>JAGIQG010000001.1:136879935-137342578 GCA_024679065.1 Sphyrna mokarran
TCTGACACTCCAAATGATGTCTTCAATCTAAAAGGCACAAGTCAGGAGTGTTATGGAATACTCTCTACTTTCCTGGGTGAGTGAAAGTCCATCAACACTTGAGAAAGACAACACCATCCAAGACAAGTCAATATGTTTGATCAGCACCCCATCTGCTACCTTAAATATTAACTCCCAACATACAGTACCAGCAGTGTGTACCATCTATGGCATGCACTGCAACAATTCCCAAAGCTTCTTCATCAGCAGCTTCCAAACCTGTGATCTCTACTGTCTAGAAGATCAAGGGAAGCAAATGTAATAAATCAAGGACAACGTGCTGAGGCTAAAGAACAAAAGGCTTTACTGCCAATGAACAAATAATTATAGTTGCAACAAGGTGAAACAGAATAACTATTTGACTATACAGTACTCTTTCCTGGCTCCAACTGCTGATGCTTTCCTGACCCGGGATATGCACCCTCACACTCGATTAGCTTAGCTTCCTACCTCAACACTCCGGCCTGACCATATAAGCCTTAGAGAATGTCTCCTTAAAAGGGCATCATGACCACTCTCTCCTCGCCACTCACCCTCCCCAACTTCCGAAGTCACCTAAGGAGGAAACAAAAATAAAACATCATTCACATGAGAAACAATTTTCAAAAAGAGCATCAAGGAAACTGCCAAAGCAACTTGTTGTAAGTTTAGTCAATCTGGCAACTTCCAAACTCTAGTAGAATGTTACAACTCTGAACTAGGTTTGATTGGAAATGAAAAAATCAGATTGAGTCGAGGCAACAGGCAAACTCATCAAATTAGAATGTAGTTCTTCCTCGTAGTTGCTGTCTCTTGATTGGTCCATGAAGAAGGGAAAGGGTTAATGAATTTAATGCATTTTAGGTGGCTGCATGGGCTCGCTGGGCCAAATGGCCTGTTTCCTCACAAATAGAATCCTTCCTCATGACTGATCTCCTCAAGCCTATATTGCTCCTGGCATCAATATAAATTATTTATTCATGTTTTCTTTACTTATTCATATCTTTCATTCTTTAACTTTCATTTCCATAAAGACAGATAGTTAAATGTAAATGTTATTTTGCTGACATTGCAAACCTTTTCTGTTTGTACTAGGTAAACATAGTTAAATAGCTGCAGATGGTAGAGTGCGATAACGGCTATTTGACAGGATTTTTAACCATTTCTATTTTACTTTATTAACATTGGATATTTAATTTTTTTTGAATCTGGCTTCCCTAATTCCGCTGCCCCATTATACCCCATCATTTATCCCTTTCCACAACAGTGGAGTTTTGTGCACTGGGTGACCAACAACCTGGCTCATTAG
Organism: Sphyrna mokarran; assembly: GCA_024679065.1. Taxonomy (NCBI): domain Eukaryota; kingdom Metazoa; phylum Chordata; class Chondrichthyes; order Carcharhiniformes; family Carcharhinidae; genus Sphyrna; species Sphyrna mokarran. The sequence continues at coordinate 136,881,263 of JAGIQG010000001.1, forward strand.
GCCCAATTATATCATGAGAGGTGAGTGTAGTTTAGCCCCTAACTTGACCCGTAAATCTGGCCTCAGTTTAGATCAGCTGTCCCTTGACTTGAAGCCTAAAACTTGTAATTACATTTTGTATTTTGCTTTGAGATTGGGTAGTAAGATGCTGACCTAACAATATAATTTGACTTTACAAATTTCTGAAACTCCTCCGCTGTGGAGGATGTACTATTATTGGTGAATAAGATCTTTAGAATATCATGAATGGCAAAGATTTGTCTCACTTTATCAATGGAGCCTACACTGCCATGGACTTGTGCTTGCCGCACTGTCTGTTTTAACCCTTATACATTGGATAAAGAATTGCAAGGAGACTTCTTGTTCATTCAACAATATTTATTTAAATACATAATCAATAATCGCCCATCCAACCAACAATAAGTTATCTTACAGAAATACTAATGTTCAAGTCCAATTGACTTAACTTTGCATATCTGGCAAGTACTTAGGCACATTTTGGCCTTTATCTGTGTGCTAATCTCTGTAGTCCTCTGTGTAGTCTGATCTTTTGGTCTGGTCTGGTCTGACACTCTGGCTCTGATATTCCTTTCTTCTTGGGTGCGGTGGCTCTCCTCGTGCTGGTCATTGCTGGTGATGATCACTGTTTTTGTAGGTCATTCATGGAGTCAAAGAGAGAGAGAGAAAGAGAGAGATTCTTGGTTGTGTAGCACCCTTTATACCCCGTTGGCTTTCATGCCCTTTTTGGCCATTGCCAATCGTTCGATCAGGATTTGCTCACCCTGATAGGTGTGGCAGCACCTGATTGGACTTTATCAATCTCTGGGTGTGTCCCCAACGGCCATATCTGTAAGTGCTGGGAGCATGTAGGACACATACTTCCCTCCCACATAAGCAGTTAGGATGTCTCTATGTCTGGTAAACAACTCAGTTTGACCAGAAAGTCCCCTTTGTCCTGGAGATGGTCACCTTATCCTATGTCACCTGAGCTGCAGTCTGTTTGTCTCAGCCTTTTAGGCTGCAACCTGCTGATTTAGTTCTTGCCCAGTTTATAAATTGCCATTTTAGGTAGCCCGTTTAGCCACAGACTTCATCAACTTAACATCCAGCCACTTTTAGTGTGCAGCTACTAATATTAAAGATAGATGGCCTATAATAATTCCTGCAAAGTCAAAATCTATTTTTGCCTGAGATTTGCCTAGTCGATCCCATGGATAAATATTAGCCAGTGGAAGCAAAGCTTGTGGAGCTTTGCCAACTGACCAACCATCTCTCTTTCTCTATCCAGGTCTGGCCATCACTGATAACCTCTGGTTCGTGCTTTCATTCTGCTTTGACCTGGATGTGGGTCATGCAAGCTATTGCGAAAATGGTTGTTTTCCTTGAGGTGGGATTATAACCCTAGCCTCCCCAAAAAATACTCCATCTTCACAAGTTATTCTCCATCCTCCTTTGTTGGTAGGGCTTAAGCAGTTTTGACTTCTCATATCACCACTCTTGAAGACCATTTTCTCCACCTTCAATTGTACTGGCCTGTTTCTGTTCACATCCTAATGTGTTTCTCTGACAAGAACTCTATCATATGCAATGCCAGCACTATTTCCTGTGGAACTGATGGCGATGCCACTGTCTATGGCATGGCAACCTGTTGGGCATACTCACATTAAATATCTGCATCCCAGGTCAACGCTGAAAAATATAATAAGAGGCCAATAAGAGGGCCCACCTTTGCACTCTTGCTGAAGCTTTTGGCAGCATTAGCTTATCTTCTCTGAATAAGCCCAGCTGTGGCTTGTGATATGAAATAAATGTACATTTCTACAACCATAAATGTATTGATGGAACATTTTAACTGTGTATATGACTGCCAAACTTTCCTATCTATCTGGGAATATTTCTTTTCCACATCCAACAACATCCTTGAGCCCAAAGACAATTGACTTTCTGTTCCTTCAGGCATACTGTGGGATAAAATTTTTCCCACTCCATATGGTGATGCAGAGCAAGTCACTACCAAGGACTTGGTTGGATCGTAGTTCATCAATAATGCCAATGACTATGTGATTTTAATGAATGAGTGCGCTGCCTGGGAGAGTAGAAGAGGCGGGTTGCCTTACACCCTTTAAAAAGTACCTGGATGAGCACTTGGCAGATCATAACATCCATGGCAATGAGCCAAGTGCTGGCAAGGTGGGATTGGGTGGGAATTCAGGTGTTTCTCACCTGACAATGCAGACTCAATGGACCAAAGGACGACTTCTACACTGTAATATTGTGTAATTCTATCATTTCATGACCCTAATGCCATTTCTGGTTTTCTCCCCACTCTAACACTTATGTTAGAGTGGGGAGACACTATGTGTCTTTAACTGTTGGTGAAGTGGGGCTAAGGTGGTGGATATGTTTTATGAAAAGCTATTATAATAGCTCACCATTCAGAGAAATGATTTTAATTCAGAAATGTTTGTTGGTGCAGAGCATCTTTTATGGCTTTTACTTTGTCTCCCAAGGGTCAGTTTAGCTCAGTGGGCTGCAAGCTGGTTTGTGTTGCAGAGCAATGCCAGTAGCATGAGTTGAATTCCCATACCAGCTGAGGTTATTCATGAAGGCCCCATCTTCTCAACCTTGCCCTTCATCTGAGGTTTGGCGATCATCAGATTAAACTGCCACCAGTCATAGTCTATGGTGATCTGGGATTGTGGCAACTTTGCTTTACCTATCTCTATAGTGGCACTTTACTCAGCTGACACGATGGAAGTGTCCTGCCTCGACACTCCAACCCGACCACGTAGCCTGAGGGATTGGAAGCACCATCATTTGCACGTTCCCTGCAATACTGTGCTGACTTGGAAAATATATCACTGTTCCTTCACTATCACCGGGATAAAATTTTAGAATTCCATCCTGAACAGCACAGTGGGAGTATTTGCATTGGATGGACTGGAGCAGTTCCAGAAAGTGGCTCACTATCACTATGAATCAGTGGTCATGTGACAATGTAATGTCATGGCAACAAAGGTCATGTGGCAGGAGCACAGGAATTATCCCCGGGAGTTTGAGTAATGTGCAAGCATTGAAGTAGCTGCAGAGCGAATGAATAAACTAGCGGTGTTGAAAATCCTTGCTGTCAGTTGTTTGGGAACTTACACAATTACTTGGTGTCAGAGGTTGGCAGTATGACACAGGACTTCACCACATTGACCCACTTGTCTTTGATGAAACAATTATGGACAATTGGAAAAAGCTCCAGAAGGAGTGGCGTATTTACTGTGATGCTGCATTGTCTGACATGTTGAAAAGGGTACAGGTGTACACTCTATTAAACCTCACAGACCCCTGGGCCATTGAAAAATTTCAGTCATTAATTTTATGGACAGAGAAGAAAACAGAAAACCTTCAGATGACCCCAAAAAAGTCTGAGAACGTCATCTGTCACCTGGTAGAAAACATAATTCTTGATCAAAATGTATTCAATTCAGTGAAACAAAGAACAAATGAGTCAATACAATCTTATCCTGCTACCCAAAAAATATTGGCAAAGAACATGCATTTGGAATTCTCACTGATGAACTGATCAGGGGTTGAATGGTTTGTGAAATTCACAGTGATTTAGCCTGCAAGCAGCTGCTTCAAGAGAAAGAAATGTTACAAGCAGCCGGCAATATCTGTATGCTAAACAACCAGAAAAAAGGCAGAAAGTTGAGGTGGGAAACCAAAGTATTTACATTACTTTGGACTGCTTCAACTGTGTATCAGCACTCGCCAGACAGAACAGGTTGTTTTGCATATAATAAAAGACGCAACAAATGCGAGAAATGGAACAACTTCTCTAAGTCTTGCATATACAAACTGCAGTAGCTTTCTCTGCTATCAGCAACACGGCAGTTGTTAGATCCTTCTGGGGTAAGAGCATCATTAAGTTGGATGAATTGGAATTCAGCCACTGAAGCTACAGAACTCCAACAATACTCTATTGCGAGAACTTTCAACATTGTCACAGAAAAATATAAGATCTTTGTTACCCTGAACATAATTTGCAGAAATGCCAGACTGAAAGTTAAGATTGATACTGGGGCGAGTGAAGGATAATGTACTATCCAGCTAAAGATTACAAGAAATAAATTTCAATGAAGCACCAGATCCTAGTATTCAGGTAGATCTTGTGGCTTATGGCAGACTGACAATCTACATTAAAGGTCTTAGTAATGCTCCACTGCATAAGGAAATTTCACATTCCATATAGTTGACCAGAGTGTAAAGCCCAGGGCTTTGGAACAGCATTATATTGACACTGATTCAACTTGGTCCAGAAGTGATTTGATTCGACTTAATTTATTATTGTCACATGTATTAGCGTACAGTGAAAAATATTGTTTCTTGCACACTATACAAACAAAGCATACTATTTATAGAAAAGGAAAGGAGACAGTGCAGAATGTAGTGTTGCAGTCATAGCTAGGGTGTAGAGAAAGATCAACTTAATGCAAGGTAAATCCATTTGAAAGTCTGATAGATGTCACTTTATTAAGTTGGATGTGGTTAGAGTCCAGTCCGACCACAGGCCTGAGGGAATCATTTGCAAGTTCCCTACAAACCACACACCAATCTTTCAAAATTCTGCAAGCTCCAGAGATGACAGCAAATAGAGACCTCTTCAACTGAAACATCATTAGCAAGCTATCAATAATATACCACATGAGACTAGATGATTCAGTATTACTAACAGTGTGTGCTCCAAGAATAATCCAGTAGCTATGAAACAGATATTTGTTAATGTGCTGCATCAGATGATAACACTAGGGGTCCGATTTTACCATTTTTATTCTAAGTGCTGAATCTGGGCGTAATGCAGATCCGACTTAGAAATCTGCTTTCAGGCGTCCCCATACGCACTCAGCCTGAAAAAAAAATCGCCAGTCCCATTCGCACTGTAGGCAGAGCCCTGAACTGTGCATGCACAGTTAGAAAAATATTTGAAAAAGCACACCTGTCACATTGCTCCCAGACAGCAGAAAGCGGAGAAAGCAGCCCGGGGGTGATGGCCCCAACAGATATAGAACAATATAGCACAGAACAGGCCCTTCGGCCTTCGATGTTGTGCCGACCAAAATAAAAAGCAATGCCCCTCCTAACTAAACCATTCCCTTCCCATCCATATACTTATCAACTAACCTCTTAAACGCCACCAAACTTGGCGCATCTACAACAGCTGCAGGCAGGGCATTCCACTCCCTAATCACTCTTTGAGTAAAGAACCTACCTCTGATATCCGTCCTATAACTCATACCCCTTAATTTAAAGTTGTGTCCCCTCGTGCTAGCTTTTTCCATCCTAGGAAAAAGGCTATCACTGTCCACCCTATCCAAACCTCTAATTATCTTATATGTTTCAATAAGATCCCCCCTTAGCCGCCTCCTTTCTAACGAAAACAACCTCAAATCCTTCAACCTCTCTTCATAGGACCTGCCCTCCATACCAGGCAACATCCTGGTAAACCTCCTCTGTACCCTCTCCAATGCCTCCACATCTTTCTTATAATGTGGGGACCAGAACTGCACACAATACTCCAAGTGCGGCCGCACTAGAGTTTTGTACAGCTGCAACATGATGCTGCGGCTCCTAAATTCAATCCCCCTACCAATAAAAGCTAAGACTCCATAAGCCTTCTTAACAACTTTATCCACTTGACTGCCTACTTTCAGGGATCTATTGACACATACACCAAGATCCTTCTGTTCCTCAACACTATTAAGAGCCCTACCATTAGCCCTATACTCTACACATTTATTGTTCCTGCCAAAGTGCATTACCTCACACTTTTCCACATTAAACTCCATTTGCCACCTCTCGGCCCAGCTCTGCAACTTGTCCAAGTCACTCTGTAAACTAAAACACCCCTCTTCACTATCTACCACACCACCAACTTTAGTATCATCTGCAAATTTACTGATCCATCCCTCAATACCCTCATCCAGATCATTTATAAAAATTACAAACAGCAGGGCCCCCAAAACAGACCCCTGAGGCACACCACTCGTCACCGAACTCCACGATGAATATCTCCCATCAACCACCACCCTCTGTCTTCTATCTGCCAGCCAATTCCTAATCCAATTAGCTAAATCACCCTCTATTCCACACATCTGCATTTTCTGTAGAAGTCTTCCATGGGCCACCTTATCAAAAGCCTTACTAAAGTCCATATATACTACATCAACCGCCTTACCCCCATCCACCTCTCTGGTCACTTTCTCAAAAAACTCAATGAGGTTAGTAAGGCATGACCTACCCTTCACGAAACCAGATATCACAGTCCTGGTTATCCATCCACCCACCCAACCCCCCCCATGACTACACACATCACTGTCCCGCTTATCCACCCCTCCACACTCCACACACTTCACTGTCCCCCTTATAGTGCTCCCCCTTCCCACTATCTACACGCACACTGTCCCCTATTCCACAACCCCCACTACTCACATACATCACTGTCTCCCTTATCACCCCCCCACTATCTATACACACTGTCCCCCTTATCCACCCCCTCCATTATCCACACACATCACTGTCCCCTTATCACTCCCTCCCCCCCCCAATTACACACACACTGTCCCCCTTATCCACAATCTCCACTACTCTCACACATCGCTGTCCCCCTATCCACATCCCCCCCCACTATCTAGACTGATGCCATCCCTGCTCCCTCACCCCCACTGATTTCCTGCAGAATTGCAGCATACATGCCTGCTGCCCCCCACGCACCCACCAGAGATCCAACTGCTTCCTGCACCCACCAGTGAGCGATCAGCTCTCACTCCCTGCCCCTCCAACACCAGGGATATATCTGAACCACCTCCTCCTTCCTCCCCACCAGACAACAATCGGCCCTCCCTCCCTCCACCATTAGAGATCCATCTGACCACCACCCTGCCCTTCCTCTTCCTCCCCCCAACCAGACAACAATCTAGCCTTACTCCGCTATGCAGCTCCCCCTCCCAAAACCAGAGAATGATCTGGCCTGCTTCCCTCCTTCCCCCTACCACTGATCTGAGTCAGGGGCTGTTGGAAGCTCTGAATGTGTCCTTTAGCAACTGGAATGCCTGATTCAGACTTTTATTTAGCAGGTTCATTATGGCATGGTTCCAGATTGACAAACGGGTTATAAAGGTGGAAATGCAGATAGAGTTGGGCAGGCAGTTCATTAATTCAATTTAAATGCATGTAACTGCATTTAAATTGTTGTTGCTCCCATTTTGGGTGCGAAGCAGATCGCTGCCATTCCTGAGGTTCGGTAAAGTGGCAATCTGCACAGATCGTGTTAATGGCCTCACACCCGACTTTAGCACGTTTTCGGGTCCGAGGTGAGGTCACAGAATCGGTTTCAACAATGGTGGCTGCAATGAAGAAAGATGGCACAATCAGGACTTGCAGTGACCCAGATCATTTAAACAAGATGCTGCTCAGACCTCATCACCCTGTGAAGACAATGGAACAGATGATCGCAGACGTTGCAAGTGCCAAAATTCTCAGCATTCTCAGTGCAAAATTACAGGTTCTGGCGAATCCCATCAGATGAGGAATCCTCAAAACTAACCACATTCATGTCCCTAGTATGCAGATATCATTTTCTTTGTATGCCCTATGGAATCTGCACTGGCGGCGAGGCTTTCCAGATGTGTGGAACAACTCTTTGCCAGGACAATCCTACAAAATCAATATTGATGACATCCCGATGTGGGTGATACCATGCAAGCACATGATATACATTCTCTGTCTTGTCCTTGATGAAATCAGGACCATCCAATTAACCCTGAGGGATTTAGGGTCAACCAGGTTTCTTATGTGGGCCATTTACTCACAGCTGAAGGTATAAAGCCCAGTCCAGACTCTAGAATAATTGTACAACAGTAACTGTACAAGCTCACTTTACAGATCTTTCTTGGTATGACAATTATCTTCCAAAGTTTATGTTACGGTGAGGTCACAGGATGTCAGCTTCTCCACCAAGATGATAAATGGTATTGGCAGGAGCACTACATAGTAGCAGACTCAAACAAGTATTCTCAGTCCCAGTGGTGCCCCAAAACTTTGATGTTCAAGCACCCATATGTACATCAGTAGATACCTCCCAATGTAGATTTGGTGCAGACTGCATCAAGGATGACAGACCAAAAGCCTTTGCTTCAAGGGTCTTGGGTGGAAGAGGGAACTCACAATGTTAAAATGGCAGTGTGGGCTTGTTGGGCCAAAGGGCCTGTTTCCCATGCTGTTTTGTTCTTTGTTCTTTTGTTCAAGGGCACAATTCAAAAATAAACTTCTTTCTCTAGTCTTTATCTGATACTACTTGTCAGAAGTATCATAATTTCATGTGTGGTTATTTGGCAACTGTTGAAACTGATTCATCAGCCACTCATAACTGTCTTAAAGAAATCTCTTCATATTGCATCTGCACGGCTGCAGCACACGATGCCAAAGCTACATCGCTACAATCTCAGTGTGTCTACAAACATGGTATGAAGCTGCACTTGGCTGATGCCTTCTCCAAAGCCTTCTTACCCACCACAGACCAGACATATCATGAGGAAAACGTAGATATTTTGGAAATAGTCCTCTCATTAACTTCAATGATGCCGTACAAGCAACCTCACGTGCAGATAATTGCATGATATCATCATGAGGGATTAGCCTGGGTCTCACCAGGAGGCTTACGCATAAGCTTTGCACATGATTCAACATCAGAGATGAACTGACTGCACAAGATAGATGGATACTGTGTGGCTAGGGATTCATCATCCCCACTGCACTCCATAACACCTGCACCAAGGGTACCTCAGCATGGAAGCGAGCAGTTTCAGAGCCAGGGAATCATCGTATTGGCTCCCCATGTGTGCATGCATGGAAAGGGAAATCTCCAGATGTGCACCATACAATTCACTCAAGCCACTCAAGTAAAGGAACTAGTGCATTTACAGGTGGCCCCTGACCTCCCATGGCCATTTAGTCATCTTTGTTGATTTGTTTTCTGGATGGTTTGAACTTGACCAGCTGCCAAAAATAGAACATAGAACATTACAGCGCAGAACAGGCCCTTCAGCCCTCGATGTTGCGCCGACCAATTAGGAAAAAGCAATGACCCTCCAACCTAAACCATTCCCTTTTCGTCCATAAACTTATCTACTAACTTCTTAAACGCCACCAAACTTGGCGCATCTACAACTGACGCAGGCAAGGCATTCCATACCCTTACCACCCTCTGGGTAAAGAGCCTACCTCTGACATCCGTCCTATAACTACCACCCCTTAATTTAAAGCTATGTCCCTCGTGCTAGCTTTCTCCATCCTAGGAAAAAGGCTATCACTGTCCACCCTATCTAAACCTCTAATCATCTTATATGTTTCAATAAGGTCTCCTCTTAGCCGCCTTCTTTTTAACGAAAACAACCTCAAATCTCTCAGCCTCTCTTCATAAGACCTGCCCTCCATACCAGGCAACATCCTGGTAAACCTCCTCTTTACCCTCTCCAATGCCTCCACATCTTTCTTATAATGTGGGGACCAGAACTGCACACAATACTCCAAGTGCGGCCGCAATAGAGTTTTGTACAGTTGCAACATGACGTTGCGGCTCCGAAATTCAATCCCCCTACAATAAAAGCTAAGACTCCGTATGCCTTCTTAACAACCTTATCGACTTGATTGCCAACTTTCAGGGATCTATGCACATATACACCAAAATCCCTCTGTTCTTCAACACTATTAAGAGTCCTACCATTAGCCCTATACTCTACACATTTGTTATTCCTGCCAAAGTGAATTACCTCACACTTTTCCGCATTAAAACTCCATTTGCCACCTCTCGGCCCAGCTCTGCAACTTGTCCAAGTCTCTCTGCAAACTATAACACCCCTCTTCACTATCTACCACTCCTCTGACTTTGGTGTCATCCGCAAATTTACTAATCCATCCTTCAATACCCTCATCCATTTATAAAAATTACAAACAGCAGGGGCCCTAAAACAGATCCCTGAGGTACACCACTTGTAACCGAACTCCACGATGAATAACTTCTATCAACCACCACCCTCTGTCTTCTATCAGCTAATTCCTAATCCAATTAGCTAAATCACCCTCAATACCATACATCTGCATTTTCTGCAGAAGCCTTCCATGGGGCACCTTATCGAACGTCTTACTAAAGTCCATATATACCACATCAACTGCCTTACCCCCATTCACCTCTTTGGCCACTTTTTCAAAAAACTCAATAAGGTTAGTAAGGCACGACCTACCCTTCACAAAACCATGCTGACTATCCCCAATCAATTCATTTCTCTCTAAATAACTATAAATCCTATCCCTAATAATTCTCTCCAATACTTTGCCCACAACAGAAGTAAGACTCACTGGCCTATAATTCCCCGGAAAGCCTCTATTCCCCTTCTTGAACAATGGGACCACATTTGCTATCCTCCAGTCTTCTGGCACTAAACCCGTAACCAAACATGGTGACTAACACAGTAATCATCAAGCTTATGAGTACTTTGCCACAAACAGCATTCTACAGAGACTCATAACAATGAAGAAAACTAACTTATTGCTTTATTCTTCCCTATTCATCTCCACTGAATTTAGAAACTTTATACACACAAGAGACTGACATATCACAAACAGCCACCTATATCCACAGTTCAGAAAATTGGCGAAATGAGTGATATGCTCAGCTAAGCATCTTGTATAGATATTTGCTTAGGCTTACACTGATCACAATGCTGCACTTTTCAGCCTGCACAATCTACGATGACAAGGCCTTCCCTTACCAGCATAATTACTTCTTTTCCAGGCACATCAGGACAATGATTCCGACTGCTAACTTTTTCCTGCAGTTAAACTTGAATCTAACTTGATTAATGTCCTCTTACAGTGCAGATTGAGAAGGAGAATGCACTATCATTAAGATGCCCATTGACTCTGCCCCTAACACCAAATGGTCAGGCTTCAGGCCACACATGGCCCTGAACAGTTGGCAGTGCTACACAGTAATATCCTGAAACCAAGGTTATGTGGTAGCGTCAGGCAGTGCCCACTATGTCTATAATCACCGTCACCTTCTGCAAATATCAGTGCTACCAGCAACGGACATGCAGACATCTAGAGAATCCAAATCAGTGAATTGTGCACTTGATGCATTGGCGACACGTTCAAGAGCTGCTAACAGTGAGGAAACTATCCACAGGAAGACCATTGCTCCAGCAATCAGTGTAATCACATGCTCTGGCCTGTTCCGGGCACCTGAATAGGTTCAGCATAAGATTTCAGTACTTTATTGCCACTTAGCTTAGAAATGACTTTTCAAATTTCAGTTTCGTTCCAATAGGAAAAGGAGAGAAGATGCGATGGGTTATGCAATAGTTGCTACAGTTTAATCCATGATTCATATATATATTATCATCCTGTATTGTCAGCTCATTTAACTGTACCCAGAAGTGCGAGCAGTTGCAGAGCTGGTGAATAAACAATTTTGTTCAAAGTCATTGCTGTCAGTGATTCAGGGAACTCACATCATTTACAACCACCTTCTCAAGACTCATTAGGAATGGTCAGCAAGTGCTGGCTGAGCAAGTGATTTTCAAATTCCATGAAAGAATGGAAGAAGGTTGGTGTGATCAGGATAAACCACATGAGGGTTGAGTGGATGGAGTGTGTTCAGTATGGACATATGGACAAGAGGTGGCTCTGAGGAGCAGGAGACAGGTTGGTTGACAGCCTTTCTAAGTTAATGAATTTGAATGTGTGAAGTGTTGGTTTCCTGATCATCAGGAAATGCAGCAACTGAATAAACAGCTGGATCTATCACTTGAATGCCTTTACAGCATTAATTGTGAGCCAGGAAGAATAGGAAGGCACCTCCTAAGTTTTTTTTCTCTTATGTTTTCAGCAATACCTTGGAGATTGACCTTCATTCTTAAAGATCTCAGAATTATTCTGGCAACCCTAGTACATCTTCCTACATTCGGATACTTTGGCTGGCCCATCGAAAAGGGCCATCAAAAACATCAGGGCTGGGATTGGATTAGAAAATTAACCTGCTCTGTTTTAACCCACTCGGGTTTTTACCTAGGCATTTGGATTTAAAATTCCTACTTGAATACTGGTAACTATTTACAAATGATTTTCTAATTATTATATCAAGTTATAGTATCAATGAATGTTATGCTGGTTAAGTGTCAAGAGTTGCATTTGGCTAAAACCTTTATGGTTTCATATAAGTAGGGGCAAATTTTACTGTTCCACCTGCCTTGGGAATTGGAGCAGTTGAGGGGCGGACCATGGAAAAGTGTGTTGACCTTGGGCAGGATTCTCTGGTTTCAGGCAAGCACAGCCAGAAAATCCCGCCTATAATGTCAGCAACAGAATTCAATCAGTACTGTGGTTAAAAAAAATCATTGTGATTGATAATGTTCTGAGCATCAGAATTTTAATGTCATTATTTCCCAGCTGACCTGCTCTCAGTCTATGAAAATTGAAAGTCTGAAGCTCATCAGTTATTATCTAGAGTAATCGTTAGAGACTCTGTTCAATCCCATCTTCACTATCTGTTATTCAATCAGTAATGATCACCTTGGGGAACGTACAGTCCAGACTTGGAAGTATTTGAAAATTGCTGGCATCTCACTTTTCAATGTGTTACTTCCATTAGCATTGTGCTTTTCCAATTTCAGACATGCCTTACTCATTACTCATTTTGCATTTATCATTCTTCGCCATTTTCTGCTGTAAATGAAAAATAATTTATACCTCCAGTTTGTTAGTTAAACAATGATCAGTTCTTGTTCCTATTTGCAGTGCAGAAGCTATCAGTCAGTGAGCAGCACAATTAATTTGTTGCAAAATGCTGTAATAGACAGCAGCTAATTTAAAATTTAAATTAAACTGGTATGCGGCATGTAATTATGTTGAAACTCATTTTACTATCTTGCCATTGGCAGAAGGGCACCTTTGAAAGGGTTTTGAACTGATGCTTGTCACAGAACTTGATGCTGCTCCTTTACTATTTATTATTAGTAATGATATACGCATTACATTTTTCATCCTGTCATTACTCTATCCACAGCTTGTTTTCATAGTTAACAGTATACAGTTACACAAATGTGATTTATTTTTCAATTTCCTGGCCAGGCAATTCAAACAGGGACTTTCAAGTTACACTTTCAATGTAAAGGGCACTGCCTGCAGCTTCACCTCAGTTTAACGTCTTCTACCAATTTGGCAATGGAGATCAGACAGAAATCAATGCAGAGTCTTGCTCTTGGATCACTTACTGAAATAAATGAATTGAATGACAACTGTTATTTTTCAGTGAAATTTATCATATAATGAAATGTTAACTAAAATCAAGTAGAACTGCTACTTTATAAATTGGATATGTGTCATTTTAAGGGGGCTTTAAAACTCATTTCAAAATTATTTTATTGAAAATTTCTTTTTGTTTAATTGGATGGTGAATCAGTAAAAATTGATGCCCTAAATTTCAGGAAACAATGCAGAAATTCAAGGTGGCACTTTAACATCCAGCAAGAGTTAATGCCAAGGGATTCATTTCTCTCCTTTTCACTGCAACATAAAACTTGGTCAATTTTAATAAACAGAGCTCATATAAAGTTAGTGAGTTAACTTTCAATCTAGTCTGGACAGGAAGTAGCAAAGAATGTGAGCTTTTACTCTTGCTTTTACTGTATGGCCCCATAATGAAAGTAGGAAGAAAAATGAAAATTTCCTAATCCAAATTCCTCTGCTTCTGACGTTTATTTGCTGATTTGAGCTGGTTGGAAGTTCACAGCCTCTTACAACTCAGGTTGATTAGTAAAACGTGGGTGAATTCACCACAATATCATAAATATATAGAAATGTCCCTGCTAGCTTTGGGAAGGTGGTATCGAACAGATCAAAATCATGGTTGGTCAGTTCCTGAAAGCTTCAGGTTGTGTAAGTAGCATAGACAGATTTTAACTTCCTGCCCGCTCAACTTCTGCTGGATGATTGGATTAAAATCATCCCAATTATTTTATTACCAAAAGCCTGGTCCAGAGAATTGTGCATTGTATCCATGATGTCAGAATGCACATTGGTTACAGCGATGCTAAATATCTCAACTAATCATTGCAGTGTCTCAACTAATTACTTGCCTACCAATCAGCAATCTTTATGGTTTTATATAAGTAGGGGCAAATTTTACTGTTCCACCTGCCGTGGGAATTGGAGCAGGTGAGGGGCGGACCATGGAAAAGTGTGTTAACCTTGAGCAGGATTTTCTGGTTTCAAGCAAACGCAGCCGGAAAATCCTGCCCGTAGTGTCAGCAAAAGAATTGAATCAGTACTGTGGTTAAAAAAAATCATTGTGTTTGGTAAGATTCTGAGCATCAGAATTTTAATGTCATTATTTCCCAGCTGACCTGCTCTCAGTCTATGAAAATTGAAAGTCTGAAGCTCATCAGTTATTATCCAGAGTAATCGCTAGTGACTGTGTTCAATCCCATCTTCACTATCTGTCATTTAATCAGTAATGATCACCTTGGGAATATACAGTCCAGACTTGGAAGTATTTGAGAATTGCTGCCATCTCACTTTTCAATGTGTTACTTCCATTAATATTGTGCTTTTCCAATTTCAGACATGCCTTACTCATCACACATTTTGCATTTATCATTCTTCCCCATTTTCTGCTGCAAATGAAAAATAATTATACTGCCAGTTTGTTATTCTCCTTTGAGATTTGATATTCTTGTAAATCTGTCCTGGTGAGTATAAGTTGAAAAGCTTTAACAGCATGTTTCTTTTTCAGTTTTGTACTACTATTTGATGTTTACAAAATGGAGACAGTATGTACAAGAATTGCCAAAAAAACATTCATAGGACGCATTGAAAAATGTTAGCATATTTCAGTTATATTAAAAACCTTCCTTAACATTAATTCTTATCAGTCAGATTTTTGCACCTACAGTCTTTCACAAATATCTTGCATGCTATTTTGCCGTTAAATAGTTTGACAGAGTTTGTGGTCATTGTGGTCTTTAAAATGTACTTTGCAATTATATTACTTTAAAAACAGCCATTCAGTGACATCTGTAAGCTACATAAATATTTATTAAATGCAGAAACACAAAATAGGAGCAGAATAGAGTATTCACCAGGTAAGTGTTCTCATTATTTGTTGGAGCGAGCAAAGAGAAGGATCAAGAGAGTGAAGGTAAACGATTGACTTTGTAAAATTTTTCCCGGGCTTTTTAATAGTTAAATCTAGCTTTAAAACTTTAACAGGAAATGGGGCCGTGGGGTCTTTGGGAAGGAATTTTTACCAGGCAAAGTATAAAAGGAGGGTTGCAGTAGACAGCGGGCAGCGGAGTGAGCAGGGAGCAGAGTGTGAGCTGTAAGGGCTTTGGCTCACAGGGCTTAGGTGAAAAGGGCAAGGCAAGGCAAGTTTAAAAGTTTTAATTACTTTTTTTCTTTCCTATACTTCTTAAAAGGGCAATTATGAATGTGAGGCCAGTATGTTGTTGCCAGTGTAAGATGTGGGAGGTCGTGGAGGCTCCTGGTCTCCCAGACGTCCATATCCGTGCTGTGTGTATGGAGCTGCAGTTCCTAAGGAACAGGAGCTGCAGCTCGAGGACCTTCATCTCATTAGAGAGAATGAGGAGGTGAGTGACAGGAGCTACCGGCAAGTGGTCACACCGGGGCCACGGGAGGAAGGCAAGTGGACTTGGACAAGTTGCAGAGCTGGGCCGAGAGGTGGCAAATGGAGTTTAATGTGGAAAAGTGTGAGGTAATGCACTATGGCAGAAATAATAAATGTGTAGAGTATAGGGCAAATGGTAGGATTCTTAGTAGTCTAGATGAACAGAGGGATCTTGGTGTGTATGTGCATAGATCCCTGAAAGTAGGCAGTCAGGTCGAGAAGGTTGTTAGGAAGGCATATGGAGTCTTGGCTTTTATTGGTAGAGGGATTGAATTTCGGAGCCGCAACGTCATGTTGCAACTGTACAAAACTCTAGTGCGGCCGCACTTGGAGTATTGTGTGCAGTTCTGGTCCCCACATTATAAGAAAGATGTGGAGGCATTGGAGAGGGTACAGAGGAGGTTTACCAGGATGTTGCCTGGTATGGAGGGCAGGTCTTATGAAGAGAGGCTGAGGGATTTGAGGTTGTTTTCGTTAGAAAGGAGGAGGCTAAGAGGAGACCTGATCGAAACATATAAGATGATTAGAGGTTTAGATAGGGTGGACAGTGATAGCCTTTTTCCTAGGATGGAGAAAGCTAGCACGAGGGGACACAGCTTTAAATTAAGGGGTGATAGTTATAGGACGGATATCAGAGGTAGGTTCTTTACCCAAAGGGTGGTTCGGGAGTGGAATGCCCTGCCTGCAGCAGTTGTGGATGCGCCAAGTTTGGTGGCGTTTAAGAAGTTAGTTGATAAGTATATGGAAGAGAAGGGAATGATTTAGTTTGGAGGGGCATTGCTTTTTATATTGGTCGGCGTAACATCGAAGGCCGAAGGGCCTGTTCTGTGCTGTAATGTTCTATGTTCTATGTTCTATGTTCTAAGTGGGTAAGTGTTAAGAAGGGGAAAGCTCAGGTGATGGAGAGTACCCCGGTGGATGTCCCCCTATATAATAAGTACTCCTGTCTGAGTACTGCTGGGGGGGACAGCTCACCTGGAGGAGGCAGCAGTGGCCGGGTCTCTGGAGCTGAGCCCGACTCAGTAGTTCAAAAAGGTAAGGAAAAGAAGAGAAAGGCAGTGTTAATAGGGGACTCCATAGTGAGCGGGTCAGACGGGCGTTTTTGTGGATGCAGACGGGAATCTCGGATGGTGGTTTGCCTCCCTGGAGCTGGGATCCGGGATGTCTCTGGACGAGTCCCAGGCATCCTGAAAGGGCAGGGTGAGGAGTCAGAAATCGTGGTACATATAGGAACTGCTGACATAGGCAAGAAGAAGAAAGGGGTCATGAAAAGGGATTATAGGGAAACATGTAGACAGCTGAGCAAGAGGAATGCAATGGTAGTAATTTCGGGATTGTTGCCTGTGCCGTGGGTGAGTGAGAGCAGGAATGGAATGAGGTGGAGGGTGAATGAGTGGCTGAGGGACTGGAGCAGGGGGCAGGAATTCTGGTTCCTGGATCATTGGGACCTCTTTAGGGGCAGATGTGATCTGTACAATAAAGATGGGTGGCACTTGAATCCCAGGGGGACCAATATCTTGGCAGAAGGATGGCTAGGGCTACTGGGGGGACTTTAAACTAGAAAGGTCGGGGAGAAGGAATCGAGATGAGGTGATTGAGAGCGAGAAGGTTAGCTCCTAAGTAGAGAGGACTGTAGACAGTATGAGAGGGAGGTTATATGGGAGATGGAGAAGGGAAGCGCCCAGACTGAGGGTCTGAGGAGTGTCTATTTTAATGCCAGGAGTGTAGTGAATAAAGTGGATTATTAGGGGGTGGATTGCTGCTTGGGAATGCGATGTGGTGGCTCTTACAGAGACTTGATGTCTCAAGGATAGGACTGGGTACTTCAGGTGCCGAGATTCAGATGTTTCAGGAAGGACAAGGAGGGAGGCAAAAGAGGGGGTGAAGTGGCACTGTTGATCAGGGACAGTGTCACGGTTGTAGAGAAGGTTGATGCCGTGGAGGGACTGCCTATGGAGTCTCTGTGGCTGGAAGTTAGGAATAGCAAGGGGTCGGTAACTTTGCTGAGTGTTTTCTATAGGCCGTCTAATAGTGAAGGGAACTTGAAAGGCAAATAGGAAAACAGATGCGAGAAAGATGTAGAAATAAAAGAGACTTTAATTTCCCAAACATTGATGGAATATCCCTAGGGTAAGGGGTTTGGATGGAGAGGAGTTTGAGGAGAGCCAGAAGGGGTCATGAGAAGGCCTTGGTGGGTAAGATTAATGAGAACCCCAAGGCATTCTACAAATATGTGAAGAGTAAAAGGAATGGAAGTAAAGTGATTGGACCTATAAAAGGTGAAGGGGGAAAAGTCTGTGTGAAACTGGAAGAAATGGCAGAGGTGCTTAATGAGTACTTTGCCTTGGTATTAGAGTGGAAAATGATCTGGGAGGTTATACTGCAGGTTTGCAACAGACTGAAAAGATTGAATATGCGGACGTTAAGAGAAAGGATGTGTTGGAACTTTTAAATTCTATCACGATTGATAAGTCGCCAGGACCGGATGGGATGTACCCCAGGTTATTGTGGGAGGTGAGGGAAGAAATTGCAGAGCCCCTGGTAATGATCTTTGTATTGTTGATGTAGACGTCGATGGAGGATTGCAGATGTGGTTCCTATTTTCAAGAAAGGGAACAAGCTTAGCCCAGGAAATTACCGACAGATGAGTCTAACCTCAGTGATTGGTAAGTTGATGGAGAGGATACTGAGGGACAGGATTTATGAACATTTAGAGAAGTTTAGTATGCTCAGAAATAGTCAGCATGGCTTTGTCAAGGGCAGGTCGTACCTTACAAGCCTAGTGGAGTTCTTTGGAAATGTGACTGAACACATTGATGAAGGAAGAGTGGTGGATGTGGATTACATGGACTTCAACAAGGCATTTGATAAGGTCCTCCATGCAAGACTTCTTGAAAAGATGAGAGGGCATGGGATCCAAGGGGCTATTGCCTTGTGAATCCAGAACTGGCTTGCCTGCAGAAGCAGAGAGTGGTTATGGATGGGTCTTTTTCTGCATGGAGATCAGTCACCAGTGGAGTTCCCCAGGGATCTGTTCTAGGACCCTTGCTGTTATCATTCTCATAAATGACCTGGATGAGGAAATGGAGGGATGGGTTGGTAAGTTTACCGACAACACAAAGGTTTGTGGTGTTGTGGATAGTCTGGAAGGATGTCAGAAGTTGCAGAGAGACATAAATAGGATGCAGGACTGGGCGGAGAAGTGACAGATGGACTTCAATGTGGATAAATGTGTAGTGGTCCATTTTGGCAGGACCAATGGGATGAAGGAGTACAATATCAAGCATAGGAGTCTTAGCAGTGTTAAGGAGCAGAAGGATCTTGGGGTCCGGGTCCATAGGACTCTTAAAGCGGCCTCACAGGTAGAGGATGTGGTCAGGAAGGTATATTGTGTGCTAGCCTTCATTAATTGAGGGATTGAGTTTAGGAGTCGGGAGGTAATGCTGCAATTTTATAAGATCCTTGTCAGACCCCACTTGGAGTATTGTGTGCAGTTCTGGTTGCCTCACTACAGGAAGGATGTGGAAGCTATTGAGAGGATGCAGGGGAGATTTACAAGGATGTTGCCTGGATTGGGAGGCATGCCTTACGAGATAGGTTGAGGGAGCTAGGTCTCTTTTCCCTGGAGAGACGAAAATTGAGTGGCGACCTGATAGAGGTTTATAAAATGTTGAGAGGAATAGATAGGGTGGATTTTTGGAGGCTATTTTCCAGGGCTGAAATAGTCGCTACAAAAGAACACAGGTTTAAGGTGCTGGGGAGCAGGTACGGAGGAGGTGTCAGGGGTAAGTTTTTCACTCAGAGGATGGTGAGTGAGTGGAATTGGCTGCCAGTGCTGCTAGAGGCGAACTCATTGGGGTCTGTTAAGAGACTTCTGGATAAATACATGGGATTTAATGGGATTGAGTGTTATAGATACATGTGGTAGGTATGGATATGATTGGCGCAATTTGTGGGCAGAAAGGCCTGTTTGTGCTGTAGTGTTCTATGTTCTGTGTTCTAAAATAGGAGTAGGCCATTCGGCCTTTTGAATTTGTTCTGTCATTCATTTTGATCATAGCTGATCATCACATTCAATATCCTGATTATTGATGAAATATCATTGATGAAGACAAACATCTCACCAGAGCCATCCCCACACCTCCACTTCTTGCCTTCAAATAACTACACAACCTCAAAAGGACCATTATTCACACTAAACTACCCAGCCTTCAGGAGAATAGTGACCACGATACCACAAAACCCTGCCACAGCAACCCCTGCAAGACATGCTGAATCATCAACATGGATGACATCATCACATGTGAGAATACCATCCACCAGGAACACGGTACATACTCTTGCAACTGGCCAATGTTGTCTACCTAATATGCTGCAGAAAGGATGTCCCGAAGCATGGTACATTGGGGAGACCATGCAGACACTACGATAACGGATGAATGAACATCGCTCGACAATCACCAGGCAAGACTGTTCCCTTCCTGTTGGCGAACACTTCAGCGATCACAGGCATTCGGTCTCTGACCTTCGGGTAAGTATTCTCCAAGGTAGCCTTCATGACACACAACAGCGCAGAGCCACTGAGCAGAGACTGATAACCAAGTTCCGCACGCATGAGGATGGTCTCAACTGGGATCTTAGGTTCATGTCATACTATCTATAACCCCCATGACTTGCCTGGGTTTGCAAAACCTCACTTGCTATCTTGTCTGGAGACAATACACATCTCTTTAAATTATACCTAATGCTCTTTCCACTCATTATCGGCATCTTTAAGACTTGAATAGCAGATTAATTGGAAAGACTCGCATTCTAATCAGTAATCTGTAAACTGTGTGTGCTGACATATGCCCTGTCTGCGATTAGATGAAATTTAATCCAGATAAATGTGAAGTGATGCATTTCAGTAGATCTAATCTAAGAAAGAGCTATACAATAAATAGCAGACCCATCAGGACTATAGACACACATAGAGACCTGGGGTGCAAGATCCCTAAAGATGGCAGCACAGGTGGAGAGGGTGGTGAAGAAGGCATACTGCATGCTTGCCTTTATTGGACGAGGCGTAGAGTATAAAAGTTGACACATGATGTTGCAGCTATATAGAATGTTGGTTGGGCCACATTTGGAATACTGCATCCAGTTCTGGTCGCCACATACCAGAAGGATGTGGAGGCTTTGGAGAGAGTACAGAAAATGTTTATCAGGATGTTACCTGGTATAGAGGGTCTTAGCTATGAGGAGAGATTGGGCAAACTGGGGCTGTTATCCCTGGAAAGACAGAGGATGAGGCATGACCTAATAGAGGTATATAAAATGTATAAATAAATAAGAGGATGAACAGTGGGAAGCTTTTTCCCAGGCCGGAGGTGACGAACACAAGGGGTCAAGTTCAAGGTTAAGGGGGCAAAGTTCAACACAGATGTCAGGGGGATGTATTTTACACAGAGGGTGGTGGAAGCCTGGAATGCGTTGCCAAGCAAGGTGGTTGAGGTGGACACGCTGGGATCGTTTAAGACTTATCTAGATAGCCACATGAACAGACTGGGAATGGAGGGATAGAAACGAATGGTCTAGTTGGGTGCATGAGCTGCACAGGCTTGGAGGGCTAAAGGGCCTATTCCTGTGATGTACTGTTCTTTGTTCTTTGAGCTATGAAGATGTACTTCTAGGCCTCTTGTTCTGTAACTTTCCCCAATGCCCTACCATTAATTGAATAAATCTGCCCAGTTCTGTCTACCAAAATGCATCCCCTTGCATTTATCTAAATTAAACTGTATCTGCCATTCATCAGCCCACTGGCGCAATTGATCAAAATCCCATTGTAATCCAAGATAATCTTCTTCATTGTCCACTATGCTACCAACCTTGGCGTCATCTGCAAACTAACTAACCTTGCTTCCTATATTTTCATCCAAATCATTTATATAAATAACTGTGGACCCTGAACTGATCCCTGAAGCACACTGCTGGTCACAGGCCTCCAGTTTGAAAAACAACCCTCTTCAAACATACTCCGACTTCATTCATCAAGCCAAATTTATATCCATTCAACTACTTCCTCCTAATTCCCGTGAGATTTAACCTATCATGCGGTACCTTATCAAAGGCCTTGCTAAAGTCCATGTAGACTGCCCTGCCCTCATCTACCTTCTTGGTTACCCCCTTCAAAATACTCAATCAAATTTGTGAGAATGATTTTTCACTCAGCAAGCCATACTGACTATCCCTAATCAGTCTTTGTGTTCCTTAATGCTTGTAGATCCTGTTTGTCAAAATATTTTCCAACAATTTACCCATCACAGATGTGAGGCTCATTGACCTGTAGTTCCCAGGCTTTTCCCTGCAGCCCTTTTTAAACAATTTTTTACTATTTATCTATCATTTATAATAAAATAATAAAAATCTATGTCAGCTCTTCATGGGTTTATCTTTATCCACAAGAAGCCAACTGTAGATTTCCAACTGCATTTGCATTTGTCAGAAGATGCAGGCATCATGGCACTTTCCAGAGTGTTTTCTAAATCTTCTTTCTTCAATGGTGCCTTTTGTTGCTAAAATTCATTGTTTTGATTTACTCCCACTATGGATACGCATTGTTGTTATTGAATCCTTATATGAATCCCGTGGTTTTTAAAGAAAATTCCAAATTAGTCCTTAGTGTGTTAACAGGAGGTTCATTGACAGCCTTAAACTGGCCATTTATCCAATCTGAATATATTTCCTCCTCTGGCTCTTGTTGGAGCCTTTAAACATTTGAGCATGTTGATTTGCATTGTGGGGCTGGTTTAATCATCCAATTGGTCATGTCCCAATGCTTCTGAAATGGTCATTTCCCATGGAAGTGAGGAATTTGCCGGATAATTTCTTTTGTTAAAGACCAATTAGAAACAGGAGAATTTACATTGCTTGCCTAATCGTATTTATAAAGATCCATTTACAGTTTCAGTATGGCAGTGCACTGTGGAAATTGTTCCCCCCGACTTTTCCACTTTTGTTACAATTTTGATCCCTAAATCTCTCGGCTCTGCCACATTTCTTAGCTTCTACTTTCTTAGCACTACTTAGAAAATGATCTATTTTCTTTAAGTTCAAAATGGACTATCTCACATTGACTGCGTTAAATTCTATGTCACAGTTTTGTTCTTTCACTTTGTCTATCAATGTCTCTTTCCAGCTTTGTTCATATCAGCACCATTAACTTTGCCACCTAACTTATGATTGTTGTAAAATTACAGATAGCTCTCTATTCCTACACTCAAATCATTCATAAACATAGTGAAAGGTTGAACCCATAATACTGATTGTGGAGGACCTAAGTGGTCACATCAGTTAATATGAATGTGTATCCATTATTCTGACATTGTCTTCACAAAATCCATATAGCACCAAATAGATTTGCTCCCATTCAAATGTTCTCATTTTTATTATTTTTTTTCTGGAATATTGTCTTTCAGCAATCTGTATAAATCATATTCTTAAATACTCCTTTACCTACCACTTAAACTATCACCTCAGTAAATTAAACTAACTTTATTAAACATGACTTAGCCTTTCCAGATCCATACTGGCTGTCTGAATAGTTCAGTATTGTCATTCATTGTTGCCGTCCATTCTATAGGATAACAGTAATTTATCATGGCTTCTTCTGTAGCACCTCTTGCCACCAATGTTTAAAGTTTATTAGTGTCGCAAGTAAGCTTGCATTAATGCCGCAATAAAATTACTGTGAAAATCCTCTTGTTGTCACACTCTAGAACCTGCTTGGGTACACTGGGGCAGAATTTAGCATGGCAATTGCATCTAACCAGCCTATCTTTCAGATTGTGGGAAGAAACTAGAGCACTCAGAGGAAGTAATAAGCAAAGATGGGGAGAACGTGCAGACACCACATAGACAGTGACCCAAACTGGGAATAGAACCCGGGTCTCTGACACTGTGAGACAGCAGTGCTAACCATTGTGCCTTTGTGCTGCAATGCTGCCTATCACCTGGAAGTGCAAAGGCTGTGGGTGAATGGGAACATCAAAATGTCACACATCAATTTTTAAAAAATCTATCACATTAAGTGCACAAAAACCTAGATTTTACTCCAAAATGGGGATGTCCCAATTGATTTAATTTTGAAATCAATTTCAATTCTGAGTTACTGCCTAATAATAATGCAGATTTAATATTCCAGAGGATCCTGTAACCTAATGTTATGCAACACTCCCACGGCCTATTGTATCTTGTCTATCAGTCAGTGCAATATTAATTTTGGCCCCAGGACTTTTACAATCATATGTATTGAATACTATTGAGTCAGAGCATCAGTGATGTCTAACCTATAGTGGCAGAGATTTCATTAAAAATTCAAAAGGGTTGTGCTTTTGAGCTTTGCTTAATTTTGAAATACTCTTGAAAGGACTGCATAAATGCAAATGATGAATATTTCACGTAACATTTAAAATGGGTTACTTTAGCTATGTAACTATATGAGAATAGTCTCAATTACTTATGCTAATGGTGGAGATTTATGTCCCTCCACAATGCATATGAGGGGCACTCATTAATTTTTCACATCCTGGAGAGCATTAATTGTCTTGAACAGCATTGATTCTTCAGTTTCAACATAATATATAAAAGCCAATTAAATAAACTGGGGAGAAATTGAGAAAGAGACGCTGGTAGTTCCTGAATTAATAATATGTGCTGAATTAATGCACTATGTGGAATTGGTTGTAAATCTGTATTGCTGATAATCTGAGGATTCTGGTGGAGAAATCAACTTGTGATCCTGAATTATTTTCTCTGTCTAGTTTCTGTATCTACCATAGGTACTGTTTAAATTAGCAAATGGATCTTGGATTTTTTTCTGCTACGTGCTCCTGAGATATAGTTATAAATAAGATGGACCAAATTTATTTGATTCAGGACTATGCCATGTTTGAATATAATAATGAATGAAAAGGAACACTGAGCAATTACAGTATTGGCAATGATCAAAGAATGTTCCATTATATGTGCTGTTCATTGGAGCATTGGACTTAATCTGACATTTGAGGCAAATAGGACTTAATTTTGCATGAATCTAATTGAACTGGTTATTGATAACATTAAAATATAAGGCACTAGTTGTACATTAATGACAAGTTATATTAGAAAAATAATGACAAATTTAAATAAGTTCGAGACCTCAAGATAATCCTTGATGCGAACAGGACTGCATTCATTGAATCTGTAAGATTCACTTAAATATCTGTCCTAATGTCGATAGGGGACACACAAAACAATCAAGTTATATTAGGAAAGTTGAATGAAATCAAGATTGGCACTAATCGCCTCACGCCTATTTTTCACATTTAGCTTAAGACATAACTTTAGACGTACAACAAAGAAAATTAAAGCACAGGAACAGACACTTCAGCCTGCACAATACATGCTGTCAACTGAACTAAAATCCTTTACCCTTTCCAGGGAGTATATCTCTCTATCCCTCTATTCCCATCCTATTCATGTATTTGTCAAAACAACCCTTAAAAGTTACTGTTGTATCTGCTTGCACTATCTGTCCCAGCAGCGAGTTCCAGGTATCCACCACTCTCTGTGTAAAAAAAACTTGCCTTGTACATCTCCTTTAAAACTTGCCCCTCAAACTTTAAACGTAAAAATGAATCAAGAGTAATTGACTCTTTCTCCTTAGGAGGAAGCTTCTGACTATCCACTCTATCCAATCCCCTCATAATCTTGTAGACTTCTATCAGGATCGCCTCTCAACCTCTGTTGTTCCAATGAGAACAAACTAAGTTTCTCCAACCTCTCCTCATAGCAGCTACTCTTCATACCAGGCAACATCCTAGTAAAACTTTCCTGTACCCTCTCCAAAGTCTCCACATTCTTCTGGTAATGTGGCAACCAGAATTGAACACTATATTTGAAGTGCGGCCTAACTAAGGTTCTATAAAGCTGCTATATGACTTGCCGATTTTTAAACTCAATGCCGTAAAGCCTTCTTGACTACCTTCTCCACCTGTGTTGCTACTTTCAGTTACTTGTGTGCCTGTACACCTAGATCAATACTCTTAAGGTTTTTGCCATTTATTGTATGATTTCCCATCTGTATTAGAACTTCCAAAATGCATTACCTCATATTTGTCCAAATTAAACTTCATGTGCCATCTCTCCACCCAACTTTCCAACTGATCTATATCTGCTATATCCTCTGAATATCTTTCAAATCATTTATATATTACAAACAGCAAAGGTCCCAGCATTGATCCCTGAGGAATGTCACCTGCGGTGTCCAGATATGTTTCCATCGTAATTGTGGGGATCCACAATTTCTAGATATGATGTGAAATTGCAGGGCCTCATACCTTGAGTTGGAAAAACTAAAGAGAAGTTGAAAAAAGTTAACAGATCACAGTGTTTAATGTAAAAATGGTGCTATGTGATGTGAAGAATGTCTACTGTTTACAAAATAGGCCATTCAGAAAAGCTAAGTTATCCTGTTGTAATAATTCTTTTTCATCAGTTAAGGGGAAAGAGACAACATGTTTATTTCAAGGTGAAGCTTATACAGACGTTTGCAGATCATAGCAGCAATCAGCACCCGAGAATGATCTTAAACAGAAACCCAGGTCACCAGAGTGATTTTGCCCCCCCCCCCGCATCCGCTCAATCAACTCTTGCCTCTGATTGGATCATGTGAGCCAGTTCATTAAAGGGAAAATCACCACATCTTTAAATTATCTTTCCTTACCTGCCTGTGTCACACAATCTTGCTCACTAAGCAAGAGCGATTGACTGCTGCACCCAAAGCTCTCACTGTACTGACCTTGAGTTCACCTTGCTTGGTAGCAGGCTACCTTTTTGTGCCCTGCTGCTATTCTGGAGATCTGAAACTGACTGTGTAGGGAAATGTAAGCATTTCATCATGCTCACATATAATTATTTTTGACATTGATGTCTTCCCTCATATTCTGAACATTAACCATTTGAATGCCAATATTTTCTCAGTTTTTAGAGCACCACTTTTTTAAGAAGCATAATCAATGATCTTCAATGATTTTGTGCAGACTTACAGCACTGAATGTTCTAATAAGTGAGGCCATTAAAAAGTAATAATTTATTAATGGTCATAGGCAGCACACACTGCCAGCAATTGGATTTTGCTGTTGAGCAATGCCAGGAGATTAGCTACCCACTCTTTATAGTGCTGACCCTAGAATTATTTATAGAGACTGCCTTGTAACTGGATGTCGGTGAGCAACTGACATTGAAGTCATCTGTCTAACTTGGCCTATCTTTGGGCAGGCTAGTGCTGCTACAAGATATAGAAGCTGGCATCTACTTTAAGGATCAGGCATCATGGTTTTATTATAGTTTCCAACGCGGAAGAGTTTCTCTCTTTGACAATCTCACGAATGGCATCAGATCTGCTATCATATTGACCAATAAGAATGGTAAGGCAGTGCCAACCAGCTAGACAGTAGCTTAATGGGCACAGATGTAGATATCACCACCTAGATCTGGACCCTCATGCCAACTGCCTCTGATATCTGTACATGTGATAAAGTGTGTATAGATTGAGACTATCCCCAAAGATGTGGAATTAAGCCTGTCTTATTCAAAAGTCAGCTAATGTGACCCATTTCAATACGACAACATTTGTAGCTTCACTATGGCCAGCCATTTCACACAACTGCCACTGAAGTAACATTTAGATGAATAGAAAGGAAAAGTTTAAGAGGCCAGTTGACACCAAGGGAAGATAATATGTGCAAACATCATGCACATATTAAGCACATATACCTACACACGCATATGCACATCACATGTGGGATGAATAAAATGTTGATTGCGTGGTAGTTGTGTATGAAGAGAATATTTTTACTAAGGTTTGGTATCGTGATTGGACAAATGATAGATATGGAATATTTTAGTGTTTGTATGAAATTTAATCCACTATAGGTTATATTTATTGAAAATATGGGGAAGATGTCGACAGACCACTGCTGTTAAGGGAACATTTTTAAGATCACAAAAGATATGCCTTATCATTGCTGCCACCTGACTCTCAGAAACAGCAATGAGTTACCTTCAGCCTCTTTTGTCTTCTGTGTGATCTCTTTGGGGTGGATTTTAAGATCTCCCTCCTCCAAGGATTTGATGATGATACTTAGATCAAGTTTGAGGAGCATGTAGCAGACTATAAGAATACCCTTCTTTATTCAGCTCTATTGAAAGATATCTCTCGGCTTGACCGAACACAATAATAGTGTATTTTGTAAGTATTTTAGTAGCAGCTTGAACCTCACATTAGCTGTCATTAGTCAGAGTCTTCGGATGCAATGAAAGTCAAATGGCCCAAACATCCAGAGGATCATCTTGATTGTTCCAGAAGTCAGCCTCGGATTTTCCATTCAATGTCAAATATTGCAGCACTGTGTTGAACGTGTTAGGGCTGGTTCCTGGAAAGCAAGCTGCAAGTTTTCCATTTTGATATCCCCAAGCTGTTTGAGCAGAGAGGGAGGAGAATTTTGATTTATCTGATAGTGTCTTTATGTTAAGGAACATGTATGTAGGGTCATGCAGGTGAATTCTTGGAATCTTGCTCTTGGGAATCATAGAATTCAGTAAAGTTTCAGAGCTTTCTCATGATGTTTCAGTTATCCATGACAACACTTGCTGGAATAAACAAGCGTTGGTGACATATTTAATGGACAAAGTTTGGCTTCTGATACTGATATTCCCAATGGTATTCTGAAATGTTCATGAAATGGAAGAAAAACTTCCAAAACCATATGTTCCAAACAAGTAAGTCAATTGTCCATAGATATGTCAAATAAATTTCAGCGGTCTTAATTGCAAGGGACTACATATTCTTTACTTTTACTTGCCTGTGGAAAGGAGGTACCAGCTGAATAAGACTGTTCCATGGATATGAAATGTCTTGGAGCTATCGGGTGTGACTAACAAATGGAGACCATGTGTTAGTGGCATGAGTGCTGCCTCAGTGTCAGAGGCTGGGTTCACTGCCTCTGTGGAGTTGCATGTTCTCCCAGTGTCTGTGTGGTTTCTTCCAGGTGCTCTGGTTTCCTCCCGCAAGTGGATTGGCCATGCTCAATTTCCCATTAGTGTCCCAAGACGTGTAGCAGTAGATGGATTAGCCAAGGGAAATGTACGCTTTTATAGGGATAGGGTGGAGGAGGAGGCCTGGGCAAAATACTCTGACAGAGAGGCAGTGCAGACGTAATGAGCCAAATAGCCTGCTTCTGCATTTGTAGGGATTCTATGATTGTAACTCCAACAATACTCAAGAAGTTTGATGCAATCCAGGACAAAGCAGCTCGTTTGATTGCCAGTTGTTCCAGAAACATTCACTCCTTCCATCACTGATGAACGGTGGCAGCAGTGTGTACCATCTACAAGATCCACAACAGCAACTCAAAGTTCCTTTGACAGCCCTTCCAAACCCACAACCATAGGATCTGTGTTGGGCTCATGACTGATCGCTGAAAGAAACAAAAACAATTCTTTTTATTTGAGAAATGGAAGTACAATTTTATAGTTTAAAATGACTCACAATTGTTAATACTGACAATTGTTAACACTATTGTTAATACTGAGGAGGGCTGTTAAAAGGTCAAGTCGACTTGCAGAATGGACGTGTAGATAGCAAATTAATTTCAATTTAGCTAAGTGTGAGGACACATATTGATAGGAGGAGTAATGAGAATAAATGAGGTGAAGCCAGAAAAACATCCAATGGTACAGATTCATAAAAACACAAAATAACAAAATTGGTTAAAAGCTCATTTAGAACGCAAAACAAGTATAGGATTGGAAATCGAGAGGAATGGAATTAAAAAGAGGATGGAGCCCGTACAAGAAGGGGGTTAGACCTGAATTGGAGGGGCACCAATATCCTGAATGGGAGGTTTGTTAATATGGTTCAGATGGGTTTAAACTAATGTGGCAGAAGGATGGGAATCAGAACAATAGGTCAGCAAGCATAGAGACTGGGAATGAACATGTGGCCAAGACAAGGCTACATAAGGAGGAAGAGTAGTCTCGGTGAGGATGAATTCAGGGCCTGAAGGTCTGGAGTGCATCTGCTTAAATGTAAGGAGCACAACAGGCAAGACAGATGAACTTAGAGCCTCAATACACACGTGGAAATTGGATGTGGTTGCAGTGACAGAGACTTGGTTAAAGGAAGGACAGGACCGAATATTCCGGGTATAAGTGTTTTAAGCAAGATAGAGGTGGGATTAGAAGAGATGGGGGAGTAGCAATACTGGTTAGGGAGCATATTGCAGTGGTACAGAGGGTGGACAATTTGGAAGGATCATGTAACAAGACACTATAGATTGAGCTCAGAAACAGGAAGGGTGCAGTCACTTTGCTGGGGGTGTACTACAGGCCTCCTAACAGCCCATGGGAAGTTGAAGAACAGATATTTAAAGGAGATTCTGGCTGATATAGAGAAAATGACGTTGTTGTAGTGGGAGACTTTAATAGTCTGGAAATCCCTTAGGGCTGGTGGTCTGGACAGGAAGGAATTTGTAAAGTGTGTCCAGAAAGATTCTTTGGAACATCATGTTGATAGTCCAACTAGAGAGGGAGCTATACTGGACCTAATACTAGGGAATGAGCCCTGTCAAAGTTTCAGTGGGGGAAACATGTGGCGAACAGTGACCAAAATTCTGTAAGCTTTTGATAATCATGGAAAAGGATGAGTGTGGTCCTATGCGTAAGGTGCTGAGTTGGGGGAAGGCTAGCTACAGCTGGATTAGATAGGATTTGGTGGCTGTTGATTGGGAGAAGCAGTTCAAGGGTAAATTCACATCTGGCACGTGGGTGTCTTCTAAGGAGCAGTTGACAGGAGTGCAGGACAGGCATGTGCCTGTAAAAAGGAAGGACAGTTAGGATTCAAGAGCCGTGGATAACCAGGGAAATTATGGATCTAATCAAAAAAAAGAGGCATACATAAGGTCCGGGCAGCTAAAAACAGGTAAAGCAGTGGAGGAATACAGAGAAAGTAGAAAAGGACTCAAACAGGGAGTTAGAAGGTTAAAAAGGATCATGAAATGTCCTTGGCAGACAGGATTAAGGAGAATCTCCAAAGCAGTTTATCCATACATTAGGAACAAGAGAGTTGTCAGAGAAAGAGTCAAACGTCTCAAGAACGTAGGAGGGGAATTATGCTTCGAACCCAAGGAAACAGGTGAGATTCTAAATGAATATTTTTCATCAGTATTCACAAAGGAGAGGGACATGTTGAGGGATGTGTATACCTGGTAGAACAATCACAATTACAAAGGAGGAAGTGTTAGGGTTTCAGGAAGCATTAAAATAGACAAATCCCCATGATAAATGGATTTATAGAACATAGAACATAGAACAATACAGCACAGAACAGGCCCTTCGGCCTTCGATGTTGTGCCAACCAAAATAAAAAGCAATGCCCCTCCAAACTAAACCATTCCCTTCTCTTCCATATACTTATCAATTAACCTCTTAAACGCCACCAAACTTGGCGCATCTACACAGCTGCAGGCAGGGCATTCCACTCCCTAATCACTCTTTGAGTAAAGAACCTACCTCTGATATCCGTCCTATAACTCATACCCCTTAATTTAAAGCTGTGTCCCCGCGTGCTAGCTTTCTCCATCCTAGGAAAAAGGCTATCACTGTCCACCCTCTCTAAACCTCTAATCATCTTATATGCTTCAATAAGATCCCCTCTTAGCCGCCTCCTTTCTAACGAAAACAACCTCAATCCTTCAACCTCTCTTCATAGGACCTGCCCTCCATACCAGGCAACATCCTGGTAAACCTCCTCTGTACCCGCTCCAATGCCTCCACATCTTTCTTATAATGTGGCGACCAGAACTGCACACAATACTCCAAGTGCGGCCGCACTAGAGTTTTGTACAGCTGCAACATGATGCTGCGGCTCCTAATTCAATCCCCCTACCAATAAAAGCTAAGACTCCATAAGCCTTCTTAACAACTTTATCCACTTGACTGCCTACTTTCAGGATCTATTGACACATACACCAAGATCCTTCTGTTCCTCAACACTATTAAGAGCCCTACCATTAGCCCTATACTCTACACATTTATTGTTCCTGCCAAAGTGCATTACCTCACACTTTTCCACATTAACTCCATTTGCCACCTCTCGGCCCAGCTCTGCAACTTGTCCAAGTCACTCTGTAAACTATAACACCCCTCTTCACTATCTACCACTCCACCGACTTTAGTGTCATCTGTAAATTTACTGATCCATCCCTCAATACCCTCATCCATATCATTTATAAAAATTACAAACAGCAGGGGCCCCAAAACAGACCCCTGAGGCACACCACTCGTCGCCGAACTCCACGATGAATATCTCCCATCAACCACCACCCTCTGTCTTCTATCTGCCAGCCAATTTCTAATCCAATTAGCTAAATCACCCTCTAGTCCACACATCTGCATTTTCTGTAGAAGTCTTCCATGGGCCACCTTATCAAAAGCCTTACTAAAGTCCATATATACTACATCACCCGCCTTACCCCCATCCACCTCTCTGGTCACTTTCTCAAAAAACTCAATGAGGTTAGTAAGGCATGACCTACCCTTCACGAAACCATGCTGACTATCCCCAATCAATTCATTTCTCTCTAAATAACTATAAATCCTATCCCTAATAATTCTCTCCAATACCGTGCCCACCACAGAAGTAAGACTCACTGGCCTATAATTCCCAGGAAGGTCTCTCTTCCCCTTCTTAAACAATGGGACCACATTCGCCATCCTCCAGTCCTCCGGAACCACACCCGTAACCAACGAGGACCTGAAGATCATAGCCAGAGGCTCTGCAATCTCCTCTCTTGCCTCCCAGAGAATCCTAGGGTAAATCCCGTCCGGCCCAGGGGACTCATCCAACTTCAAACCCTCGAGAATTTCTAGCACATCCTCCCTATCTACTACGATACTTCCCAATTTGCAACCCTGTACCTCAGTGTTCTCCATAGCTACATTTCCAGCACTCTGCGTGAATACTGAAGAGAAATATTTATTCATTGCCTCACCAATCTCTTCAGGCTCCACGCACAACTTCCCACTGCTGTCTATGACTGGCCCTAATCTTGCCCTAACCAATCTTCTATTCTTAAGATATCGAAAGAAAGCTTTAGGATTCTCCTTAATCCTATCAGCCAACATCTTCTCGTGTCCCCTCTTAGCTCTCCTCAATTCACTTTTTAGCTCCTTAATCCAGATAATCCAGAATAATTTAATCCAGATAAATGCAAAGTGATGCATTTTGGTAGATTTAATGCAGGGGGAGCTATACAATGAATGGCAGAACCTTCAAGAGCATAAGCACACAGAGAGATCTGTGTTTGCAAGTCCATAGATCCTTAAAGGTGTCACTGGTGGTGAAGAAGGCATATGGCTTGCTTGTCTTTATTGGGATGGACATAGAGTATAAAAGTTGGCATATGATGTTGCAGTTATATAGAACATTGGTTAGGCCACAGTCGGAATACTGCACCCAGTTCTGGTCGCCACACTACCAGAAGGACGTGGAGGCTTTGGAGAGAGTGCAGAAGAGGTTTACCAAGATGTTGCCTGGTATGAAGAGTAGCTGCTATGAGGTGAGATTGAGTAAACTAGAGTTCTTCTCCCTGGAAAGACAGAGGTTGAGGAACAATCTAACTTAAGTTTATAAAATTAGAAAGGCATAGATAGGGGGAACAGTTGGAAAGCTTTCCCCAGGTTGGAAATGACAAACACAAGGGTCACAAGTTCAAGAGAAGGGGAGCAAGGTTTTATACAAATATGCAGGGGATATATGTTACACAGAGGGTGGTGGGACCTGAAATGCACTACCAAGCAAGATGGTTGAGGCAAACATGCTAGGGTCATTTAAGACTTATCTAGATAGCCACATGAGCAGACTGGGAACATAGGGATACAAATAGATGGTCTAGTTAGGACCATATGATTGGTGCAGTCTTGGAAAGCCGAAGGGCCTGTTTTTGTGCTGTATCGTTCTTTGTTCAAAACCAGTGAAGTTATGTTAAATGTAGAAAGAACCTTGGCTAGATTCCATTTAGAGTATTCTATGTAATTCTGGCCATGAAACAGAAGCACTGGAGAAGATGTAAAGCAGATTTACAAGGATGGTAATTGAACTGAGGTTATACCGGTCAGGAAATACTGAACAGGATGGGACTCCTTCCTTGAAAAAAGGAATAGCTTCAACATGGAAATTGGGATCATAGGGAGAAGTTGACTCAACTAACAGACACATTTAAGAGAAGTTGTATAATTGCACGAAGAATAGATCATGTTGCTCAGCTAAGATCAGGCATCACTGGCTATGCCAGTATTTTTACTGCCCATCACTAATTGGCCCTGGGAATGTATTGGAACTGCTACAGTCGCTGTCATATTCAGCGTGGGTGATTTTACCATTGCACCCTGCCAGCCAATGGGTGGATGAGCCAGGAAATCAGGTTTGTGTCCAATTTCTCACTTCTTGAGATCTTACTGGCACCGAAAATACACTGCGATCAGCCTGGCGCCCATGAGGCTGATTAAATTATATCAATTTAATTCAAATATAGTTTAAATGAAATTAGCAACCCTGGGATGGTATCGTCTGGGCTCAGTTGCCTGTGTGGCCTCACCAGTAAAACCAGAGACATAGAACATAGATAGCGCTAAGAACATAGAACATAGAGACCACTAAGGTCAGGCAAAATGGGATACCCCTTGGGCTGTTACTTTGGCTGGACAGTGCCAAGTGGGTGGTCCCGAGGGATTGACCTGGCCAGGGTGAGGTGGGGGTGGGATGATCATTTGGTCAGGGGGTATGCAGGAGACAATCATTCCAGTTGGGGAGCATTTAGGCCACAGAAGCTGGCTATATGTAGCAGAGGCTCTGAGACAGGTCTCTGCTACTCTCAGAGAGGAGACTTCATGCATGCAATTATGCCCTCTGCTGCTTTCAGATGATTTTGTACAATTTAGGCTCTGCCCCCTTCCTCTCCCCCTTCTGGCAAGAAAAGGATTTTAGGATATTTTTCATACAATGAATGCATAAGATTCAATATTTGCAGTCACTAAAAAAAACTGATTTGAACTCTCCTGTTTTTATGCTCGTTCTAGACTTAGAATGTTTTTCATAAGATCACCCACATAGAGTCATACAGTGCGGCAAAAGCCCATTGTGGTCAAGGTGTAGATACATCCACAGTGCTGTTAGGGAGGGAGTTCCAGAATCAAGAAGGATGGGAGAAGGCTCATTTGGAACATTAAAAATAGCACAGACTAGGTGGACCGAATGGTCTGTACTGCGCTTAAATTCAATGAGAGTTTCTATATGTCTCAGAAAAATCCAGCACAATGAATCTTGGTTTTAAAAATAAGGGCATTTTGTGCTTGATGTTGTGAAACTGTGATTCAATTCATCATAAGCTGATTTGCTACAGTGAACGCACTGACAGTATCTTCCACACAAAGGGAGGAGAGAGCGTGGAACGTATTTGAAATGTAGGAGAAACACTGATCGAAGCTATTACCATAGTAATACCAATAAAAGAAAAACCAGCAAGCAAAGTAATTGAAAGATGCAGGAGGCCAGAGTTGAGAGGACTGACTCACCTCACTGACAGAGAGGGGAGAAGGAAAATTTGCTATTTTGAAATACACTCGCTGCTATGACAGAAATAATTATGCATTCTGAAGCATAACCTAGAATGAAGTCCTGCAATGTTCTTGTGGTTCTTCCAAGTCAGTTCAATGCTTCAGTATTTTACTGCCTGGATTCTCATCGTCGACATCACAGAACCAGTACCTGATCCTGGGAAAGATGAATAGCTTCACAAGGAAGCGATAAAGGTGATTGAACTGCTCGTCAAATCTCTGGCTGCCTCAAATGCATTAAGGATTGTCCAGTGAAAGCAAACTAAGTCACTTTTACGACAAAGTTTTGCTTAGCTATTTTTCAAAACATTGTTGATGGAATATGAAAAGCCACAACACTGAGTTGCTCTAACTATGTATGTACTGTAACGGTGAAGAATCAAGACAGCAAAAGGCGAGTATAAGCAAGAATTGCATGTTGAGCTGGTAAACACATGTGAAGGAGAAGCAACTGTTGAGTGGCTTTAAAAGGAAACGGGCTGTTTCTTTGGAAATCAGCCGACTACTTGTTAGTTGTTTCTGAGTTGATTTATTGATTATTTGTATGTCTACAGCTCGAGTGTCAGCCTGCTGGGAAAATTAATCAGGGCCCAGAGTGAATAATTCCTCAGGAACAGGGACCAAAGTGTAATGTGCACCAGGTACTCATCAAGTAAGTCTAAGCATTTAAAATGCATGTCATCTTTAAACAAAATTTCGCATTTTAGACCTATCCTATAGTCTGGATTTATGGGAAATCAATATTTAATTCTTTAGACTGTTACTGAGGATCAGGGAATTGGGAGCAACACTCCTCAGTCGTACTGCTTTGAATTGTTCAAATAAACACGACTCGTATTGAGGAAATAGAACATAGAACATAGAACAATACAGCACAGAACAGGCCCTTCGGCCCTCGATGTTGTGCCGACCAAAATAAAAAGCAATGCCCCTCCTAACTAAACCATTCCCTTCTCATCCATATACTTATCAACTAACCTCTTAAACGCCACCAAACTTGGCGCATCCACAACAGCTGCAGGCAGGGCATTCCACTCCCTAATCACTCTTTGAGTAAAGTACATTGAAACTCCATACATTTGATCTTGTCTGGAGTGGGACTATATTATTTAGGCAAAACATATCATAATACAGAGGGAAATACTAATCTCTTAAAAAACGTTTTGCTGAAGTGAAGCAGAAGAAAGCCTGATTTACTTTTTAATCCAGAATTATTCATAATCTTCCACAATTTTTAAAAATTATCTTAAAAATGTGTATGTTGTTAAAACTTACATGCTGCTCATGATTACATTTTTATGTACCTAATGAAGGAATATGCTTAGAGTGCAAAGCAATTAATTGGTTTAAAATGTGGAGCTTAATTTGAGGATTAACTAGGACTCTGTCATCAAAGGAGAAGGAAAAATCTTGCATTCATATAATTCCTTTTGTGATCTCAGTACACTCCAATGTAGCTTATGGCCAATTAAATATCTTTGAAGTTAAGTTGGTGTTGTAATGCAAAGAAATAAATTTATAAATAGCAAAATCTCAAAAATAGCAATGAACCTAATGTTTTAGGTTGCAAAATAAATATTGTAATGTAAGAAACTTGGCAGTTAATTTTCAGACTGCAAAATTCCAGAAAGAGGAAGGAAATCCATGACCAGGTCATCTGTTTCATTCGTTGTTTGAGGCTAAGTATTGGCCACAACATCAGAAGAACTTCCCTGTTCTTCATTGAAAATCATCTTAGTCTTGCATTCATCTGAAGGGGCATACAGGATCTCCTTTTAACATGTCATCCAACAGATGGTAAGCAAAAGAGTGTTGTACTCCCTCAAAGTTTTTTTTGCAGCTCAAAGTTCTGATGGATTTTTCCCTGATGTTGGGACAGTTGTCCCACAAACTAGCATAACAGTTATGGGATTTAAAAAGATTATTATACCTTGGACTGTGTTTTTAACATTGGTTAAAATTAATGGGTCGTGGAATTATTCTGAATCCTGCTTGACAACAGCCTTGGCAAAAAAGTCAAACGAACTGCTGGGCAAAGTGCAACATTCTCACATTGGGAACAAAAGGCAGGAACAGCAGTGTTACCAGGCCCACAGGTTTTGCTTCAGTGTGAAGCGCCCAGTGCCACCTCCTCCCAGCCTGGAAAATATGTACAAGAATCTCCAATCAGACTTTGATGCTTTTGGGGCAGGAGGAGAGAGTGTGGAAAAGAATAGTATTTGGTCTGGTCAGCAGAGAGAAGCTGCTTATGGGTTCATTGCAATACTTGAATAGCAGGTTAGGTGTAAAGATTCGCATTCTAATCAGTAATCTGTAAACTGTCTGTGCTGATATGTGTGCTTTTGGAGACCAGAACACCTCATTCGCCTGACAAAGGCTATAAAGCCAAAAGCTTGTGAGTTTACTATCAAATAAATCGGTTGGATTTAAAACTAGTGTTGCAGACTTCTTACCGTGTT
This sequence comes from Sphyrna mokarran, assembly GCA_024679065.1. Lineage (NCBI taxonomy): Eukaryota > Metazoa > Chordata > Chondrichthyes > Carcharhiniformes > Carcharhinidae > Sphyrna > Sphyrna mokarran. Next base: position 136,919,147 of record JAGIQG010000001.1, read on the forward strand.
TACCCCAGTCCAACGCCGGCATCTCTACTTCATTGCAAGCTGGATGTGGGAGAGAGAGAAATAGTGTCTAGTGAAGATGCACATTCCACAGCCATCTCAGATATCTGAGAGAGTTATCCAGGCAAGGCTGCTGGCTGGACTTTATTGCTAGTAAATTATTTGGGAAACTCTTCAAAAATTGAAGAAAGCATCTGGAGGTGCTTGTGAAATGCACTCCTGGAGTTGCTTTCTTTGGAGAAGATTCTTAGAGATAGGATATGTGCGTATTTAGAATGGAATAATCTCATTAGCGATAGATAGCATAGTTTTGTACAAGGGAATCATGCCTCACAAACTTGGTTGAGTTTTGAGGTGACAAAAATGATTGATAAGGGAAGGACCACGGATGTCGATTGTATGGATTTTAGTAAAGCATTTGACAAGGTCCCTCATGGTAGGCTGGTGCAAAAGGTTAAATCTCACAGGATAAAAGGGGAGCTAGCTAGATGGGTGTACAACTGGCTTGGCTGTAGAAGACAGAGGGTAGCAGTGGAGGGGTCTTTTTCCAATTGGAGGTCTGTGGCTAGTGGTGTTCCGCAGGGCTGTATACTGGAACCTCTGCTGTTTGTGATACATATAAACAATTTAGAAGATGTAGCTGGTGTGATCAGTAAGTTTGCGGACGTCACAAAGATTGCTGGAGTTGCGGATAGTGATGAACATTGTCAGAGAATACAGCAGGATATAGATAGGCTGGAAAATTGGGCAGAGAAATGACAGATGGAATTTATTCCAGATAAATGCGAAGTGATGCATTTTGGTAGATCTAATGTAGGGGGGAACTATACAACAAATGCAGAACTATCAGGAGTGTAGACACACAGAGGGACCTAGGGCATGCAAATCCACAGATCCCTAAAGATGGCTGCACAGGTGGAGATGGTGGTGAAGAAGGCATACGGCATGCTTGCCTTTACAGGACAAGGTATAGAGTATAAAAGTTGGCATATGATGTTGCAGCTATATAGAACATTGGTTAGGCCACATTGGGAATACTGCATCCAATTCTGGTCACCACACTACTGGAAGAATGTGGAGGTTTTGGAGAGAGTACAGAAGAGGTTTACCAGGATGTTGCCTGGTACCGAAGGTCTTAGCTATGAGGAGAGATTGGGCAAACTGGGGTTATTCTCCCTGGAAAGACGGAGGATGAGGGGTGACCTAATAGAGATGTTTAAAATTATGAAGGGCATAGATAGGGTGAACAGTGGGAAGCTTTTTCCCAGGTTGGAGGTGACAAATACAAGGAATCACAAATTCAAGGTGAGGGAGGTAAGGTTCAACACAGATGCCAGGAGAACGTATTTTACACAGGGGGTGGTGGAGGCCTGGAATGCACTGCCAAACAAGGTGATTGAGGCGGACACGTTTAATACTTATCTAGATAGCCACATGAACAGACTGGGAATAGAGGGATGCCAATGAATGGTCCAGCTGGGTGTATGAGTGGCACAGGCTTGGAGGGCAGAAGGGCCTGTTCCTGTGCTGTACTGTTCTTTGCTTACTTGAAGTTACTATTCAGTAAAAAGGAAAGTGTAAACCCATTGGAAGCTGGAAGTGACTGTACACTGCTTGCTGTAAGGAGTGTGAGGTCTGGGTATGTCCAATCCCATCAGAAGGATAGACCAACCAAGGCAATAGCATAGACAAAAAAGTGTAGTGGTATACAGCAGGCAGGGAATGGCCTGGGAGTTCCCAACATTGACTCTTAACTCCTTGGCATGGGGTCAAATATAGACAAGGGAACATCATGTTGATATCCACCCAATGTCTTCATTCAGCTGATGAATCAGTGCCTTTCAATATTGCAAATACTGAGAAGCACTTAGGGAAAGCAAGGGGACAGAATATAGAACTGCATGGGAAATTCAATGTCTGCCATCAGACATGGCTCAGGATTGTTACTACTTACTGAGCTGATTGAATCCTGGAGGATAATTGTCAGTACTGACTAAGCTTGTGGCAACTTGAGAAAAACAAAAAGAAGAAAATCTATTTGAACACATCCTCAAATTCATATGTCACAGATGACCTGCCCATAGTTTTGCAAAGAGTGACCGCTGCACAGCCTGGTGGAAATGAAGTCCCATCTTCACAATTAGGATATGCTACATCATGCTATGTGGCACTAGATTCAGATCAGGTCTAGCAGCTCAGAGCTGGGCATCCATGACATGCTGTGGGCCATAAAGCAGTAACAGTTCAATTATAATCTGTAACCTCATGGCCCAGCATTTCCTTCATTTTATTATCAATCAGGTGATCAATGGAGAGTATAGAAAAGTGTGCTAGGAGCAGCAACATGCATACCTAAAAATGAGGTGCCAACTTGTTCAAGGATTACATGCATGCTAGACATCAAATACTGGCATGCTCAATGATGGAGGAGCCCAGCATATCAGTGAAAAAGATAAGGCCGAAGTATTTGAAACAATCTTGAAGGTAAAGTGCCAAGTGGATGATTAATCTCAGCCTCCTCCAGAGATCACCATCTTTACAAATACCAGTGTTCAGTTGATCCAATTCATTCTTCATGATATCAAGAAACAGTTGAAGGCACTGGATACTGCAAAAGGCTACGGGCTCTGATAATATTCCAGCAAATTGTACTGAAGACTTGTGTCCAGAACCAGTTGTAACCTTAGACAAGTTGTTCTACTGCAGTTTCAGCACTGGCATCTACATTGCAATGTGGAAAATATCCTATTATGTCCTGTGCACAAAAAAAACCAGGAGAAATCCAACCCAGCCAATTACGGCCCAATCATTCTACTGGCAACCATCAGTAGAATGATGGAAGAGGTCATTAATAGTGTTATCGTGCAATACTTTTCAGCAATGACCTTCAATGACATTTAGTTTGAGTTCTGCTAAGGCCACTCACCTTCTGACCTCATTACAGCTTAACCAGTCAAGCAAAAAAGCTGACCTCAAGAGGTGAGTTGAGAGTGTCTGTCTTTGACATCAAAGCACATTTGTCTGAGTATGGCATTGGAAAATCCTAGCAAAACTGAAGCGGGTTGGAATCAGTGGGAAGAACATTGTGATTGTTGAAAGTCAGCTATCTCAGTCACCACTGCAGGAATTCTTCAGGGCAGGTTCCTAGGCCTAACCATCTTCATTAATGCCTGCCCTCCATTATAAAGTCACAAATGGCTTGATGATTGCACAGTATTCCTTCATCCACAATCATTTGAATACTGAAGCAATCCTTGTCCAAATGCAGCAAGATTTGGACAATAATCAGGATTGACTGACAACTGGCAAGTAACATTTGTGCCACACAAGTTCCAGGCACTGACCATCTCCAGCAAAAAAGTATCTAACCATCTCTCCTTAAAATTTGATGCATTCCAACATTGAATCCTTGGATTACCATTGCAGTTATTAAGTCAGGAGTGTGAAGAAATATTGTTCACTTGCATGGATGAGTACAGTTCCAGTGCCATTCAAAATGTCCATGCAAGACAAGCAATCCACTTGTTAATACCCCATCCACTACATTTAACAGTACATTTACCTCCACCACCAATGACCAATGGCAGTAGCGTAGACCATCTACAAGATTCGCATAGCAACTTGTCAAGATTTCTTTCACAGCACCTTCCAAACCCAGAAATCCTACCACTAAGATGGTCAAGGGCAGCAGATGCATGGGCATACCACACTTTAAAATTCCCCTCTAAGCCACTTACCATCTTGACCTGGAACAATATCGCCATTTCTTTATTGTTTGTTGAGTCAAAATCCTAGAAATCCCTTCCTAACAACGCTATGAGTGTACCTCCACTAGATGGACTGTAACGGTTCAAGAAGGCAGTCCATCACCACCTTCTGAAGGACAATTAGGGATAGACAATAAAGCAATGCTTGGTCTAGTCAGTGATGCCTACATCCTATGAAGGAATTAAAACAAAGCAGAGGAAGCATGATATAGACAGATTTTGTTGATAGTGGGATAAAGCTCAGCTTACTCCCTAATGCTCAGATAGAAGCAAAATACTGCAGATGCTGGGAATCTGAAATAAAAACAGAAAATGCTAGATAAACTCAGCAGCTTTGGCAGCATCTGTGGAGAGTGGAAGAGTTATATGGGCTTGAAACTGTGTTTTTCTCTCCACAGATGCTGCTAGGCCTGCTGAAGTTGCCCAGCATTTCTATTTTGTTCCCAATTGCTCAGTTTGGCTTCCACAAGTACACTCAGCGACTGGCTTCCTTACAGTCTTGACCTGAACATGAGCTTGGGGTTGGGATTATAGGATGGAGGTAGAGTAGAGGTGATACACAGTCAAATACAGACAGAAAAACTGTTCAGTCTAGAAGAGTGATTATAGACAAGTTAAGGTGCGAGGGGGCAGTATGGCAAGGCTGAATGGCATTTATTTTAATGCAAAGAGTTGAGAATGTTTGACAGATGGGAATATGATATTATTGTTTTCAGAGATGTGGTTGAGAGTGGGGCAGAGACTGGTAACTCAATATTCTGGGGTATAGAATTTTCAGATAAGACAAGGGCACAGGGATGTAAAAAAGGAGATGGTATCATAATATTGATCAAGTATTCAATTACTGCAGTAAGGAAGGATAATATCCTAGAAGGTTCTTCAAATGAGTCTACATGGTTAGAACGTAGAAACAAAAAGCAGCCAATCACATTGCTAGGATGTACTGAAGGTCCCAAAACAGTCAAGGACAGATAGAAGGGCAGATATGTTGGCAAATCTCTGAGAATTATAAGAATAATAGGATAATAATAATAGGGGATTTCAACTTCCAACATTGTTTACATCCTCCATTTTGATTTCGTTAGTGCAGTGGTTAGCACTGCTGCTTCACAATGCCAGGGATCTGGGGTCAATTCTGGCCTTGGGTCACATTCTGTGTCAACATGGCTTTCCTCCAGGTGCTCTAGTTTTCTCCCACAGTCCAAAGATATACGGGTTAGGTTGATTAGCCAGGCTAAATTGCTCCTTAGTATCAGGGAGACTAGAGGGTAATTAATGCATGAGATTATAGGGATGGGGCCTGGGTGGAATTGTGGTCAGTACAGACTCAATGGGCCAAATGGCCTCCTTCTATACTGCAGAGATTCTCTGTGATTAAATGGGATAGTTAAAGTGTGAAAGACAAAGGGGGGGGGGGGTGGCGTTCTTAAAATGCATCCAAGAGATCTATTTATGCCATTACATGTCAAGTCCTACAAGTTTTAAGGAATGGAGTCAGGCAACTGGTAGAAGTTTCAATGGGAGGGAACATTTTGATGATAGTGACCATGATTCAGCAGGATTTAAGGAAAGGGATAAGGAAGGACTGGAAATAAAAGTTCTGAATTGGGGGCAGGCCAATTTTAATGAGATAAAACAGGATCTGGCCACCATTAATTGGGAGCAATTACTTGTACATCAGAGCAGTGAGATTCATTCAAAAAAGAGTGAGTGTACAGGGTCAACACGTTCCCAAGATAGTGAAAGATTGGAGCAACAAGCTCAAAGACAGCTGGATGCCAAGGGATGTCCACAGTTGGATAAGGAAAAGAGGGAGGCTTAATGGCAGATACCAAAAGCTCAAAACACCAGAAGTGCGAGAGGATTATAGAAAGCATAGGAGGTTACTTAGAAAAGAAATTAGGCGTGAAGAGGGGCCATGAAGAAACAATGGTAAGCAAAATAAAAGAAAATCCAAAGGTGTTTTATAAGTATATTAAGGGCAGAAGGATGATCAGGGAAAGAGTAGGGCTCATTAGGGATCAATGTGGCAATTTGTGTGTAGAGTCAGAATATGTATGTGAGGTTTTAAAATGAGTACTTTGCATCTATGTACAAAGAAAAAGGATGATGTAGATATAGAAATCAGGAATGATCATTGTGATTTATTCAAACAACTTAACATTGAAAGGGAGGAGGTACTAATGGTTTTAACAAGCCTAAAAGCGGATAAATCCCCAAGCTCAAATTATTTGCACCCCATCATTTGTTTTGTGAGGCAAGGAAGAAGGTTGCAATGATTCTGACAAGTTTTAAATCTTCTCTGGCTACAGGAGAGGTGCTGGAGGACTGGAGGACAGCTAACGTGGTACCATTATTCAAAAAGGGAAGTAAGAAAAAACCAGGAAATTTCAGGCCAGTGAGTCTAACTTCAGTGTTAAGGAAACTATTGGAAAAAAATTCTGAGCAATAGAATTAATCTCACTTGGGGAGGCAAGGATTAATCAAGGATAATCAGTGTGGCTTTTTCAAAGCAAAATCATATGTTACAAATGCGAATGAATTTTGAGGAGGTGACAGGATGTGTAGATGAGGACAACACAGCTGATGTAGTCCGCAGTAAGACTTTTGACAAGATCAAATTTCCATGTGGGAAGCTGAGGAAGAAGGTAAGAGCCCACGAGATCCTGGGAATTTGGCAAACTGGATCCAAAATTGTCTTAGTGGCAGAAGGCAGAGGGTGATTGTCGAATATTACTTTTGTGACTGGAAGCCTGAATCCAGCAGTGTTCTGCAGGGATTGATCCTGGGTCCCTTGTTGTTTGTAATGTACATTAATGATCTGGATGTGAACATAGGAAGTGTGATAAATAAGTTCGCAGATGACATTAAAATCGGTAGTGTCATAAATTAGGGAGAAGTGAAATGTTGGATTATAAAGGTGATATAGATGGACTGATTAGACGGGCAGCACAATGGTAAATGGAATTAGGAAGTACGTAGACTAGATGGACCTTGTGGGCTTATCCACTAATCTCTGACGATGACAGGACAGGATGCTAAGGTGGCTGAGAAGGCATATGGGATACTTGTCTTTACTAAAGGAAGATTATAAGAACAGGGAGGTATTGATGGGGTAATATAAAATACTGGTTAGGCCACAGTGAGAGTATTTTGTGCAGTTCTGGTTGCCACACTGTGAGAAGGAAGTATTATACTCGAGAAGATACAGAGAAAATTCACTAAAATGTTGCCTGATTTGGAGTTTGAGTTTCAATGGATCTCTCATCCCTGATCCACTTTCAACATCCTGGGGGTAACTATTGACCAGAAATTTAACTGAGCAATCACATAAATACTGATCAAAAGAGCAGATCAGGAGCAGGAAATTCTGTGGAGATTAATTCATCTCCTGGCTCCCCAACATCTGTAAGGCAAAAGTCAAGAATGTGATGAAATACTTTTCACTTGCCTGGATGTGTGAAGCTGCAACAGCACTCAAGAACCTTGTCACCATTCAGGACAAAGAAGCCTGCTTGATTGGCATCCACACAATAGCTTGAATATTTGTTCCCTTCATTACTTGTGCACCATTTAAAAAATGCACTACAGTAACTCACGTGCTCTTCTTACAAAATCTTTCAAAACCTCAATCTCTATGAGTTAGATATAACAATGGCAGTAGATGTACAGGACTCCACCTGCACGTTCCCATTCCAAGTCACACAGCAGCCTGACTCAGAAATACATCATTAATGCCCACTCAACTGTGGGATGGTGTCTCACTTCAACATTCCAAGCATATTGACAATGCAAAGTCATTGTTTCTTCATTTTGCTGGGTCAAAATCCCATACCCTCCTCCTTACAGCATTGAGAGCATATTTAAACCACATGGACTGCAGAAACACAAGAAGGCACCACCTTCTCAACAGCAGCTTGGGATGGGAAAAAATGTCTCGTCTTAGCAGTGATGCCCTATATCCCATGAAAAAATGTTGCAGTTGTATAAAACATTGGTTAGACCTCATTTGGAATACTGCATCCAGTTCTGGTCGCCCTACTACCAGAAGGACGTGGAGATTCTGGAGAGAGTGCAGAGGAGGTTTACCAGGATGCTGCCTGGTATGGAAGGTCTGAGTTACGAGGAGAGATTAGGCAAATTGGGACTGTTTTCCTTAGAAAGACGTAGACTTAGAGGAGATCTAATAGAGGTGTACAAGATTATGAGGGGTATAGATAGAGTAAACAGGGTTAAGCTTTTTCCTAAGATGGACTCGAATAGCACGAGGGGTCACAGGCTTAGGATGAGGGGGGTAAGGTATAATTTGGATGCTAGAAGGAGTTTTTTCACAAACTGGTGGGGGGGTATGGAATGCGCTGCCAAGTAAAGTGGTGGAGGCAGGTACTCTGGAGTTATTTTAGAAATACTTAGATGGGCACATGAACAGAATGGGAATGGAGGGGTATAGAAAATTGATTTAAAATAGGGAGCAGGAGCCTTGGGAGTCCCTGGGAAGTGTGTAAATAGATGATGATATTGATGTACTTGTTTTTATCCTACAGGTGCTTTGGTCCACCTTGTTGTCTAACGAGGGGCATACGCACGATCGGTCATGAGAGGACTGCTCTTGGAGTTTTTTTTTCAAGAGTATCCTAGTGCTTCACATCATTAGTGTATGCTTGACCTGGACCATTTGATGGGCAACACGACAGCCCAGTGACTATCGCTGTGCTGTGCAGATACATGGATTTGGGCCTGTGTCTGTGGGAGTTTGCGCATTCTCCCCGTGCTTGCGTGGGTTTTTCTCTGGGTGCTCTGGTTTCCTCCCACATCCCAAAGATGTGCTCTTAGGCTAATTGGCAGAACAAATTCTCCCTAAATTGTCTCAAATTTGGTTTCAATCCATAGATCTATAAACATTGACAGGGATCACGGGCAGAAGTGGGGGAATATCAAGGTGGCGGCGCAGGCTCATTGGGCCGAAGGGCCTGTTTCCCGTGCTGTTTTGTTCTTTGAATAACAAAAAGAACTCTACATTGAGAGGAGATCCTTAAACTATGTTTTAATTTCACTATGCTTTCACTATGGTTTCGTGAAGGGTAGGTCATGCCTTACTAACCTCATTGAGTTTTTTGAGAAAGTGACCAGAGAGGTGGATGGGGGTAAGGCGGTTGATGTAGTATATATGGACTTTAGTAAGGCTTTTGATAAGGTGGCCCATGGAAGACTTCTACAGAAAATGCAGATGTGTGGAATAGAGGGTGATTTAGCTAATTGGATTAGAAATTGGCTGGCTGATAGAAGACAGAGGGTGGTGGTTGATGGGAGATATTCATCGTGGAGTTCGGTGACGAGTGGTGTGCCTCAGGGGTCTGTTTTGGGGCCCCTGCTGTTTGTAATTTTTATAAATGATCTGGATGAGGGTATTGAGGGATGGATCAGTAAATTTGCAGATGATACTAAAGTTGGTGGTGTGGTAGATAGTGAAGAGGGGTGTTTTAGTTTACAGAGTGACTTGGACAAGTTGCAGAGCTGGGCCGAGAGGTGGCAAATGGAGTTTAATGTGGAAAAGTGTGAGGTAATGCACTTTGGCAGGAACAATAAATGTGTAGAGTATAGGGCTAATGGTAGGGCTCTTAATAGTGTTGAGGAACAGAAGGATCTTGGTGTATGTGTCAATAGATCCCTGAAAGTAGGCAGTCAAGTGGATAAAGTTGTTAAGAAGGCTTATGGAGTCTTAGCTTTTATTGGTAGGGGGATTGAATTTAGGAGCCGCAGCATCATGTTGCAGCTGTACAAAACTCTAGTGCGGCCGCACTTGGAGTATTGTGTGCAGTTCTGGTCGCCACATTATAAGAAAGATGTGGAGGCATTGGAGAGGGTACAGAGGAGGTTTACCAGGATGTTGCCTGGTATGGAGGGCAGGTCCTATGAAGAGAGGTTGAAGGATTTGAGGTTGTTTTCGTTAGAAAGGAGGCGGCTAAGAGGGGATCTTATTGAAGCATATAAGATGATTAGAGGTTTAGATAGGGTGGACAGTGATAGCCTTTTTCCTAGGATGGAGAAAGCTAGCACGAGGGGACACAGCTTTAAATTAAGGGGTATGAGTTATAGGACGGATATCAGAGGTAGGTTCTTTACTCAAAGAGTGATTAGGGAGTGGAATGCCCTGCCTGCAGCTGTTGTAGATGCGCCAAGTTTGGTGGCGTTTAAGAGGTTAGTTGATAAGTATATGGAAGAGAAGGGAATGGTTTAGTTTGGAGGGGCATTGCTTTTTATTTTGGTCGGCACAACATCGAAGGCCGAAGGGCCTGTTCTGTGCTGTATTGTTCTATGTTCTATGTTCTATGCGAAGGACTGCTTGCTAACTTTGATCTGTAGCATGGGGAATACAGTCTACTGCACATTTCGTGCTCAGTTTATTTCATTTGCTATTTTTGTCAATTTTATAAACTAAGAAAAAGCTATCAAAAATTCTCTTTAATGTGCTGTTTTATCATTCTGTCTACTACACTCCCTTGGGATTGAAGATCATTAAATCTCTACAAAGCAGAAAGAAGCCATTCAGCCCATCCAACCTGCACTGGCAACAATCCTACACAGGTCCTATCCTGGTAACCCCAAGTATTTACCCTGCTAACCCCCTTGATATTAAGGGACAACTGAGTATGGCCAATCAACCAAGTCTGCATATTTAGCTGGCCTTCTTAAAGTCACCATGAACTGTGAATTGTGCCTTCCTCCTGACATCAGTGTTGGAACCTAAACCTTTCTCCAAAAGTGAGTAGTTAGGTGAGAAATGTTCCTCAAAGATTTTTGTCAATTTGTTGTGGGTTTTAATTCCTGGACTAAACTTTGCAATAAAGTTTTGCATCCTATTAAACTGAGAAATATTACAACCTTTAAGTTATTTGCTTGGAGATAATATTGGAATATTTCTTCATATGAGTTCTAAGTTCCTCAATCCTCATCAAATATACCCTTGGCACTACCCTTTCTCACCATTTTTAGTTATTGCTCCTGGGTTTTATACATTCTTCAGGTTCTTCCTTTTCCTAACTATGGCATAGTTTTCCTTTTCCACAAGCTTTTCCTTTCTTCAAGTAGTAACTTCTCTTTAAGATCCTCTTCTTTTTTCTGTAAGTCTCTGTTTCCACAGCATGTTTTGTTTTGTTTCCTCAGAAGGAACTCTTCAAAATGCAGCTAACGAAAATACCAAAACTTACACCAACTTATAAATCAAAGAAAGGATCTAATAAAAAACATCATTACTCCGAATTTGGAGCTTCACCCTGGGACAATCCAAGCTCACCACAATTTTACATAGCTCCTTATTTATAGTGAATCAGCTGGTCAGCTGACTATTACATCCCTCCGCAATTGGTTCCATGGTTTACTGAGTCAACTGTTTCAAACTGTGTTTCAGTCACGTAACATCTTAAATAATCAAGTTATCAATAACCACTTAGTGGATGAAAGGAGACTGGGAGCAAAAACAAGCTGAGTTGTTAAGATTTAGAACATAGAACATAGAACACTACAGCACAAACAGGCCCTTCGGCCCACAAGTTGTGCCGAACACATCAAAAACCTACCCAGCCATAGACCTATCTATAAACCCCAATCCCATTAGATCCCATATAATCATCCAGAAGTCTTTTAAAAGACCCCAGCGAGTTCGCCTCGACCACCACCGACGGCAGCCGATTCCATTCACTCACCACCCTCTGAGTGAAAAACTTTCCCCTAGCATCCCCTCTGTACTTGCTTCCCTGCACCTTAAATCTGTGCCCTCTCGTCACGACCATTTCAGCCCTGGGAAATAGTCTCTGAGAGTCCACCCTATCTATTCCTCTCAACATCTTGTAAACCTCTATCAGGTCGCCTCTCAACCTTCGTCTCTCCAGGGAGAACAGTCCCAGCTCCCTCAACCTGTCTTCATAAGGCATGCCTCCCAATCCAGGCAACATCCTTGTAAATCTCCTCTGCACCCTTTCAATAGCTTCCACGTCCTTCCTATAGTGAGGCGACCAGAACTGCGCACAGTACTCCAAGTGTGGTCTGACAAGGGTCCTATAAAGCTGCAGCATTACCTCCTGACTCCTGAACTCAATCCCTCGATGAATGAAGGCCAGTACACCGTAAGCTTTCTTAACCACATCCTCCACCTGGGAGGCCGATTTGAGAGTCTTATGGACCCGGACCCCAAGATCCCTCTGCTCTTCCACACAGCTAAGACTCCTACCTTTGATAGTGTACTCATTCATCCCGTTGGATCTGCCAAAATGGACCACAATACATTTATCCGCGTTGAAGTCCATCTGCCACTTCTCCGCCCAGTCTTGCATCCTGTCGATGTCATGCTGCAACTTCTGACATCCCTCCAGACCATCCACAACACCACCGACCTTCGTGTCATCGGCGAACTTACTCACCCATCCCTCCACTTCCTCATCCAGGTCATTTATGAAAATGACAAACAGCAAGGGTCCTAGAACAGATCCCTGGGGCACTCCACTGGTGACCGACCTCCATGCAGAAAAAGAGCCATCCACAACCACCCTCTGCCTTCTGCAGGCAAGCCAGTTCTGGATCCACAAGGCCAAAGCCCCTTGGATCCCATGGCCTCTCACCTTCTCAAGAAGTCTTGCATGTGGGACCTTGTCAAATGCCTTGCTGAAGTCCATGTACACCACGTCCACTGCTGTTCCTTCGTCAATGTGTTCAGTCACATTTTCGAAGAACTCAATTAAGCTTGTAAGGCACAACCTGCCTTTTACAAAACCATGTTGACTATTTCTAATCAACCTAAACTTCTCCAAATGCTCGTAAATTTTGTCCCTCAGAAGCCTCTCCATCAGCTTACCAACCACTGAGGTCAGACTCACCGGTCGGTAATTTCCAGGACTATCCCTGTTCCCTTTCTTGAAAATAGGGACCACATCCGCAATCCTCCGGAACCTCTCCCGTCTCCATCGACGACGCAAAGATCATCGCCAGGGGCTCTGCAATGATATCCCTCACCTCCCACAATAACCTGGGGTACATCCCATCTGGTCCCGGAGACTTGTCTATCTTGATAGCATTTAAAAGTTCCTTAATATCTACATACTCAATCTTTTCAGTCTGCTGCAAACTTGTAGTGCATCCTCCCAGATCACTTTCCACCGTGAATACTGAGGCAAAGTACTCATTAAGCACCTCTGCCATTTCTTCCGGTTCCATACAGACTTTTCCCCCTTCACCTTTTATAGGTCCTATCCCTTCTCTTCTCATCCTTTTACTTTTCACATATTTGTAGAAGGCCTTGGGATTCTCCTTAATCCTACCAGCCAAGGCCTTCTCATGACCCCTTCTGGATCTCCTAATTTCCTTTTTAAGCTCTCTTCTATAAGCCTTATACTTCTCTAGATCCCCAACATCTCCTAGCTCTTTGAACCTTTTATACACCTTTCTTTTCTTCCTGACTATGTTCACCACAGCCTTCATGCACCACGGTTCCTGCATCCTACTAAAACCTCCTTGTCTCACCGGAACGTTGTCGTGCAAGACTCCAGACAAGCATTTCTTGAATATCTGCCACCTTCCTTCTGTGCTTTTCCCCAAGAACACCTCCTTCCAGTTTATTCGCCCCAACATTTGATTTATTATTGTCACATGTATTAGTATACAGTGAATATTATTGCTTCTTGCATGCTATACGTAAAAAGCATACCATTCATAGAGAAGGAATGGTGAGAGTGCAGAATGTAGTATTATAGTCATAGCTAGGATGTAGAAAAAGATCAACTTAGTGCAAGGTAGATCCATTCAAAAGTCTGACGACAATAGGGAAGAAGCTGTCGTCAGTTAGTATGTGATGTCAGACTTTTGTATCTTTTTCCTGATTGGAAGAAGGTGGAAGAGAATATTATACTGGTCATTTACCAGAGTCAGTAGAGAGGAGGCTGGTTTGAGTAATTGATTGGGCTTCATTCACAACCCTTTGCAGTTTCTTATTAAGAGATATTTGGTGCATAATTTGGTTAGCACTGCTGCCTCACAGCATCCGGGACCCAGGCTGCTGTCTGTGTGGAATTTGCACATTCTTCCTGTATTGAATGGGTTTCCTCCAGGCGTTCTGGTTTCTCCCCACAATCCAAAGATGTGCAGGCTAGGTGAATTGACATGTTAAATTCTCCCTTAGTGTACCCAAACAGACGCTGAAGTATGGTGACCATGAGATTTTCACAGTAACTTTATTGCAGTGTGAATGTAAGCCTACTTGTGACTAATAAATAGACTTTACTTTAATGCCCTTGCAAAGTACGGCCCCAAACCGACCCCAAGATTGGCCGGTAAAATTTTGTATACCAAGCTGATTTATAACCAGAAAGAATGCTTTCTATGGTGCATCTGTAAAAGTTGGTGAGAGCCGTAGCTGACGTACCATATTTCCTTAGTTTTGTTGAAAAATGAAAAGCATTGTTGGGCTTTCTGAACTATAGTATTGGCATGGGGGGATCCATGTCAGGTAGTTGATGATCTGGAGACCGAAAGACTTGAAGTTCTCGACCTTATCTTCTTCATGCTCATTGATATAGACATGTTCTCCTCTACACTTCCCAAAGTCAATGACAATCTCTTTCATTTTATTGACATTGAGGGAGAGATTATTGTTGTTACACTAGTTCACCAGATTCTCTATCTCATTCCTGCATTCTGTTTCATCATTGTTTGAGATCTGACCCACTACTGGCAGCAAACTTGAAAGTCAAGTTGGAGGGGAATTTAACAACACAGTCATAGGTATATAAGGAGTATAGTAGGGGGCTGAGGACACGGCTTTGTGGGGCACCGGTGTTGAGGAAGATCATGCAGGAGGTGTTGCTGCCTGTCCTTACTGATTGTGGTCTGTGGGTTCGGAAGTTCAGGACCCAGTCACAGAAGGAGAAGCCAAGACCCAGGCCATTGAGTTGGAGATGAGTTTTGTAGTAACAATAATGTTTTTGTGTGTGAATTAAAGATTTGATTCTGAAAATTTTCGGTGTTTTCTCTGCATTGTTCAGCATAGCCCGGAGCATTCCAACACTGATATCCTCTGATATCAGAGACTCTGATGGGTCAGTCCTATTTCTGCAGAGGGTACAGTATATTCAGCAGGGAGCAACTCCTTCTCTGAGAAGGAGGACAAGGGACAAATAGAGTGGAGACAAGTTGGTTGCAGGTATCATCTTAAAGCCAAGACACAAGCATAGACTGCTCAGGGCCAGCAGGGAGGGCGAAGAAATATGTCCCCACTGAAGACACACAATGAACCAACTACCTTAATATGACAGAGGTCTAGTGTCACGGGAAGCTCCAGTTTTCAAAGGAAGCAGTCACAACAGCAGTTACCTTTTACACCTCCAGCTCCTTCCACGGCTCTGTGGTGATCTTTGCAGTGTCCCATACAGCTGCACAGCCATTAACAAACATAATGTTCGGGCAGATGAGAACATTCCTTCATTTAAGGACAGATCAACTCAGCCAGGCTGAGCGGGCACAGCCTTGGATACTGATTCGATGGGCCAAATGGCCTCCTGCTGCACTAAAATAAAGATGTTGTAATATTCTATTGGTAAATTACAACCTAGTTATCATTTATTTCAATTAACATTCAAATATACCTCCATGAAACTTCGTCAAGTTTACTGTCCTAATTTCCCACAAATCAATAAAACAGTATTGTAAGCACAATTAAATAAAATGATATAGAGGTGCCTTTGGTTTAACTGCCAATGCTCCTTCCTAGACAGTCTCTGTGCTGAAATCAGCACGCGTGGATTATTGTACTTTTCCTTTTCTCCTTGATAAAGAGCTACCATATTTTCCACAGGCCACGTGCTGCAGAGTTCAGGTACTTGCTTTCCTGTGAATTAATTGTTTCATATTTTAGTATTTCATGAAGAAAAACAGGTTATGTGGCAGTCAGTAAATGAATAATCATCTAACCGTGGCCAATTTTCTTACTTAATTTATTTGGACCAGTGCTTTGATTCTCAAGATTGTAACTTGATATAGCAGAATTCCATAGAATCCTTACAGCGCAGAAAGAGGTCATCCAGCCCGTTGAGTCTGCACTAACAACAATCTCACCCAGGCCTTACCCCCATAACCCCACACATTTACCCCACTAATCCTTCCAACCTATGCATTCCGGACGCTAAGGGGCAACTTAGCATAGCCAATGCACTTAACCCGCACATCTTTGGACTATGGGAGGAAATTGGGGCAGCTGGAGGAAATCATGCAGGCACGGGAAGAACATGCAAACTCCACAAATTATCTAAGCCAGGAATTGAACTTCTGTCCCTGGCGCTGTGAAACAATATTGTTAACCACTATGTCACTCCAGCGAATATAACGCTAGCCAGATCAATCTATCTTGATACATCAGCTCCACCAGCCCACAAATCAATCATATGATAAAGGGGCAAAATACTACGGATGCTGGAAATCTGAAATAAAAACAGAAAGTGCTGGAGAAAAGCGACAGGTCAGGCAGAATCAATGGAGGGAGAAACAGAATGAATGGCTGGAATTTTGTTCTCATGCCAGAGGTTCCATATGTAGGCTGGAAGCAGGAGAGGGTAACACCACCTCGGCAATTTGCTACGGAGCACTGACCTGCTGTTGGTAAAAAAACAAGTAATGATGTGAAGAGGCTTAAATGGTCAATTAGATCATAGAACATAGAGCATTATCTCCTTGCTCTTGTCCTCCATGCCTCTATTAATAAAGCTTAGGATACTGTATGCTTTATTCATAGAACACGTAAAACATAGAACATTACAGCGCAGTACAGGCCCTTCGGCCCTCGATGTTGCGCCGGCCAGTGGACCCTCTAACCTAAACTATTCCAATATCATCCATATGCCTATCCACCGAACATTTGAATGCCCCCAAAGTAGGCGAGTCCACAACTGCTGCAGGCAGGGCATTCCACGCCCTCACCACCCTCTGTGTAAAGAACCTGCCTCTGACATCCGTCCTATAACTACCACCTCTTAATTTAAAGTTATGTCCCCTCGTGTTGGTCATCACCATCTGAGGAAAAAGGCTCTCACTATCCACCCTATCCAATCCCTTGATCATCTTAAACGCCTCAATTAGGTCACCGCATAACCTTCTTCTCTCTAATGAAAATAACCTCAGGTCCCTCAGCCTTTCCTCATAAGGCCTTCCCACCATACCAGGCAACATCCTGGTAAACCTCCTCTGCACCCTTTCCAATGCTTCCACATCTATCTTATAATGCGGCGACCAGAACTGTACGCAATACTCCAAGTGCGGCCGCACCAGAGTTTTGTACAGTTGTAACATAACCTCACGGCTCCTAAATTCAATCCCTCTACAATAAAAGCTAACACACCGTACGCCTTCTTAACAACTTTATCAACCTGGGTGCCAACTTTCAAAGAGCTATGTACTTGTACCCCAAGATCCCTCTGCTCAACAACACTATTAAGGGTCCTTCCATTAGCCCCATATTTCACATGCCTGTTATTCCTACCAAAGTGAATCACCTCACACTTATCCATATTGAATTCCATTTGCCACCTCACGGCCCAGCTCTGCAACCTATCTATGTCCCTCTGCAAACTGTAACATCCATCATAGAACATAGAACATTACAGCACAGAACAGGCCCTTCGGCCTTCGATGTCTACAACTCATCCTCGCTGTCTACAACTCCCCCCACTTTGGTATCATCAGCACATTTACTAATCCAACCCTCTACACCCTCATCTAGGTCATTTATAAAAATGACAAACAGCAGTGGCCCTAAAACAGATCCTTGAGGTACACCACTTGTAACTGCACTCCAGGTTGAATATTTCCCATCAACCACCACCCTCTGTCTTCTATCAGCTAGCCAATTCCTAATCCAAACTGCTAAATCACCTTCAATCCCATGCATCTGCACTTTCTGCAGTAGCCTACCATGGGGAACCTTATCAAATGCTTTGCTAAAATCCATATACACTACATCAACTGCCTTACCCTTATCTACCTCTTTGGTCACCTCCTCAAAAAACTCAATAAGGTTTGTGAGGCACGACCTACCCTTCACAAAACCGTGCTGACTATCCCTAATCAATTTATTTCTCTCTAGATGCTTATAAATCCTATCCCTTATAATTCTTTCCAAGATCTTGCCCACAACAGAAGTCAGGCTCACCGGTCTATAATTTCCAGGATGGTCCCTACTCCCCTTTTTGAACAAAGGGACGACATTTGCCATCCTCCAGTCTTCCGGCACTATACCTGTAGCTAACGACGACATGAAGATCAAAGCCGAAGGCTCTGCAATCTCCTCTGTAGCCTCCCAGAGAATCCTGGGGTAAATCCCATCTGGCCCAGGGGACTTATCAATTTTCATACCCTCAAGATTCGCTAACACCTTCTCCTTATGAACCTCAATCCTGCCCAGTCTACAACCTAGTATCGCAGTATTCTCCCCGACAACATTGTCTTTCTCCTGCGTGAATACTGACGAAAAATACTCATTCAGTGTCTCTCCTATCTCCTCAGGCTCCACGCACAACTTCCCACTGCTATCTCTGACTGGCCCTAATCTTGCCCTAACCAATCTTTTATTATTTATATACCTGTAAAAAGCTTTAGGATTCTCCTTAATCCTATCTGCCAAAGTCTTCTCGTGTCCTCTTCTAGCTCTTCTCAACTCCCTCTTTAGCTCCTTCCTGGCTGATTTATAGCTCTCCATTGCCCTAACTGAGCCTTCACGTCTCATCATTATATAAGCCTCCTTCTTCCTCTTCACCAGAGATTCAACTTCCCTAGTACACCATGGTTCCCTCACTCGACCACTTCCTCCCTGCCTGGGAGGTACATATTCATTAAGGACATGCAGAAGCTGTTCCTTAAATATCGTCCACATTTCAGATGTCCCCAGCCCCTGCAATTTCCCGCTCCACCCTATGCATCCTAAATCTCTCCTAATAGCCTCATAATTACCTTTCCCCCAGCTATAACTACTGTTATTCAGTATGTGCCCATCCCTTTCCATCACTAAGATAAACGTAACTGAATTGTGGTCACTATCATGAAAGTGCTCACCCACCTCCAAGTCTAACACCTGGTCTGGTTCATTACCCAGTACCAAATCCAATATAGCCTCACCTCTTGTTGGTCTATCTACATACTGAGTCATGAAACCTTCCTGCACACATTGAACAAAAACTGACTCCTCTAATTAGATTCTGGGGAGGAGGGTCATCCACTACTTTTCCTACTTCTGGTAAAATGTCAAGGGGAGAGGAATAGATAGTTTATGTACCACTTTCCCTCATCATTTTACATACACTCTTATTTCCCAGCTCAGCCCTGATAAAATTACCCAATATTTCAGTTTGGTGACACTTCATCAGCATTTCTAGCATTTTCTGTTTTGATTAACTCTACCCAGCACATTAATTACTCCGACAACACACTCTACAGTGGGAATTCTCAGGCTAGATATTACTTCCAGGGTCCTGATCCTGAAGCCAGGCTGAATTCTGGATCAAATGGCTGTACCTCTGTCCCAGGAGGAGAGGCCACCTCAGAGGTTGTTAAGTAGTCCACCAAATCAGGAGAGCCAATGGGAGTACCAGAGGCATTGGGAAGTTGACAACCCCACAAGGAAAGATAAGCACTACCAATCTAGGTGGAAAATTGAAAGTGTGTTTCTAGATGGAAGCAACCTCTGAAAACTTTAGAAAATTGAAGGTAAAGTGTTGCCATAGCTGCCAGCCTCTGTGTGGCTGCACATATAAACCCTTGATACACATGGTGCTGGATGAAATTAAAGGAGATATCATTGGCCCACAGGTTGTCTTCTTTTATTTGCTGAGATTCAACCTCACTATGATGAGAATTTCACACTGTGTGGTAAGTAACCTTAAAGATACTTTAATTGCTATTAATGCTTACCTGCTGTAATATCAAGGGTTAATTCCAGAAGTGTGAGTGGCTAATAGTGTATGTCATTATCGGAAGTGGATCAAGTCTTATGATCTTGCTCTTTCTTGTAAACTGAATGGCAAGATTAAGTTAATTTTTTTCCTTATCTTAGTTGGACTATATAGATATTCTGTGTTACTGCAACAAGGCAAACAATATGATATGTATTACTAGCGGGCAGGTAGTAATCATTTCTTAAAAGCAGCCTTGATGAAAATAGAACATAGAACATTACAGCACAGAACAGGCCCTTCGGCCTTCGATGTTGTGCCGACCAAAATAAAAAGCAATGCCCCTCAAAACTAAACCATTCCCTTCTCTTCCATATACTTATCAATTAACCTCTTAAACGCCACCAAACTAGGCGCATCTACAACAGCTGCAGGCAGGGCATTCCACTCCCTAATCACTCTTTGAGTAAAGAACCTACCTCTGATATCCGTCTATAACTCATACCCCTTAATTTAAAGCTGTGTCCCCTCGTGCTAGCTTTCTCCATCCTAGGAAAAAGGCTATCACTGTCCACCCTATCTAAACCTCTAATCATCTTATATGCTTCAATAAGATCCCCTCTTAGCCGCCTCCTTTCTAACGAAAACACCCTCAAATCCTTCACCCTCTCTTCATAGGACCTGCCCTCCATACCAGGCAACATCCTGGTAAACCTCCTCTGTACCCTCTCCAATGCCTCCACATCTTTCTTATAATGTGGCGACCAGAACTGCACACAATACTCCAAGTGCGGCCGCACTAGAGTTGTGTACAGTTGCAACATGATGCTGCGGCTCCTAAATTCAATCCCCCTACCAATAAAAGCTAAGACTCCATATGCCTTCTTAACAACTTTATCCACTTGACTGCCTACTTTCAGGGATCTATTGACACATACACCAAGATCCTTCTGTTCCTCAACACTATTAAGAGCCCTACCATTAGCCCTATACTCTACGAGGCTCTACTTCAGCCTATAAGGCCTCAAGTGAGTTCTAAAGTAAATCAGTACTAATTAATTAGTAAGTGAAGATTGAATTGGCAGGTTGTCTATCATAACTGTATTATGTTGATGTTTGTGGATAATCAGACTGTCTTCCCATTGCCACATCAACAGTAGGTGTCTCTGGATTGAGATTGTGACACTCCAACTTAGAGGCTTTGAGTTGGAGTCAGTTAGAGATCTTTTGACACATGATGATGGGTGAGAAATTAGTGGAGAATTTTATCTAGGACACAATCATAGATGACAATTATGGGGTGCACATAATCTGGAAGGGAAAGGCATGACTGTCAAGGAGTGTCAAGGACTGTCAAAATAGGCTGAAGATGTTAGCAGTCTGACATACCAGCTAGTGTACCCATTGGCAAACCCAGTACACCATGAAAATCCAGTCTTTTGTCTTTTTTTACAATGATGCACAGGATAAATATGCATACCAAACCAAGAAACAGATTTAAACTAACAAGTGATTATTCTTCACATATAGTAAGTGAGAAATTAAGTGATACCTGGTTTCATACATCACAATTTTGGATAGTGAAGAGGGGAATTGGTTAAGACTCGCCTCATCTAATAGAGTAATCCATTTAAGTTGCATCTTCTCCCTTGCCCAGGGATGTCAGTCCATTGTTTGCCAGTCAGTCATTCAGATTGGAGACCGGACTGTCATGTATCTAACAAAGTGCTGAAACTTTGTTATTAGGTTTCTAATTGATGACAGCTTGAGGTTGCTGAACAGCATACTCAGTAGAGAAATTGGAATTACTCACAACAACTTCTGTTCTGTGCATACGTGGACTCAAGAGGTTACAGGAGTAATGACAGAGAATGCTGACAGTTTCATCATCAACACTATCGCAAAACAGCTTCTTAACCTCTCTTTTACTCTTTCAATATTTTCTAAATTTATTACATCCTGATCTTTTTGTAACCATGAGTCAGTAATCATTCCTGTTTTGTTTTCTCACAATGTGTTATTGTCTCTCTGTTTTCATATGTACATTATTGTACATGAACTCATTTTGAATTCTTTTATTTTATTTGTAACCATGTTTTTACACTCCTGTTATTCACCAGCCATTTATGTCTGCCCTTAGTTTAGTCTGTCCTCTTATAGAACATAGAACATAGAACACTACAGCACAGAACAGGCCCTTCGGCCTTCGATGTTGCGCCGACCAATATAAAAAGCAATGCCCCTCCAAACTAAACCATTCCCTTCTCTTCCATATACTTATCAACTACCTCTTAAACGCCACCAAACTTGGCGCATCTACAACCGCTGCAGGCAGGGCATTCCACTCCCGAACCACCCTTTGGGTAAAGAACCTACCTCTGACATCTGTCCTATAACTATCACCCCTTAATTTAAAGCTGCGTCCCCTCGTGCTAGCTTTCTCCATCCTAGGAAAAAGGCTATCACTGTCCATCCTATCTAAACCTCTAATCATCTTATATGTTTCAATTAGGTCCCCTCTTAGCCGCCTCCTTTCTAATGAAAATAACCTCAAATCCCCCAGCCTCTCTTCATAAGACCTGCATTTCCTGTTTTATTTTTATTTACATTTGCTTCATTGATCTCTTTCTTCCCTATTTTACTAATCTAAAGCTTTTGGCACTTTTCCCCCCATTCTGCTACAGTACCAGTACCAGTTCCATTCTGGTTCAGGTGAAACACATTTCAATGATCCAACTCCTTCCTATCCCACTACTGGTGCCAGTATCTCATGAAATGGAAATTCTTTTTCCCAAACCAACCCTTTGGTCAATTGTTAACTCTCCTGAAATGACTCTTTCTTTACCAATTTGCATGCATCTTGAGCAATAAGTGAGAGATTATTGTCCTCTATATGTTTTTAATTTTCTTCTGACTTCTAATAGTCTTTCCTCTTCCTATACTTCATTTGTTCCAATATGGGCCAAACAACTGAATTTTCTCTCTCTCTTGCCGAGTTTCTGAGTGGCACTGCAGTTAGCATTGCCGCCTCACAGTGCTAGGGACACAGTTTGATTTCAGCCTTGAGGAATTGTCTGTATGGAGTTTGTATGTTCTCCCCTTGTGTGGTAGGTTTCCTCTGGGTGCTCCGGTTTCCTCCCAGAGTCTCAAGATGTGCAGGTTAGATGGATTGGCCAGGGTAATTTCTCTGCAGTTATTTGTCGGCCTTTACCTTGGCATTTGGCAAACAGATACCTTTCAGGTCTCTGTTCATGACTGCAGAAGACAATATTTAGTCGTTGATTATCGAATACCACACTATTATTCTGCTCTGCTCTTCCTCTGACACCTTGATAAGCTACAGTGCCTTGATCTGCAATGTGACTGTCCGCCTCACATTCCTTACTCTTGCCCTCACAGTTAACAAGTCTATTGTAACCAAGGCAGGATCAACATCTCAAAGATGTATTCCCAAATCTCTTCAAATCTCTGCTACTTGGCTCCTTGACAGTCATGCCTTTCCCTTCCAGATTATGTGCACCCCATAATTGTCATCTATGATTGTGTCCTAGATAAAATTCTCCACTAATTTCTCACCCATCATCATGAGTCAAAAGATCTCTAACTGACTCCAACTCAAAGCCTCTAAGTTGGAGTGTCACAATCTCAATCCAGAGACACCTACTGTTGATGTGGCAATGGGAAGACAGTCTGATTATCCACAAACATCAACATAATACAGTTATGATAGACAACCTGCCAATTCAATCTTCACTTACTAATTAATTAGTACTGATTTACTTTAGAACTCACTTGAGGCCTTATATTAATTAGCCAATGGATTAATTTGATTTGAAAATAATTAGGAATTAATTACTGATTATATAGTTTTTTATACAGCAGATACTTGATACAAGTTGGACCCATTTTATTGTTGATTTCCTCCACTCTGTTTACTTTATTCCATTAAATCCATTAGATTCTTCGGTCTACTTGTTTATCTCAAGGAAATTAAGCACCTAATATTTGTAATTAATGGTTGATTAACTACTTAGCTCTGATTCCTCATTCTATTTCTGTGAACCATGACTGTTCTTCTTGATTTTATTAACCTCTATTTGTCTCTTGCCAGCTGGTTAATGTCTCTGCTCCCTATTTAAGTCACTGCCATCTCACTAAAACATCTGCCAGGACTTTGAAGACAGAATGAAGAAAAAGGATTAATGCTTAATAAAATTATTTCACTGATCCTTGGTAGGATCAGCTTGCTACTTTTCCCATAGGTTCACCTCACTGCTCTTTTAAAGATCCCCTCACTGGTTACCCTATAGGATAATTTCAATGATCCTCAATTGGATCATCTCATCAATCCTCAAAACAGCTCACTGATCCTTGATTGGATCAACTCATTGATCCCAGAAGTAATTATCTTATTGATATTCAAACAAATCACCTCATTGATCCTCAATAGAATCTCTTTATTGATCACATATGAGGATCACTTCATTAATCTTCATTCTTTAATTTCCATTAATATTGACATAGTTGCTTATGGCCTAAAAGCCACCTTCCCCTCAGGCAATCTCAGGAAGCAACAGTAACACAGAGGAGGAAGTAGAAATTCTCAAGGCCCTGGGCCTGTCTCCTTGCTCCCCATATCCTCACTTCACGATGACCATTTGTGCCAGGTAAGCAAGGTAGAAAAACCTGTTGTGGTCCTGTTTCAAAGAGATAAACAGTGGCAATGATTTACTCCAACCTTTCTTCCTTCATTTTTTCTATGCTGCCTTAAGCTAAGACAGATTTGAGAATTCTTAAGGAAAATGCCAGCCTCCATGTAGTGATTTTGCCATGTACAAACATACAAATTAGGAGCAGAAGTAAGCCCCTTGAGTCTGCTCTGCCATTCAGTAAGATCATGGCTGATCTGATTGGGTATCCTAAATTGCATTAAGATAAACAACTCCCCAGGTTGATGGAATCTATTCCATGTTACTGTGGGAGACAAGGGAAGAAATAGATGGAGCCTTAGATACCTTCACATCCTCATAGCGACACGGTAGCACAGTGATTAGTACTGTTGTTTTACAGTGAGTTTGATTTCAGCTTGGGTCACTGTATGTGTGGGGTTTGTATGTTCTGTCAGTGTCTGCATTGGGTTTCTTCCAGGTGCTCTAGTTTCCTCTCATATTCTGAAAGATGTGCTGGTTAGGTGCGTCAGACTGTGGCAACTAAGGGAATTGCACAATAATTTCATTGCAGTATTAATATAAGCTTTACTTGTGACTAATAAATAAACTTTCTTTGACTATAAGCGAGATTTCAAAGGACTGAAGAATAGCCAACATTGTTCCCTTGTTTAAGAAAGGGAGCAGGGATAATCTAGGAAATTACAGGCCAGTCAGTGATGGGGAAACGTTTGGAAAAGATACTGAGTGACAGGATGTATGCGCATTTTGCAAGAAACAATACTTTTCACTGTATGTTCATACATATGACAATAAGAAATCAAATCAAATACGTTATTATGGGTAGCACAGTTGACATAGTTTACATGGATTTCAGTAAGACCTTTGACAAAGTCCGAATTGGAAAGCTGATCTAAAGGATTTGAGCCAATGGGATCCAAGGCAAATTGGATCCAAAATTAGTGTGTTAATTGGAGGCAAACTGTTATTTTTGTGATTGAAAGCAAGTAACCAGCGGAGTACCACAGTGATCAATGCTGGGACCCTTGCTATTTGTTATATAGATTAATGACTTCAATGTAAATGTAGAACAAAGGAGAGAAAAAATACATCCCGGGAACAAGCCCTTTGGCCCTCCAAGCCTCACTGGATCCTGATGCAGCCTAAACTAAGACCTTTTACACTTATGGAGTCAGTATTCTTCCATTTCCATGCAATTCATGTATTTGTCTAGTTGCCCTTAAATGCCACTATCATTGCCTGCTCCCACCATCTGCCCGAGCAAGGGCGTTCCAGGTATTCACTTTCTGTGTGGGGGGAAAAAAAACCTCACAGTTCTCCCCTAACTTTTCCCCACAAATCTTAAACCTATGTCTCCCTAGTACTTGACTTTTATACACTAGGAAAGAGCATCTGACTATCCACTCAGTCCAAAGATGTGTGGGATAGATTGATTGGTTATATTAAAAAAAATTGCTCCTTAGCATCCTGAGATGTATAGGTTAAAGGGATTAGTGGGTACATATATAGGGAAATGGGGTAGAGTCTGGGTAGGGTTGTGGTTAATGCAGACTCGATGGGCCAAATGGCCTCTTTTTGCACTGTAGGGTTTCTATGACTCTAATCATAATCTTGTAAACTTCTATCAGGTCACCCCCGGCCATCTCTGTTATTCTGGTCAGAACAAACTGTGTTTATCCAACCTTTCCCCACAGCTAATATCCTCCAAACCGAGCAACCCCTCCTGGTAAACCTTTCTGTGCTCTCTCCAAAGCATCCACGTCCTTCGGGCAATGTGGTGACCAGAACTTTTTGCAATATTCTAAATGATACCTAATGTTCCGTACAGCATGACCTGCCAATTTTTAAACTCAATGCCCTGATTGATGAAGACAAGCATGTTGTATGCCTTCTTGACTATCTTATCCATCTGCATTGTCACTTCCAGTGATCAGTGGACACCTACAACCAGGTCTCTGTGCCTCTCAATACTCCTAAGGGATTCCACCATTTGGTATATAATTAAAATGATCAGTTTTCTGATTACGTGAAGATTGGTGGTGTTGTTGATAGAGAAGAGGATAGTCTTAGGTTACAGACTGATATTGATCAGCTAGTACATTAGGCACAGCAATGGCAGATGGAATTTAATCCTGATAAGTGTGAAGTGATGCATTTTGGGAGGTCTAATAAAGATAGGATACCCACAATAATGGCAGCTCCTGAGGAGTATTGAGAAGCAAAGGGACCTTTTGGTTCACCAAGGTGTTGACTGGGATGGAAAGTTTTAGCTATGAGCAAAGACTGGATTGGCCAGATTTGTTTTCTCTGGATCAGAGGAGACTGAGGGGGGAATATGATAGAGGTATACAAAATTATGAGAGGCATAAATAGGGTGAATCATAAGAATCTTTTCCCCTTGGCAGAGGTGTTGAAGACAAGAAGGCATAAGTTTTAAGGTGAGGTCTAAGTAGTTTAGAGGGTATCGGAGGAAAACATTTTTGACCCAGTGGTTGGTTGAAATAAGGAACGTATTGCCTGAGAGAATGATGGAGGCAGACACTGTCATAATATTTAAAAAGTATCTGCATGAGCACGTAAATCATCAAGGCACAGTAGGCTGTGGTCCAACTGCTGTAAATGGGATTAGTATAGACTCATTTAATGGTTGGCATTGACATGATATGCCAAAGGGCCAGTTTCTGTGTCATATAACTCTGAGTCTACATCTTCTCTAACTGCTAATGCAATGAAATAAGGAGACCGATACCGTACAGAATACTCCAAATGTAGTCTCATCAATACCCTATACAGCTGAAACATAATCTATTATGATAAATTCCTCTCACAATAAAAAAACATTCTATTAGTTTTCCTAATTTTTTTGCTGTACCTGTGAATCATGCACTAGGACACCCAGATCCCTCCGAATCTCAAAGCTCTGTAATCTCTCGCCATTTAGATAATAAATTTATTTTTTATGCTTCCTGCCAAAACAGACAATTTCACATTTGCCCACATTAATTTGCCCATGTTAGATTTTTGCCCATTTATTTAACCTATCTTTGTGGCCTTTTACATTTCTTTCACAATGGACTGTCCGGCATCCCCTTGTGCTATCAGCAAATTTAGCAATCATACTTTCAGTGACTTCATCCAATTTAAAAAGTTGAGAACCCGACAGTTATCCCTGTGGCACTTTTCACATCCTGCCAAGCAGAAGATTAGGCATTTATGCCAATTCTGTTTCGTGTTAGCTAGTCAAACTTCAATAGATGCCAATATGTTACCCCCTACATTGGGAGTTTTTATTTTTCATAAAAACCTTTGATGTTCCAGCCTTTCAAATGCCTTCTGGAAATGCCTCAGTCACTGTTGGGTGGAAAAATACACTTCAGGCATTGAAGATGCTCATATCGTTGTCGCTGCTACATGGTCTTACTGATTATGAGCTTTAAACAAGATAATTGCTTAGCATTTGTGAAGCAAAGACACCAATTATTAATGGACAATTACATTGTCATTTGTTAGCTTAATAGTTCAAGTATTTTAAGCTCTTTATGTAGCTGGTGTTATGCACTACAAATCTTAATTTAGTCAGGATTTCATGATATCAAGTCTTCATTCAAAAACTTTAATTTTAGACACAATTTTAAGTACTGGTGAGCAGAAATTTCCTCTAAGCTTTTCATTTCCTCTCAGCCATTGGATACATCCCCTTCCTTGATCATTGTGTAAGGCAGCAGCAGACTGCTCATAACCTTGGCGTCCAGTTTGATCCTGACCTGGGCTGCTAACCATACACTCTCTCCCTCAGCAAGACCACTTATTTTCAACTCTTTGTAGTTCTCCGGCCCTGCCTGAGCCCATTTACTGCTGAAATCCTCATCCAAGTTCCCCTCCCCATCCCCCCATAGATTTTGATTATTCCAGTGCTCTCCACCCTTTCTTCAGAATTTCCTGATTCTAATGCTGCTGCCTTCTGAATCAACCTGGGGACACGAGCAGAATAGTCTCAAATTCATCCCTAAAATATGCTGTATCACTTACATGCGCACAACACAAGGTCTGCCAAGAATCTGGCTCAAAATGCACCCCAGGAAGACCAAGTTATAGGACGGTCACAGGAAATCTGAGCTGGTTGGTTTCCCTGCCTTCACCCTCCATAGCCCGAATCCTAACTTGACTCAAGTCCCTCTCACCCATCACCATCATGCTCAGTGGCCTGTTGTGACTTTCACTGCATAGCACCTTCAATTTGAAATTCTCACCCTGTGTTTCAAATTCCTCTACGTTCTCACTGTTTTTTTTCTATGCATTCAAGGCAATCGTAGTATTCATTGTTCATTCCTAATCATTCCTCAGAATGTGCTAATTAGCTACTTCTCTGAATTATTGTTTAGATTAGGGACCCTGGGTTCAATTCCTAGCTTGGTTCTATGAGGAGTTTGCTCGTTCTTCCTGTGTCTGCGTGGATTTCCTACAAGTGCAGCAGTTTCCTCCCATGGTCTAAAGCTATGTGGGTTACGTTGATTGGCCATGCTAAATTAATGCTAGTTTCGGAGTGGACAAGCGGGGTAAATATGTGGGGTTATGGAGATAGGATGGAATTGATGTTGTTGCAGGCTTGATGGGCCCAATGGCCGCCTTCTGTACTGTAGGGATTCTATGATTGCCTACAGTGCTCATTGGAAGGGAATTCCACATTTTTGACCCAGTATTAGCTTTGGAATTGTCCTATCTCTGTAACTTCTGCTAATCTATGAAGCTCCAAAGTCCCTGGAGTCATCCAATTCTGGTGTCTTATCCATCCCATATTTTTTATACTCCACTGTTGGAGTTGATTTCTCGAGCTGCCTATTCCCAAAGCTTTGGAATTCTCTGCTTCAATTCCCTCTGTTTCTTGTTCACCCTTTAAGTTGTTTTTCAAAACCCACCATTTTGAACAAAGTTTTTGTCATCAATCCTAATAACCCTTTGTAGTTCAGAGTTGAATGAGTGCCTGGTGGCTTCCTGTGAGGTGCCTTGAAATGTTTTAATGGATAACATTATGAAATATTGTGAAGTTTTTAGGATAGAGGTGGGTTACATCTTAACTTCTTGATGCTTATGCTGCTGTATTAGACACTTAGAAGCTTCCTGGTCTGATGACCCAGATGTGACCCCAGTTTATTTGGAATTAATGGAGTCTTGTGAAGATCACCATCCAGAAGATTCAGCATTGGTGCTGCAGCATGAATCTATAATGGAATATTTCCATCTATTCAAACACCTAAGCAGTGTCAATTTGCCATTTTCTCTGCAAGGAAGTCAAGTTCAAGCATAATGGTGCTTGCAGCCTAATGGCTTTCTACCTTTATTTGTCTCTACCAAATTCTACTTCATGAATAATTGAGCAAAGTAATGCATTTTTTTTTTCAAATTACTTTATTCTTAGAAAATATACAGGGAACCTGAAAGTTGGCATAGATTCTAGGGAAGCAAAGCTAGAAAAAGGAAATAGAGAAGTAGAAGGCAAAAAGACAGATGAAGCATAGCAAGTCTCAAATAGGATCAGAATAATGTCAAATGAACAGGATTAAAGACACTGTATCTGAATGCACAAATCGGGAGCAGTATGGTGGCACAGTGGTTAGCACTGCTACCTCAGGGCACTAAGGACCTGGATTTGATTCCCGGCTTGGATCACTGCTTGTGCAGTCTGCATGTTCTCCCCATGTCTGCATGGGTTTCCATCACATATACCCCAGTTTCCTCCAACAGTCCAAAAAGACATGCTGGTTAGATGCATTGACCATGCTAAATTCTCCCTTAGTGTACCTGAACTGGAGTGTGGCGAGTAGAGGATTTTCATAGTAACTTTGTTGAAGTATTAATTAAGCCTTCTTGTGACACTAATAAATAAATGAGGTAAATGTGCATAATTGAATTGCTATTATGGAAACTTCGCCCTAACTAAGCTATGGAACTGAATATCCATGGATATTTGGTATTTAGAAGGGATAGGCTAAATTGAAAAGTGTTCCGTTGGAATCACACGCTTACCAACCTCTCATTATTTACGAAATATTCTTCTTTTTGGCTTTTCTACCAATGTGGATAATTTTACACTTGTTCATATTGTTTCCATCTGCCCATTCACTTAACCTGTCCAATTTTTTTTATTTGAAGCCTCCTTGCAACCTTCTCAGAGAATAATATGAAGAAATGTTTTTCACTCGGAATGTGGTTGGAGATTGAAATGAAGTTCCTAAGAAAGGGTATGGAGGCAGATGCGATCAAGCTATTCGAATCAGAAATTGTTTGGCTATCTACAAAGAAAGAATGTACATAAGAACATAAGAAATAGAAGCAGCCCTTCGAGCCTGCCCCGCCATTCAATAAGATCATGGCTGATCTGAAGTGGATTAGTTCCACTTTCCCACCTGTTCCCCATAACTCTTAATTCCCTTGTCTATCAGAAACCTATCTACCCGTGACTTAAATGTATTCAGCAAGGTAGTCTCCACCAGAGAATTCCAGAGATTCACCACCCTTTGAGTGAAGAAGTTCCTCCTCAACTCCGATCTAAACGTTTCCCCCCCCTTATTTTGAGGCTGTGCCCTCTAGTCCTGCTATCCTTTCTAAGCAGAAAGAATCTCTCTATCTCTACCCTATCTATCCCCTTCATTATCTTATACGTCTCTATAAGATCCCCTCTCAGCCTTCTAAACTCCAACAAGTACAGACCCAGTCTATTCAATCTCTCTTCGTAGGCTAATCCCCTTATCTCCGGTATCAGCCTAGTGAACTTTCTCTGCACTCCCTCCAAGGCCAATATATCCTTCCGCAAGTGCGGCGACCAAAACTGCACACAGTACTTCAGCTGCGGCCTCACCAATGCCCTGTACAGTTGCAGCAATATCTCCCTGCTTTTATATTCTATCCCCCTCGCTATAAAGACCAATATTCCATTTGCCTTCTTAATCACATGCTGCACCTGCAGACTGGTTTTTGCAATTCGTGCACAAGGACCCCCGTGTCCCTCTGCATCATAGCATGCTGCAGCTTTTTGCCTTTTAAATAATAATCCCTCCTACTATTATTTACACCAAAGTGGATAACCTCACACTTGCTAACATTATACTCCATCTGCCAGGTCCTCGCCCACTCACTCAGCCTATCCAGGTGGAGCCTGCAGGTGGTGCTGTTCCTATGAGAGTGCTGCCCTTGTTCTCCTAGGAGACAGAGCTTGGGTTTGGGGAAGCATTGACAATATCAATACTGACTTACAACTTTAATCGACACAAATTATTGACACAAACATGTAAAAAAGAAATGTCTTGCAGACAAGAATTGTGTGAAGAAGTTGATTCTTCTTCAAGAAGATTTCCAATCACATTTCACACAGATCAAATGCATCTTCAAATCAGCTTGTTGTGAGGACAAGGAATAATTTGACTAGATAGGGAAGGAAGGGGACGGGAACAGTAAAGTATTCCCAGAGAGCATTAGCAGGTGTTACAGATAGAGAGTGGAAGGCGCACTGAACTTTTTAAATAATGGAGTCACTGATTTTTCGTTGATGAATTGGTTTGAATCTGAGAACACATAGGGTAGATTTTCTCCCCCAAAAAACTGAGGCTGGAATTTTCCCCAAAATATTCTGAGGGCACAATCTTACTGGCCATTCACACCAGGTCCTATTGCAGCAAAGTCAGAAAATTTGGCACCCAATGAAATCTCTGTTCATTGCAGCTCGATGGGAAAATCCCGCTGGCATGAATGGCCACAACATTCCTGCCAGACTATAATAATGGTCAGAAAATCAGAGAGATCCAAGCTGGTCTCTCAGGCACACTCCACACTGTACTCGTCCCAAACCCAGTCACTTCTTGGGAGAATGGTGAGTTGCATGCCGGTACAGGGACAAGTAGGGGTAGAGGGGAGGGGCCAGCTAATCGCGTTGGCGATTCAGGCTGTAGAGCACTCAGGCACCATCTCGCAAATCTCATAGTGCACTTGGAGATCCCCTCTTTCCATCAAGATCTCCCCCACCCCCCTCCCCATAAGCAGTATGTTCCTGCAACTCCTATTATCATGCTCACCAGCATTAGCGTGTTTTTGATAGGGCCCTCCTGTCTGAACCCCAGCATCCCTCCTCCTCCCCAGCATATCACCTGGGTTGCCTCCCATCAACACTCCCAACATGTCCCCCCACACTCCCCCCAAACACAATCCTGTTTGGCTCCTGGGGAGGAACCGATTTTTAGTCCTACATGTTATTTTCTGTGATTAGCGTGATTTGCACCGGGCATAGTGAGGCCACAAAATCTCCTCCTCCACCCCTTCATAGTTTCTAATTTTATTACTTTTAACACATTTGGTTTCCAGTAAATAACAAATTCATCATCAAAATGGTAAAGCTAGGCTCAAACATACACTGTTGGAATTTATTTATTCTATGTAGAGAGCTGGCATGGGTTTCATGGGCTAAATGGCCTCATTCTGTGCTCCAACCAGTCCAGGATTCTATGCCCAATTTCTCCATGTTTGTTTCTGAGATAACATGTTATTATCATTAGTAAAGCTTCATACTGAAAATCCTGTCACATTGCTAACTATAGATATAAACAGGTATTGTCTGTAAATATGAATAATTTTATGGACAGATTTCTCGTGGGAGGGTTGGGCAAGAAATTTTCAGTGAATTGTGAAATTGAATGCTGTGAGTAGTCCACCATTGTAAAATAACATACATCATGGATGGAATTTTCTAGCTGTTTACTCCAGCAATATTTTCTGGTCCCTCAGCAGAGAATGGAGATTTGGCTGAGTGCCAAATACTCTGAGCTTATTTGCAATGGTAGCAGTGCGAACAAGCTGATGAGATTGCACCCCATGTATGCATTATGTGGAAATACCTTTTGCCAAGCAGTCTGATCCAAATCACAGCAACATCATTGTACAACTTGAAAGGAGTTTACATCACTACAAGAATCAAAGGGCTAATCTGCAACTTAAATGAAAAAGTTTGTGTTACTTGATGCGATTGGATTCTGACTCCAATTCCTTGCTCCAATCAATGGCATATTTATCGATCAGTAACAATGATTACACCACCTATTTACTTGCTAAGCAGTTTTTAATGAGAGCAGTATAATCATCATTTGCAAACTATTCTAGGCAATGTGAAGTATCTCTTCATTCAACTTTGGGTATGTTCAAAGTCAAATGAAGAGATAGTTCACATTGCCTAGAAATAGTTTGCAAATGATGACTGCCTGTTTTGAGAAATTTTTGTTTCTTGAGTTTCTGCTCAATGATATTGCAAGCACAAATCTATAATGAAACTTCACAGTAGGGCAAAATATCTTTAAAAAATGCTTAGTAAAATATTAATTGTTCCATCAAAAAGTGGTAACTTGGTGCAATTCAATTACTGGAGTTGAAAATGGATTCATCTCAAAATATAAGCATTTACAATCAGTCAATCCATCGCCTCTGAGTAAACTCATTTTATGTTACAACAACATTCCCTTTAAAGTAATGAAACATCCCAAGGCATCTCACAAGAGCATTGATTTATAATGTATGACATTGAGTCACATAAAGAGACATAGGGCGCAATGTTACCAGCTTGTCCGTTGATCAGCACAGTGAGCTGGGAAGATAGCATGGGAGGCCAAAAATCTAATTTGTGCTCGCTATCTTCCTGGCCCCATTTTACCCGCGAGAACAACTTTGTGCTCAGAAAGGCATGAAGATCATTAATATAAGATTGCCTGGATTTCCATTTAATTATTAAGTCCAGCATGGTTGCTTCCGCCCTCCTGGGTATTTCCCACCTAGCTGCTGAGATGATATACCAGCGAGAATCACTACTGCTCTGCATGCTAAATCGTCCCTTAGAATCCCGGGATGCATAGGTTAGAGAGATTAGCGGGGGAAATATGAGGTGTTATGGGATAGGGCCTGGATGGGATTGTTGTTGGTGCAGACTCGACTCCATGGACCGAATAGCCTCCTTCTGCACTGTAGCGTTTCTTTCTATGATGTGGTTAATTTCGACTTTCAGAAGGCCTTTGACAAGGGCTCATGTAGTAGACTACTATGAAAAGTTAAAGCAAATGGGATTGCAGGTAATGTCTTTAGATGGATAGAAAGCTGGTTCACAGATAGGAAGCAAAGAGTTGGTTTAAATGGGTCATTTTCTGATTGGCAGTCCATGACTAGTGGGGTTCCGCAGGGATCTGTGCTCACATTATATATTAACGATTGGAAAAGGAAACTGAATATATTATCTCCAAATTTGTAGAAAGTTGGGTGGCAGGGTGAGCTGTGAGGAGAGTGCAGAGATATTTGGCAGGCTGAGTGTATTGGCAAATGCAAGGCGAATGCAGTATAATGTGGGTAAATATGACATTATCCACTTTGATAGCAATAATAGGAAGACAGATTAATACTTGAATGGATGTAAATTGAAAGAGGTGGATACTCAATGAGACTTTGGTGTCCTTGTGCAGTTGAGCAAGCAATAAAAAGGCAAATGGTATATGGATAGGGATGTTTTTGCTACAGTTGTATAGGGTATTGGTGAGGCCACGCCTGGAGTATTGTGTGCAGTTTTGGTGTCCTTATCTGAGGAAGGATGTCCTTGCTATAGAGTGAGTACAGCGAAGGTTTATCAGGCTGATTCCTGGGATGGCAGGACTGTCAAATAAGGAGAGACAAAGTCAGTTAGGATTATATTCACTTGAGTTTAGAAGAGTGAGAAGGATCTTATAGAAACTTATAAAATTTTAAGAGGGTTAGACAGGGTAGATTCAGAAAAAATGTCCCAAATAGTGGGACATTAGTTCTTTACTCAAAGAGTGATTAGGGAGTGGAATGCCCTGCCTGCAGCTGTTGTAGATGCGGCAAGTTTGGTGGCGTTTAAGAGGTTAATTGATAAGTATATGGAAGAGAAGGGAATGGTTTAGTTTGGAGGGGCATTGCTTTTTATTTTGGTCGGCACAAGATCGAAGGCCGAAGGGCCTGTTCTGTGCTGTAATGTTCTATGTAGTGGGGAATCCAGAACTAAGGATCATAATTTGAGGATTTAGAACTGACGTGAGGAGATAATTTCTTCATCCAGAGTGGTGAATGTGTAGAATTCACTACCACAGAAAGCTGAGCCAAAACGTTGTCTGATTTCAAGAAGAAATTAGATATAGCTCTAGGGGCTGAAGAGATCAAGGGATATGGAGGAAAGGAGAGGATCAGGATATTGCACTTGATGATCAGCCATGATCAAAAAGAATGGCAAAACAGGCACGAAGAGCCAAAAGGTCTACTCCCGCTTCTCATTTCTAAATAATTTCTAGAAGTAATTAAATCATAGGATTGTGTTTCTATGAAGATATTTTATGACAAAAGCATTTTATGCTATTTCTCTTGGAATTTACTGATTATGTACCATAGTTACAGTGCATGATTTTTGAATCATCACCCCCAGCACCTTACAACTTAAGCACATTACAGCATTCTGGACTTAACATCCATCTCAGCAATTTCAAATCATAACAATTGGCTCTATTATTTTGTAGAGCAGTTATGGTAATAAGGATAATAAGGGTGTCTGGAACTCACTGCCTAAGTTGGGTGACTGAGGCTGAAATGCTCAACTCATTTAAAAGGTACCTGGACCTACATTTGAAGTACCATAACCTGCAAGGCTATGGATAAGCTGCTGGAAAATGGGGTTAAAATGAAGCCCATTTTTTTCTTTCTCAGCAGGTGTAGATACAATGGGCTGAATAGCCTTTTTCTGCATTGCAAATTTTTATGCTGCAAAAAATTCAGCCCATCGAGCCTGCATTGATATCAATCCACCCAGACCCTATCCATGCATCCAGACATATTTACCCTGCTAATCTCCCTGACAGTAAGAGGCAATTTAGCATAGCCAATCAACCTAACTTACACTTCTTTGGACTTTGGGAGGAAACCAAAGCACCTGAAGAAAACCCATGCAGACAAGAGGAGAACATGCAAACTCCACACAATCACCTGAGGCTGGAATTGAACCCAGGTTCTTGGCACTGTGAGGCAACAGCCCTAACCACTATTGTTACCGTTTTATGGTTGCATGTGGCAAATTGGTCAGAAAGGTGAGATCTCATGGGATATAGGGAAAGAGGGCAAGTTAAATCCATAATTGGCTCAGTGACAGGAAACAAAGGGTAATGGTCAATGGTGTTTTGCAAATGGAAAACAATTTCCAGTGGCATTCCAGTGTGTAGTGTTGGGGTCCTTGCTGTTTACTGTACATATGAATGATTTCGAGTTAAATTCATGGCTGATCAGACTGTTCAATGCCTTTTACACCCACTATCCCCTTTACGTTATTGTTAATTAGAAATCTGGCAATCTCTGTTTTAAACCTACTCAATGACTGAGCTTCCACAATCCTCTGGAGTGGAGAATTCCAAAGATTCACAACACTTTGTGTAAAGAAATTTCTCCTCATCTCAGTCCCAAGTGGCTTCCCGTTCATTTTGAAATTGTAACCTCTGGTTCTGGACTTCCCAAACAAGGCAAACATCTAACCTGCATCTACCTGTCTATTCATTTCACTATTTTAGAGGCCTCATTGAGTTCATTTCTCATTTGTTATAATTTAACCATGTTGTGAGAGTCAGCTGATCTAGTAGACAATGTGGCCAATGGCAAAGTGGTGCAGTGGTCAGCTGACCTGGAATAAACAAAAAGAAGATAGGGACAGCACGCGCGCCTGGCTGGATACACATGTGCCCACTGCCTGCCTGCGCACACCTGCCTCACTGCCTGCCTGTGCCCACCTCCCCACTGTGCCAGTGCCCATGCCCACACCCGCGTCTTCTTCCCCTGCCTGCGCCCACTATCCTCTCGTCTGCCTCGCCCCTCTGCCCGTGCTCCTTTGCTCACTCCCACCTACACCCTCCAGCTAGTTCCCATCCGCGCCCTCCAGCTCATCCCTGCCCACATCCTCCCACTTGCCTCCGCCCACACGCTACCACCTGCACCCTCCCGTTCGCTCCCACCCACGCCCTCCAGCTAGTCCCCGCCAGCCTCTCCCGCTTGCATCCACCTGTGCCTTTCTACTCATCCCTGCCTGCACTTGCATCCTCCCGCTCGCCCACATGCGCACCTACCACCCCGATTGCATGCTCCTGCCTGTGCCCTCTACGCCACCTGCGCCCGCCCTATCTGTGCCTACCATCCTGCCCATATCCGCTGCCCCCTAGCTCCCGCCCACTCACGCCCACTACCCCACTCCCCCTCTCGCCCACTTCCCAGCTCGCTCCCAGCCCGGTCCCCACCCGCTCCCAAGGACCATGCGCTCTCCTGCTTACCATCCCTGCCCTCCCGCTCGTCCCCACCCACGCCCTTCCACTCGCCCCTGCCTGTGCTGTCCCACTTCCCCGCCCATGCCCTCCCACTCCCTCTCATATATACGCACATTCTCTCTTTCCCCCTCTCATACACGTGCACAGTCACTCACTCTCTTCTCCTCACACATACGCACACTCTTGCTCACTCTCTTCCCGTCACACACAGGCAAACTCTCTCTTCCTCTCACACACATTTACACACTCTCTCTCTCTCTCTGATGCACACATTTATGCTCACATTCACTCTCTCCCCCTCACACACACACGCATACATTCTTTCTGTACCTCTGATACAACAGACACACTCTCTCTCTCCTTCTCTCTCTCTCTCTCTCTCTCTCACACACACACACACACACACACACACACACTCCATACACACACACACACACACACTCCATAACACACACATGCTCTTTATTTCTCTCTGCCCCTTACGCACTCTCTTTCTCTCTCTCTTTCTCTCTCCCCTCACACACAAGCGCATACACACACACACTCTCTCTCCACCCCACACACATGCTGTCTATCTTTCTGTCTCTCCCTCACACACATCACCACACACTCTCTTTCTTTTCTCTCTCTCCTTCATACATTCACTCTCCCCCTCTTTTGCTTCACACACATAGACACACACACAAACTCTCTCTCTTTTCCTCCTTCACATACATTAACGTACACGCTCTCTCTTTTGCACGAGTCGCAAAAAACAGTCTACAGCTGCAGCAGGTGATTAAGAAGGCGAATGCAATGTTGGCCTTTATAGCTAGGGGGATAGAATATAAAAGTAGGGAGGTTCTGATGAAGCTGTATAGGGTGCTGGTGAGGCCGCAGCTGGAGTACTGTGTGCAGTTTTGGTCGCCACATTCGAGGAAGGATATATTGGCCTTGGAGGGGGTGCAGAGAAGATTTACTAGGCTGATACTGGAGATGAGGGCATTGGATTATGACGAGAGACTGAATAGGCTAGGTTTGTACTCTTTGGAGTTTAGAAGGCTGAGAGGGGATCTTATAGAGATGTATAAGATAATGAAGGGGATGGATAGGGTAGAGGTAGAGAGACTCTTCCCACTTAGCAAAGATAGCAGGACTAGAGGGCACAGCCCCAAGATTAAGCGGGGGGGGGGGGGAGGAGGAGGAGGAGGAGGAGTGTTCAGATCAGAGTTGAGGAGGAATTTCTTCACGCAAAGGGTAGTGAATCTTTGGAATTCTCTGCCTGTTGAAGTGGTGGAGGCTTCCTCGCTGAATAGTGGATAGGTTTTTAATTGACAAGAGAATTAAGAATTACGGGGAGAAAACAGGAAAGTGGAACTGAACTACTGCAGATCAGCTATGATCTTATTGAATGGTGGGGCAGGCTCGAGGCGCTGGATGACCTACTCCTGCTCCTATTTCTTATGTTCTTATTTTTCTCCTCCTCGCACATGCATGCACACATTTTCTCTCTCTGTCCCCCTCACACATATAAGCACACTCTATTTCTCTCTCTCCCTCTCACACACAAATGTAGACTCTATCTCTTTGCCCCTCTCACACACATGCACAGTCATTCAATCTCTTCCCCTCACATACATGCATGCACATACACATACACACTCACTCTCTCCCCTTCACACACACACACTCTCTCTCCCCCCCCTCACACATTTA
Source organism: Sphyrna mokarran (assembly GCA_024679065.1). NCBI lineage: Eukaryota > Metazoa > Chordata > Chondrichthyes > Carcharhiniformes > Carcharhinidae > Sphyrna > Sphyrna mokarran. Next base: position 136,958,542 of record JAGIQG010000001.1, read on the forward strand.
TGAACACATTCACTCTCTCCCCCTCACACACGCAGCCACATTTTCTCTCTTTCTCTCCCACTGTCACACACAGCCACACATTCTTTCTCTCTCCCTTTTACATACACGCACACACACCCTCTCTCTCTCTCCAACAAGCTAGATATTCAAAGATTAGCTAACCATGCTTGGGTGTGTGACAATACATATTCCCCCACACTCACATACGCTCACTCTCTTCCCGTCCCCCCTTCTCTCTATCTCTCCCCCTCCTCCTTACACACACACACGTGCACTCATTCTCTCTCTCTTTCACTCCTCCTCATGCCACACGCACGCACACTCTCTCTCTCTCTCTCTCTCCCCCTCACACACACACATGGATACACACACAATTTCTCCACCTCACACACACGTTCTCTCTCTATCTCTCTCTACTCCTCACACATTCTTGCACTTTGGCTTTCTCTCTCTCTTTCACACTTGCACACACATACACACTCTCTCTCCACCTCACACACACGCTCTGTCTCTATCTCTTTCTCCCCCTCACACACATGTGCACACACACTCTCTCTTTCTATCTCCCTCACACACACACTTTTCCCCTCTCTCTCTCCACCCTCACAAACACACACACACACACACACACACACACACACTCTCTATCTCTCTCTTCCACCCCCCTCACACATGTGCACAGTCACTCACTCTCTTCCCCTCACACACATGCATGCACACTCTCTCTCTCTCTCCATCACACACAAATTTTGTCTGTCTCTCACACACATGCACTCATGTTCCTCTTCTCACAGTTATAATCATAGAACCCTACAGTGCAGAAAGAGGCCCTTCAGCCCATTGAGTCTGCACCGAACACTAACACCCGTGCCCTATCCCCATATCTCTACATATTATACCCACTAATCCCTCTAACCTACACATCCCTGGAAATCAAGGTGCAGTTTCTTAGCAGAACTAATCAACCTAACCCGCAGATTTTCGGATGTGTGCACACTCTCTCTTTCCCCCTCACACACGCATGAACCCTCTCTCTCCTCCCTCATAGACACACATTCTCCCTCCCCCCTTCACACATGCGCACATTCTCTCTCTCTCTCCCTCACAGGCACACACCCTCACTCCCGTCCTCACAGACACACACACACACACACTCACTCTCTTCTGTCTTCCCCCCTCCTCTCTCTCTCACACACACACACACACACACACACATTCTCTCTCTCTCTCTCTCTCTCTCTTCTCCTCGCAGACATGAGCACAGTCTTTCTCTTCCCCTCACACGCACTATCTGTCTCTCTTTATCCTCCTTAAACAATGTCTCTCTCTCCCTCTCCGTCTCTCTCTCTTTCTTCCTCACAGATGCATATACTCTCTCTCTCTCTGTCCCCTTCACACAAACGTGCTCACTCTCTCTCTTTCTCTCCCCCTCACACACATCACACATTCTCTCTCTCTCCTCCCCCCCCCCCCCCCAATCCAACATGCACACGCACGTACACACGCCTACATATAGGCAAACACACATGCTCACACAATCTCTCCCCTGTGCACATTCCCCCCCCAGGTATATATGCACACTTATACTCTTTCTCTCTGTCTGTCCCCCACCCCCGCCTAACTCCTGACCCCCATAAATACCCTTACTACTACTTTAACCTGCTCAATTGAGCTAAACTAGGCTCAACAATACATTGGAATACAGGCTGAAAGGCCCAGGATACTCACATCACTCTCACACATTGAATAAAGCAAACTACGCCTATCTCTAGGCACCCCAAAGGCATCACTTTGGCTCTGCCATCAACAAGATTCCGCCCATTTCTCCTCATTGAAGGAACCCTAACAACAGGATGTAGGCTCACAATATGTTCCATGAACAAAGTAATCGAGTAACCACTATCACTTCCCATGCAGCCGAGCCAACATAGAAGACCAACCCAACGAGGCTAGATATCCAAAGATTAGCCAACCATGCTTGGGTATGCATTGGTTCATATTTTCCCCCTCTTCAAACACCAGCGATGCCAAGGACAGAAAAAAAAAACCCAGTCTTTTCCCGAATATATGATCGGTCTGTTGGTCTGTACCTCCAAAGAAGACAAGCATGGATTCCTTAATCCCAAAATAACAGAATTAGAATGCGACACCAAGAGTTTAAATGGGAGGTTATCCCTCATCCACAATGAGGACTTACAAGGCTATCTCAACCACCCATATTCCAAATACCTACCTGCTACGCCATTACTCATCTTGTCTATAAATGAAGTACCAAAAGCTATACTTTGAGTGTAAATGCAACACGTAAAAAATGCAGGCAAATACCAGACAACCCTTATGTCGTAACTAACTCAGCATGCTCCCCAATAGAAAGGAGATCCACAAATAATCTCCAAACAAGGAAATATCTCCGTATTGCAAACATTGAAAGCCCAGAATTAGAGTTTGACACAGGAGCACAAACAGATTGGGCAGATCCCCAGCCTGCTGTTCAGTACTGCATATCAAAACGAAGATTGAATGCAAATGGCAATGTTCATTAAACTAAAGCCTCTTTCATTCCACAATTGGCGTATGTCAGTGGACAAATATCATCAAGGAGAAAAAATGGACAAACTGCTGTCTCACAGTGCCAGGGGCCCGGGTTCAATTCTGACTTGGGTGACTGTGCAGATCTCCCCCATATCTGCATGGGTTTCCTCTGTGTGCTCCAGTTTCCTCCCACAGTCCAAAGATGTATAGATTAGGTGAATTAGCTACAGTGAACGCATGGAATTACAGTGCTGGGCCTAGGTAAGATGCTAGTTTGGAGAATCAGTGCAGACTCATTGGGCCAGATGACTTCCTTGTGCAGTGTAGAGTTTCTATGGTTCACTTTTGGATATTTTGCAGTTCATCAATGTGAGCACTGTATGGCGAAGCAAGAGCATCAATGGCAGCCAACATCTCAATGCCTATAGCATTGCCAAGACAAAGACCCACTCACCAATGAAATTGCCACTGTGAACTGGGCCCCACCCTGGCCATTTCCCATTGCCTCAGTCATATCAGGATTTTCTTGATTTACTCAACTCCCCTTCATCAAAATTTACTCAGGATTTTCCAGGAACATAACAGAGATTATACACACCAGAATCAAATAATTATGTGTTGCGCATCAAGGTAATAGAAAGGATTATAAGGCAAGTAACTCCAGAACTTGAGAAGGCGGCTGCTCCTGTGTTTGCATCTCATGGCCCTCATGTTTTTGTTTTAATTAAGATCTAAGTGTTTATCGCTCAGCATAGAGTTACCACATTATTCAATAAATCCATTTTTTAGCACCACAGCACAACAAATCCCTTCCAGAAGTATTTGCACTGATGTTTTATATTCATTATATACATCTTCACAAATCTATAAATATAGAAACTGAAGTAGCTGGGGAAAATTATTTTATTTTAACATGTCTCAATGATAAATTGTGCAATTAGCTCGTTATATTATGCTGTTGATTCACACTTGTTTATGTCTGGCATTTGGAAATATTTTAATGGCAAAAAAGCAATAAATCTAACCTCAGCATTGCTAGGGATAATGCCACATTTTCAAACGCGGATTGCTTTAATGCTAATCCTGTGGGTGTTGTGTGTGCTAGTGAAGCGTTATCTCTTTTAATCATTTGCGATATTATCAGCTACTTATTTCCTATCATAGCAAGGATGAAACTCATTTCTAAAACCAAAAGTGACTGGAGAGAGGGAATGGGACTGGGTGAGGCAAGTGGGTAGGGGATCTGAGAATTCACTGATTGGAATGTTCTAGCTCTCCTGCTGACAGGAATTTCTGGTCCCGCCAAAGTGAATGGTTGTTTGAACGGTCTTCGGGACAGCAAATCCTTAGAGGATGCAACTTCACGTGACCCAGGTTTACCATTGCAGCCACTCAGATGCTCACCTGGTGAGTCGCATTTAACAAGTGAGCAAGAGGAAATGGTGGTGGTGTCGGGACAGTAACTCCCACTCCGATCTCCCTCCAGTGCCTCACAGACCCCAGTAGCACATCCAGGGATGTGGCTGCCTGAGTCCGTGGTCTCCTGCTGCACAAATGTTGGCTGTGTCGGAGAGAAAAGATATGAATTAGTAATAAGAAGGTAAATCTGTTACACCTTGTTTGCTGTTCTTACTGTTGAAGTGCATTCTCTGTTATTTTGTAGGTAATTAATAGGTGCGGAAGCACCTTTAAAATGCTCCATTAAGAACTACTTCTTTGGCCAAGATTTTGGTGAAACACCTTGGAATGTTTTAAAGATGCTGAATCAAAGCTGCTGCTGTTGTTGAAATTGCTTTATAATTGCAGTGTTTTTTAATGCACATAGGTTCCTTATTTTACATCTAGGATAACCTGACTTTTCACTTTTGTAGGCTGCATGGATAAATACCCTGGAGACCCATGAATAGAAATCTATGTCCCCCATTAATTTAGATATATCTCAAATGTGTCATCTAAAGTACTGAGGAAGGATTATGCACAAATGAGTCAATAGGGTTAAGACTTTTTCTAAAACCTGCAGGCCTGTAAAGCCAGCCAGGATAAAATTAAGCATTTAGCAGCATAATAAGACTGATATACAGGGAATGCAATTTTACCAGTTGTTCACACCATGCTACCACTGCAGTAAGGTTGGAGAATTTGGCATGCAGCGGAAACTCCACTTGCTGTGGAAGGATAGGCATGAACAATGATGACATTCCAGCCATGGACTTTGACACTTGAAATGACAGGTTTGTAGTTTTGACACTATGGGTGGAATTTAATGGTTGCGATGGAAGAGCAAGCTGGATGTACTGGCAAGAGACTACACAAATCAAAGGCGGATTAGGTGCAAGATCTATCTGAAGTGTAATTCATGCCTGCAGTTAGAAGATGTCTAAAGATGTGTGGGTTAGGTTGATTGACCATGCTAAGAAACTACCCCTTAGTGTCCAGGGATGTGTAGATTAGAGAGATTATAAGTATAGTATGTAGGGATATGGGGGTAGGGTCTGGGTGGGATTGTGTTTGGTGCAGACTTAATAGGCCAAAGAGCCCCTTCCTGCACTGTAGGGGTCTATGGTTCTATGATGGAGAGACTTTGAAAACTGAGAGTAGTAATTGAGAGACGCCAGCCGCTGTGCAAACACCCTGATCTCCTAGTGTACCTTCCCTCCCACCCCGATCCCCACCCCTACAGAGTTCCTTCCTTTCCACCCACCCCTGCGGTGTTCTCTCCTTACCTCCCAACTGATACCCACCTCTGCAGAGTTCCCTTCCTCCCTCCCACTCAATCCCCACCCCTACAGAGTTCCCTCCCTCCTACCCCAATTCCCACCCTAGGGAGTTCCGTCCCTCCCTCTCAACTCGATACCCACACCTGTGTCGTTCTCTCCTCTCCCTCCCACCCCAACAGAGTTCCCTCCCACCCCTACAGAGTTCTCTCCTCTCCCTCCCACCCCGATCCCCACCCCTACAGAGTTCCCTCCCTCCCTCCCTCCCCGATCCCCACCCCTACAGAGTTCCCTCCCTCCCTTCCTGTCATTCCTTTACTAATATTGATTGGAATAGCTATAGCTCTAGCACGTTAGAGGGGTCAGTTTTTGTACAAAGTGTGCAGGAAGGTTTTTTGACTCAGTATGTAGATAGGCCAACTAGAGGTGAGGCTACATTGGATTTGGTGCTGGGCAATGAGCCAGACCAGGTGTTAGGCTTGGAAGTTGGTGAACATTTTGGTGATAGTGACCACAATTCGGTTACGTTCACCTTAGTGATGGATACGGATAGGCATGAAGCTGGGGGCAGTAGTTATAGCTGGGGGAAGGGTAATTATGAGGCCATCAGGAGAGAATTAGGGTGCATAGATTGGACTAGGAAACTACAGGGACTGGGAACATCTGGAATGTGGAGCTTATTCAAGGAGCAGCTGCTGCGAGTCCTTGATAAGTATGTCCCTGTCAGGCAAGGAGGAAATGGTCGAGTAAGGGAACCATGGTGTACTAAAAAAGTTAATTCGCTAGTTAAAAGGAAAAAGGAGGCTTATGTCAGGACGAGGCTTGAAGGCTCAGTTAGTGCAATGGATAGCTATAGATTAGCCAGGAGGGAGCTAAAGAGTGAGTTGAGGAGAACTAAAAGGGGACACGAGTAGACTTTGGCTGATAGGATCAAGGAGAATCCTAAAGCTTTCTTTAGATTGGTTAGGGCAAGATTAGGGCCAGTCATAGACAGAGTGGGAAGTTGTGCGTGGAGCCTGAAGAGATTGGAGAGGCACTGAACAAATATTTCTCTTCAGTATTCTCTTTGGTATTTACAGGGAGATGTAAATGTAGTTGTGGAGAACACTGGGATACAGGGTTGCAAACTGGAAAGTATTGAAGTAGATAAGGAGGATGTGCTAGATATTCTTGAGGGTTTGAAGTTAGATAAGTCCCCTGGACTGGACGGGATTTACCCTAGGATTCTCTGGGAGGCGAGAGAGGCGATTGCAGAGCCTCTGGCTCTGATCTTCAGGTCGTCGTTGGTTACGGGTATAGTGCCGGAAGACTGGAGGATAGCGAATGTGGTCCCATTGTTCAAGAAGGGGAAGAGAGACTTTCCGGGGAATTATAGGCGTGAGTCTTACTTCTGTTGTGGGCAAAGTATTGGAAAGAATTATTAGGGATAGGATTTATAGTTATTTAGAGAGAAAGAATTGATTGGGGATAGTCAGCATGGTTTTGTGAAGGGTAGGTCGTGCCTTACTAACCTTATTGAGTTTTTTGAAAAAGTGACCAAAGAGGTGGATGGGGGTAAGGCAGTTGATGTGGTATATATGGACTTTAGTAAGGTTTGATAAGGTGGTCCATGGAGGCTTCTGCAGAAAATGCAGATGTATGGGATTGAGGGTGATTTAGCTAATTGGATTTGGAATTGGCTAGCAGATAGAAGACAGAGGGTGATGGAAGATATTCATCGTGGAGTTCGGTTACAAGTGGTGTACCTCAGGATCTGTTTTGGGGCCCCTGCTGTTTGTAATTTTTATAAATGATCTGGATGAGGGTATTGAAGGATGGATTAGTAAATTTGCGGATGACACCAAAGTCAGAGGAGTGGTAGATAATGAAGAGGGGTGTTATAGTTTGCAGAGAGATTTGGACAAGTTGCAGAGCAAGGCCGAGAGGTGGCAAATGGAGTTTAATGTGGAAAAGTGAGGTAATACACTTTGGCTGGAATAACAAATGTGTAGAGTATAGGGCTAATGGTAGGACTCTTAATAATGTTGATGAACTGAGGGATCTTGGTGTATACGTGCATAGAACATAGAACATAGAACATAGAACAATACAGCACAGAACAGGCCCTTCGGCCTTCGATGTTGTGCCGACCAAAATAAAAAGCAATGCCCCTCCAAACTAAACCATTCCCTTCTCTTCCATATACTTATCAATTAACCTCTTAAACGCACCAAACTTGGCGCATCTACAACAGCTGCAGGCAGGGCATTCCACTCCCTAATCACTCTTTGAGTAAAGAACCTACCTCTGATATCCGTCCTATAACTCATACCCCTTAATTTAAAGCTGTGTCCCCTCGTGCTAGCTTTCTCCATCCTAGAAAAAGGCTATCACTGTCCACCCTATCTAAACCTCTAATCATCTTATATGTTTCGATTAGGTCCCCTCTTAGCCGCCTCCTTTCTAACGAAAAACAACCTCAAATCCCTCAGCCTCTCTTCATAAGACCTGCCCTCCATACCAGGCAACATCCTGGTAAACCTCCTCTGTACCCTCTCCAATGCTCCACATCTTTCTTATAATGCGGGGACCAGAACTGCACACAATACTCCAAGTGCGGCCGCACTAGAGTTTTGTACAGCTGCAACATGATGCTGCGGCTACTAAATTCAATCCCCCTACCAATAAAAGCTAAGACTCCATAAGCCTTCTTAACAACTTTATCCACTTGACTGCCTACTTTCAGGGATCTATTGACACATACACCAAGATCCTTTCTGTTCCTCAACACTATTAAGAGCCCTACCATTAGCCCTATACTCTACACATTTATTGTTCCTGCCAAAGTGCATTACCTCACACTTTTCCACATTAAACTCCATTTGCCACCTCTCGGCCCAGCTCTGCAACTTGTCCAAGTCACTCTGTAAACTAAAACACCCCTCGTCACTATCTACCACACCACCAACTTTAGTATCATCTGCAAATTTACTGATCCCTCCCTCAATACCCTCATCCAGATCATTTATAAAAATTACAAACAGCAGGGGCCCCAAAACAGACCCCTGAGGCACACCACTCGTCCACGAACTCCACGATGAATATCTCCCATCAACCACCACCCTCTGTCTTCTATCTGCCAGCCAATTCCTAATCCAATTAGCTAAATCACCCTCTATTTCACACATCTGCATTTTCTGTAGAAGTCTTCCATGGGCCACCTTATCAAACGCCTTAGTAAAGTCCATATATACTACATCAACCGCCTTACCCCCATCCACCTCTCTGGTCACTTTCTCAAAAAACTCAATGACGTTAGTAAGGCATGACCTACCCTTCAAGAAACCATGCTGACTATCCCCAATCAATTCATTTCTCTCTAAATAACTATAAATCCTATCCCTAATAATTCTCTCCAATACCTTGCCCACAACAGAAGTAAGACTCACTGGCCTATAATTCCCTGGAAGGTCTCTCTTCCCCTTCTTAAACAATGGGCCCACATTCGCTATCCTCCAGTCCTCCGGAACCACACCCGTAACCAACGAGGACCTGAAGATCAGAGCCAGAGGCTCTGCAATCTCCTCTCTTGCCGCCCAGAGAATCCTAGGGTAAATCCCGTCCGGCCCAGGGGACTTATCCAACTTCAAACCCTCGAGAATTTCTAACACATCCTCCCTATCTACTACAATACTCCCCAATTTGCAACCCTGTACCTCAGTGCTCTCCACAGCTACAGTTCCAGCACTCTGCGTGAATACCGAAGAGAAATATTTATTCAGTGCCTCACCAATCTCTTCAGGCTCCACGCACAACTTCCCACTGCTGTCTATGACTGGCCCTAATCTTGCCCTAACCAATCTTCTATTCTTAACATATCGAAAGAAAGCTTTAGGATTCTCCTTAATCCTATCAGCCAACATCTTCTCGTGTCCCCTCTTAGCTCTCCTCAATTCACTTTTTACCTCCTTCCTAGCTAATCTATAGCTATCCATTGCACTACCTGAGCCTTCAAGCCTCATCCTGACATAAGCCTCCTTTTTCTTCTTAACCAGCAAATCAACTCTTTTCGTACACCAAGGCTCTCTTACTCGTCCATTTCCTCCCTGCCTGACAGGGACATACTTATCAAGGACTCTCAGCAGCTGCTCCTTGAATAAGCACCACATTCCAGATGTACCCAGTCCCTGTAGTTCCTTAGTCCAATCTACGCACCCTAATTCTCTCCTGATGGCCTCATAATTACCCTTCCCCCAGCTATAACTACAGCCCCCAGCTTCATGCCTATCCCTGTCCATCACTAAGGTGAACGTAACCGAATTGTGGTCACTATCACCAAAATGTTCACTAACTTCCAAGCCTAACACCTGGTCTGGCTCATTGCCCAGCACCAAATCCAATGTAGCCTCACCTCTAGTTGGCCTATCTACATACTGAGTCAAAAAACCTTCCTGCACACTCTGTACGAAAACTGACCCCTCTAACGAGCTAGAGCTATAGCTATTCCAATCAATATTAGCAAAGTTAAAGTCCCCCATCACAATTACCCTACTACTTTCACTCCTAATCAGAATTGACTTCGCAATCCTTTCCTCAACCTCTCTAGAACTATTAGGAGGTCTGTAAAAGACTCCCAACAGGGTGACCTCTCCTCTCCTGTTTCTAATCTCAGCCCATACTACCTCCACAGACAAGTCCTCATCAAACTTCTTTTCGATCACCGTGATACAGTCTTTGACCAGTAACGCCACTCCTCCCCCCCTTCTACCTCCTTCTCTACTCCGACTAAAGCATTTGTACCCCGGAACCTGCAACATCCATTCATGTCCCTGCTCTACCCAAGTCTCTGAAATGGCCACAACATCGAAGTTCCAGGTACTGGTCCAAGCTGCAAGTTCCTCCCCCTTATTGCGAATACTCCTTGCATTAAAGTATACGCATCTCAAACCATGCTCCACCCCACCCGTACGCCGCTGTGTTTTACAACTCTCCTCTATAACCCCCTTACTCTCATCCCTCTCAGCACCCCAACTACTTAGGATCCCACCCCCCCCCCCGAATCAGTTTAACGCCCCCATCATAGCCTTAGCAAATTTTCCCCCCAAGATATTAGTCCCCCTCTGGTTGGCAATCAAGTCGATAAGGTTGTTAAGAAGGCATATGGAGTCTTAGCTTTTATTGGGAGGGGGATTGAATTTCGGAGCTGCAACATCATGTTGCAACTGTACAAAACTCTAGTGTGGCTGCACTTGGAGTATTGTGTGCAGTTCTGGTCCCCACATTATAAGAAAGATGTGGAGGCATTGGAGAGGGTACAGAGGAGGTTTACCAGGATGTTGCCTGGTATGGAGGGCAGGTCTTATGAAGAGAGGCTGAGGGATTTGAGGTTGTTTTCGTTAGAAAGGAGGCGGCTAAGAGGGGACCTAATCGAAACATATAAGATGATTTAGAGGTTTAGATAGGGTGGACAGTGATAGCCTTTTTCCTAGGATGGAGAAAGCTAGCACGAGGGAACATAGCTTTAAATTAAGGGGTGGTGGTTATAGGACGGATGTCAGAGGTAGGTTCTTTGCCCAGAGGGTGGTAAGGGTATGGAATTCCCTGCCTGCGTCAGTTGTAGATGCGCCATGTTTGGTGGCGTTTAAGAGGTTAGTAGATAAGTTTATGGACGAAAAGGGGGAATGGTTTAGGCTAGAGGGTCATTGCTTTTTCCTAATTGGTCGGTGCAACATCGAAGGCCGAAGGGCCTGTTCTGCGCTGTAATGTTCTATGTTCTATTCCAATCTCCACCCATGCAGAGTTCCCTCCCTCTCTCCCACCCCGAACCTCACCCTCGCAGAATTCCTTCCTTCCCTCCCATGCTGATTGTTCAACCTCCCCATCGTTCCCTTCCTCCAACGTCGATTCCCACCCCTGCGGAGTTCCCTTTCCTTTCCCCCATACCCTGCATAGGTCCACCCCTACTCTGGCTCTGCCTGCACTACAGCCTCACTCCACTGACCCTGATCCTGGCATACTTGTGGTGCCTGATGGGCACTGCCAGGTGGTTAGTGACAGGCTGGCACTGACCCATGGGCACTGCCTGGCCCTGTCTCCAATCACCTGGGAGCTCAATGATCTCCGATACTGCCAGCAAGCTACCTCGTTTGGTTTCCTGCTGGTGGAGACCATCTGTGATTCCTGCTGAGGAGGTAAGGTCAAGTGAGCCTGGACAATAGCATCTGGGACTCTCTAATGACATGTAAATTATATCATAATATTTAAATTGGAAAGGGTGCAAAGCCATTTCGCTGGCAAAACAGTGCCAGTACAATTGGAGGGAAGCAGGAAAGTGGGTGAGAGGATGGTTGAATGCAGGGCCATTGCTAGGTTCCTCCTGGTGCAGCGGGTAATCAACCATATGCATGTGTCACACAACCTCAGTATATAACACTGGAAAAGGATCACACAAGCATGTGCAATGTTTGCAGAAGGTACAAGATTCTTGCATCTTAGATTGTCACAGGCACCTCAGCTTTTTGGGCCACCTGAATGTCTCTGTGGATAGAAAACAAGCGTTATGCTTTGAAGACGTGGCTTCTTACAATTCTGTGGAACTGGAGCACAGTGGCACAGGACATCCATAACTGTACTATGTGACTACAAGGGCAGCCATTGAACAGGCTGTAGGTTTTCCGATAATGAGATTTAGATGCCTAGATAGATATGTTGGAATCCTATAGTATGTCATCAAGGATCTCGCATGTCACGGGTGGGAAGCTGTGCTTTGCATGGCTGGCATTCCAGTGGAGTGTAGCCGTCCAGAATTAGAATCATAGAACACTACAGTGCAGAAAGAGGCCCTTTGGCCCATCAATTCTGCACCAACCATAATCCCACCCAGGCCCTAACCCCATATCCCTACATATTTTACCCGCTAATCTCTCTAACCTACACATCTCAAGATACTAAGGGACAATTTAGCATGGCCAATCAACATAAGCCACACATCTTTGGACTGTGGGAGGAAACCAGAGCATCCGGAGGAAACCCACGCAGACACAAGGAGAATGTGCAAACTCCACACAGACAGTGACCCGAGCCGGTAATCGATCCCTGGTCCCTGGAGCTGTGAAGCAGCAGTGCTAACCACTGTGCTACCATGCCACTCTGCCATGCATTAGGATGTTCTTGCATGTGCATCCCCCTCGTGAGATCTGGAGGGGGCTTGAATGTAGGCAGCAAAAGACAAAGCACCGAAGGGCATGGTGCCAATGGACATTGATGTGCCTGCCAAGGAGATGCACAAATGAGCCATATCGATACTTTTCTCCGGCACTTAGCTTAAAAGTCCTTGCAAACTCTTCACTGTCCTCCCTCACACAGCCTTGCTGACCTTCTCTTGAATGCCTTTACCATCTCAGTGGGCCCAGCTTGACAAAACACTGAGGCATCATTTCCCATTACCCTCATGCTTTTCAGATCTTCTTATCCTCTCCTCAGGAGTTCACCAACTGATGATGGTTCTATGGTGCAGAAATGAGCAATCGAGTCAGAGTTGAGAGGAATGGAGGACTGAAGAGTTTTGGGAGGAAAACTTCCTCTGAGAAAATCTGACCATGTCCACCTTTTGACTGGGAAGAGTATCTGTCTGTGTGCTTCTGTTTGGATGGACACTTCCAGACAGACATCAGTAAATTGGGAGTGACTCTTCCTCTGACCACCACTTCTTTAATGTAGCCCTGGTTTCGTCTCTTTTCTAGCTACCTCTATTGGGTCACATTTAAACCAAATGCCACCAACTTTTAAACAGTGTGTTTCCCTTTCAGTTTCAGGGACTTGGAAATATATTGCTGTTTCTTTCATCATGTCTGGGTTGCAAGCTAGAACACCGTACCTAACATTACTGTGGAAGTGTCTTGACCATATGGTCAGCACTGCCTTTTTGAGGATAATTAGGGATGGACACATGTTTAAGACAAACAATTAAATAAATGAATATGTCATCTGCGGTATTTTCTTTGTAAGATTCTGGAATATTGCCATTCAGACTATTATGAAGTTAGATAAAGATCAACTTGAGGGAAATGTTGTGCATCATTCATGACATTTAAGCTAATTGCTGCACTGCCCCAAGGTTACTCCTGCGGAAGGTGTTTCCACTGAGATTTCCTCTCAAAACTCTTCATTACTGATCTGTATTGCCTGCAGACATGATTGATAAAAATCATGATATCAGTAAAATAGAAAGCTATCGTTTTAATCAATTCAAATCCTCACTTTTTATATCTTAATTTTTAACTAACTTATTATTTCATGCGATGTGGGAATCACTGGTCAAAGAGCAAGAACAAAGAAAATTACAGCACAGGAACAGGCCCTTCAGCCCTCCAAGCCTCCAACGACCGTGCTGTCCAACTGAAGTAAAACACCGTGCCCTTCCAGGGATCATATCCCTCTATTCCCATCCAACCATGTATTTGTGAAGATGCCTGTTAAAAGTCACTATCGTATCTGCTTTCACTACCTCCCCGGAGTTCCAGGCACCCACCATCCTCTGTGTCAAAAAAAAACTTGTCTTGTACCTCTCCTTTAAACATTGCCCCACGCACCTTAAATCTATGTGCCCTAGTAATTGACCCTTTCACCTTGGGAAAAAGCTTTTGACTATCCATTCTGACCAAGACCTTCATAATCTTGTAAATTTCTATCGGGTCGCTCCTTAACCTCCATTGTTACAGTGAGAACAAACCAAGTTTCTCCAACCTCTCCTTATAGTTAATGCTCTCTATACCAGGCAACATTCTGGTAAATCTTTTCTGTACACTTTCCAAAGCCTCCACATCTTGTAGGATGACAACTAGAATTAAACACTATATTCCAAATGCAGCCTAACTAAGGTTTTACAAAGCTGCAACATGACTTGCCAATTTTTAAACTGTGTCCCAGCCACTGAAGGCAAGCATTCCGTATACCTTCTTGACTACCTTCTCCATCTGCGTTGCCTTCAGTGATCTGTGTACCTCTGCCGATCAATACATTTAAGGATTCTGCCATTTACTATATATTTCTCATCTGTATTCAACCTTCCCAAATGCATTACCTCATATTTGTCTGGATTAAACTCCATCTGCCATCTCTCCAACCAAGTTTCTAACTGATCTATATCCTGCTGTAATTTTTGACAGTCCTCATCAATATCCGCAATTCCACTAATCTTTGTGTTGTCCGCAAACATGTTAATCAGATATTTACCTCCACAGCATTTATATATATTGCAAACTCACTGAAATGCTAGAAGACAGAGAAAAATCCAGTAATACATTCTGACTTGAAATACAAGTTCTAAGAACTGAGGCGCAGAGAAAACAAATTACCAGGAAAATGCAGTGAAGAAAGGCTTGGAAGCTGAAGGCAGTGATTTAAAATCCCTTACTGCAGCAGAAGAGAAAACCTCATTTAATCTCTTTTGGAAGTCTAGTTTCAGATTGTAGAGGCAGCAGAATATGCAACAATGAACTAAATGTTTTAAAATTCCAGGCTACCACAAGTCCTGATGAATCCTTGAAATAATTATAATGTTAAAACTACTGTTTGAAAGAAAGCTGCTACTAAAACCTGACCCTCAGTCGATGTGGCATCAAATTTTGCTCTGAAAAGGCAAAAACGATCAAATACATGTTTAGAAAATTGCAGCTTCTAAACTCAGCTGACAGAAAGCAAAAGTGAGGATTTGACAAATTCATGACTTTAAAATTAAATACTGAGCCAGAGAGCTGTGCAGGTAGCTCTTTCCAGCAGCTATTATTGAGAAAAAAATTTCAAGTTCCATTTTCGTGGAGCAAAACAGAAACAGCTAATTGGTCAATATGGGAATGCCTTTTGTTTCCAGGTGGATGACCTTGAAATCTTAAAGTAGCACCTCCACTATTTAACATTTAACCATGGATCATAATTTCACACTTCCCAACCAATCCAAATTAATATAAGGACATCAGTCACAAATTTGGGGATTTCAGAAGGAAATGTTCCTAAGATTTAGCATCACTTCAGATTAAATAAAATTCCATAGAAGAGCAGATGAACATGCTTCTTTCCTTGGTTGGCCCAAATTTAGACAACATTACGTAAGGCATCTACAAAATTCAAAAACATATTAAAATCATTTATCTCAATCTAAGAAGCAATAAACGCCTTGAAGGAGATAAATTCAATAAGAGAGTCCAACAACCATTCACCAATAATCTGGACAGAAGGTTGTGAGTATGGAAATTTAAAATGGGAACTCATCAGAGAGTGAATAGTAAGTTGGGGTTACATTCGATACACTCTCTGATCTCTTACAAGCAAAGGAAGATTTAAACCTGGAAAAGACAATCAGAACTCAGTGAGCAGTGCAGGACTATTTTAAGAGGATAGAATAAACTGTGGTGCAGAGGCCAACCCACAGTCCAGCTAGTTAAGCAATAAAAACTCAGGGACACTTTAAATCAGGGAAAGCAATACCTGAATGGTCAGGAAAGCAACCATGCCTATGATTATGGAGTGAAGTGCCTGCACAGCTGAAATCAATGTCCTGCAAGTTCAGCCCAGTGTTTCCAATGCAACAGGATTGAAAACTGTGCAAGACACGACTCTGAAATGCAGAAAGATTATCCACAAAGTTAAGGTTGCAAATCTAGAGGGTACAAAACCATGCTTCTTGATTGAGGTCAAATATTTTGGTTTTTCATTTTGAAATGCAGACATTTCAGTCAATGGTCATTTAACAAATTTTATGATAAACACAGGGGACAGTGTAATGGTCCTTTCAGAAACATAATTTGGCTGGTTTCTGGCTCAGAACAACAGACACATCACTCTAGAGGCCTGCAGGAATCTGCCTTCAGTTACAGGCATCATTCTGAAACCATTAAGATGCAGTAGCAAAAAAATCTTCAAGCTGACTACACTATCCATAACCAGCCTTTCTCTTTGCTCAGTAAAAATGATTGCATGGCCTTAGACCTCCTCAAAACAGCAGATAATTTCAAGACAACACCATCATTAACCAAACAGATGAAGACTTACAGTTAACCCTTGCAAAGGCAACAAAAACTTCAAAAAAAAAACCCTACTGAGATGTAACCAGGAGCCACACCATTTGCCACTTGTCAGCCCAAGTTTTTATATTGCTAATGTCTTGCTGAATATGGGCACATTGTTTCAATATCTGAGGAGTCACAAATGGCACTGAACATGGTACAATCATCTCTGAACATCCTCATTCTGGCATTATAAGGAAGATCATTGATGAAGCAGCTGAAGATGGTCAGGCCTAGGACACTATCCTGAAAAACTGCAGCGATTGTCCTGGGACTGAGATGACTGCACTCCAATAACCATAATCATCATCTTTGTGCTAGTTATGACTCCAACCAGTGGAGAGTTTTCCCTTGAATCCTAGTTTTGCTAGGGCTTTTTGATACCATACTCAATCAAATGTTGCCTTGATATCAATGGCAGTTACCCTCACCTCACCATCTCGTATTCAAAACAGTGATAATACTGCACTGCAAAGTGCACTTCAACACAATTTACAATCCACATGAACTATTATTTTCCATTGATGCATTTACTTTAACAATGGTGCAGTGAACAGAAGTTGATATAATCTTTAATTAGTGTGTAATTAGATTTATATTCCATACAATTTATTTATTTTGGGATCAAAAGTCTTTTTTTTAATCAGTGTGTGTCTTTGTGACTATCAGACACATCTCCAGCTGTGAATACATTCCATTTCAGTAAAGCATGTTAATGTGGTGCTGTTTAAAACTGCAGAATCATCAGTTTTGTGCAAGTATTATGATCCTGTCAGTCCTATCAAAGGAGAATAAATTATTGTCTGTACTGTTGAGGGAATATATGCACAATAGTTTTCAGAAGCACATTAACTATAAAGAGTTTTGTTTTTAGAGTCTTTGTACCAACCTGGCAGTGGATAGGTTCACTGAGTTTAGCCACTGCTTGATGAAGAAGTGCTGATCAAGTCGTATTTTCTCAGTTGCCTAATTTTAGCCCTGGCTCATATGTAGTATGGCATTGAGAGCGCAACAGTCAAGCAGGGAGGTTATCATGGACTAATGCTATGAAGAAGTGTCGCTATTAGTGTTTTTGCATTTTTTTTTTCTGTTGCATATTTAAAAGGATTGCACGGTTGCTTTAAGAGCTGATCACATAACTTAATGATGATGTTTTGAGGGTGTTTGCACAAATTGCTGTTTTACTTTCAATTTGTGCAGAGAACATCCCTTGCAATAAAATCTGTTGTGTGTTTGAATCAACATGTGAAAACTGCATTTTTATTAAAACCCACAAGCCTTAACATTGTTGGAACATTACATTCTCACAATCCTTTCCTTGGTTTAGTGTGTTACACTGTTCCTATGGATGATCCCTATGACAATGAGTGTACCTTCATTCCTTCAATCTCCATTTAATTTTGCAGAAAAGCTCAATAATTGTTCGGGATATCTCTGTTATTGCGTATCACCAATTGGTTATCGTGCATCATTATCATCTTCAGAAGATAATGGAGTAGACAAATACTGCACCATATCTTAGGTTGAAAACCACAAATAGATTTATTAAGTAGTAAATGGATAACAAATTGAAAATACAGTACACTTTTGACTAAACTGGGTACAGACTAAAACATCCTTCCTTATGATACACAAGAGCACATCACATTCCAGTTATGCGAAGCTGTAATGCAGCTGCATTACAATCATGAACAAGCAATTTCACTTCAGTAAATATTGCTAGGCATCCAGAGTTTCCACTAACCTACCAGATGGGACTGCTGCATATACAAGAATCCACATTGACTTCAATTCTGTCGGTAGCTATAATGCTCAGTGGTGAGAAAAGTGATTCCAAATTGCTCTTCGTGTAACTTTCTATAAGAGTCGTGTGTATTGAGATAATGTTATACAATTAAGGCATCCAGCACTGCAAATAGGGGAGCGACAAGTTTACCCCAAAAATATTTATAACAGAAAAGTTGCTCAGGATCGTTTATGACTCCTCAGATACTGAAGCAGTCTATCGCCAAATGCAGCAAGAACTGGGCGATATCCAGGCTTGGGCTGTCAAATGGTAAGTAAAATTCACACCACGCCAGACAATGACCATCTCCAACAAGCTTTATTCCCACTTCCAACATCCTGGGGGTTACCATTAACCAGAAACTGAAATGGACTCACCTCTGCTAGCACGAGGGGACACAGCTTTAAATTAAGGGGTGATAGTTATAGGACGGATATCAGAGGTAGGTTCTTTACCCAGAGGGTGGTTAGGGAGTGGAATGCCCTGCCTGCGGCAGTTGTAGATGCGCCAAGTTTGGTGGCGTTTAAGAGGTTAGTTGATAAGTATATGGATGAGAAGGGAGTGGTTTAGTTTGGAGGGGCATTGCTTTTTTTTTCATAATTGGTCGGCGCAACATCGAAGGCCGAAGGGCCTGTTCTGTGCTGTAATGTTCTATAGGCACTAAATGAATATTTTTCATCAGTATTCACACAGCAAAAAGTCAACGTAGTCGAGGAGAATACTGAAATACAGGATTGTAGTCTAGATGGGATTGAGATACATAAGGAGGAGACGTTAGGAATTCTTCAGAGTATGAACATAGATAAGTCCCCTGGGCTGGATGGGATTTATCCTAGGATTCCCTGGGAGGCTAAGGAGGAGAATGCAGAGTCTTTGGCTTTGATCTTCATGTCATCATTGGCTACAGGTATAGTGCAGGAAGACTGGAGAATAGCAAATGTTGAACCCTTGTTCAAGAAGGGGAGTAGACAGTAGAGACCATCCTGGGAATTATAGACTGGTGAGCCTTACTTCTGTTATGGGCAAAGTTTTGGAAAGAATTAGAAGGGCTAGGATTTATAATCATTTAGACAGAAATAAATTGATAACATAGAACATAGAACATAGAACGCTACAGCACAAACAGGCCCTTCGGTCCACAAGTTGTACAACAAAGAACAAAGAACAACACAGCACGGGAAACAGGCCCTTTGGCCCAACGAGCCCGCGCCGCCATCCTAACGTCTTAATGACATATAGAGACCAATATAGGGACAATTTGTTACCCAATCAGCCTAAGAGCACGTTTTTGGGATGTGGGAGGAAACCGGAGCACCTGGAGAAAACCCACGCAACCACGGGGAGAACGCGCAAACTCCCGCAGACACAGGCCCAAATCCATGTGTCTGCGCAGCAACAGCGATAGTCTCTGAGCTGTCATGTTGCCCATCTGATGGTCCAGTTTAAGCATACACTAATGACATGAAGCACTAGGCCACTCCTGAAGTAACATCTAGGAGCAGCCCTCGCACGAGCTGCCGAATGCATGCGCCTTGTTGGTCAACAAGGTGGACCGAACATCCTGTGGAAACAAATAGGATATTTAAACAGTCCTCCTATATCCCTCTATCTGCAGACCGCTCATGTGGCTGTCCAAGAGACCCTTAAACAACCTTAGCGTGCCTGCTCCCACCACCTTACTCGGTAGTGCATTCCACACCCCCACTACCCTTTGTGTGAAAAAATGCCCTCTAATATTAGTCTTATACATAGCCCCCCTCACCCTAAGGCCGTGACCCCTCGTTCTATCCTAATCTAATGGTGGAAAAAGCTTACCACCATTTACTCTATCTATACCCCTCATAATCTTATATACCTCTAATAGATCCCCGCTCAGCCAACGTCTTTCAAGGGAAAACAACCCCAGTGCGTTCAACCTTTCCTCGTAAGACAGCCCTTCCATACCAGGCAGCATCCTGGTAAATCTCCTCTGCACTCTCTCCAGGGACTCCACATCCTTCCGGTAGTACGGCGGCCAGAACTAGACGCAGTACTCCAAGTGAGGCCTAACCAACGTTCTATACGCTTGCAACATCAAACTCCTACTCTTGTATTCTATACCCCTTCCTACGAAGGCTAACATACCATATGCTTTCTTTATCACTTTTTCCACCTGTACTGACACCTTCAGAGACTTGTGAACCTGCACCCCCAGGTCTCTCTGCGTCTCTATACTCCGGATAGTTTTACCTTTTATCCTATAACTCCCCTCTACATTATTCCGGCCAAAATGCATCACCTCGCATTTATCCGATCATATCTATACTTACCAGCCCGTAGAACTATCTGTAACTCCCAATCCCATTAAATCCCATGCACTCATCCAGAAGTCTCTTAAAAGACTCCATTGAGTTCGCTTCTACCACTACTGATGGAGCCGATTCCATTCACTCACCACCCTCTGAGTGAAAAACTTACCTCTAACATCTCCAAAGGGATAGGGATAGTCAACTCGGTTTTGTGAAGGGTAGATCGTGCCTCACAAACCTTATTGGGTTTTTTTGAAAAGGTGACCAAAGAGGTGGGTAAGGGTAAGGCAGTTGACGTGGTGTATATGGATTTTAGCAAAGTGTTTGTTAAGGTTCCCCATGGTAGGCTACTGCAGAAAATGCAGATGCATGGGATTGAGGGTGATTTAGCAGTTTGGATCAGGAATTGGCTAGCTGATAGAAGACAGAGGGTGGTGGTTGATGGGAAACATTCAACTTGGAATTCAGTTACAAGTGGTGTGCTTGAGGGATCTATTTTGGGGCCACTGTTGTTTGTTATTTTTATAAATGACCTGGATCAGGGTGTAGAGGGATGGGTTAGTAAATTTGCTGATGACACCAAAGTCGGAGGAGTTATAGACATTGAGGATGGATGTTACAGTTTGCAGAGGGACATAGATAAGCTGCAGAGCTGGGCTGAGAGGTAGCAAATGGAGTTTAATGCAGAAAAGTGTGAAGTGATTCACTTTGGTAAGAGTAACAGGAGTACAGAAGATAGGGCTAATAGAAGGACCCCTTGGTAGTGTTGACGAGCAGAGAGATATCGGTGTACGTGTGCATAGATCCCTGAAAGTTGGCACCCAGGTTGATAAGGTTGTAAAGGAGGCGTACGGTGTGTTAGCTTTTATTGGTAGAGGGATTGAATTTCGGAGCCGCGAGATCATGTTGCAACTGTACAAAATTCTGGTGTGGCCGCACTTGGAGTATGGCGTACAGTTCTGGTCACCGCATTATAAGAAAGATGTGGAGACATTGGAAAGGGTGCAGAAGAGGTTTACAGGAAGTTGCCTGGTATGGTGGGAAGGTCTTATGAGGAAAGGCTGAGGGACTTGAGGTTATTTTCATTAGAGAGAAGAAGGTTAAGAGGAGATCTAATTGAGGCATACAAGATGATCGGAGGATTAGATAGGATGGACAGTGAGAGCCTTTTTCCTCAGATGGTGATGGCTAACACGAGGGGACATAGCCTTAAATTAAAGGGTGGTAGTTATAGGACGGATGTCAGAGGTAGGTTGTTTATTCAGAGGGTAATAAGGGTGTGGAATGCCCTACTTGCAGCAGTTGTAGACTCGCCAAGTTTAAGGGCATTCAGATGGTCAGTGGATAGGCATATTGATAACATTGGAATAGTTTAGGTTAGAGGGTCATTAGATTGGTTCCACTGATCGGTGCAACATCAAGGGCTGAAGGGCCTGTACTGCGCTGTAATGTTCTATATAAATACTGTGGCTATAACAGCAGGTCAAAAGCTAAGAATCCTGCAGCAAGTAATTCTCCACCTGACTCTTCAAGACCTGTCTACCATCTAGAAGGCACAAATCACTTGCCTGGATGGGTGCAGCTCCAACAACACCGAAGAAGCTTGACATCATCCAGGACAAAGCAGCCCATTTGAGTTGCATCACAATCATACACATTCACTCCCTTTGCCACTAAAAGCAGTGTGTACCAACTGCAAGATGCACAGTAGAAAGTCACCAAATCTCCTTAGACAGCACCTTCCAAACCCAGGGCTCCCATCATCTAAAGGAACACAGGCGGCCGAAACATGGGAACAGCACCACCGAGAAGTTCCCCTCAGAAATCACTCACCATCCTGACCGGGAAACATATTGTCATTCCAAGCATGTCACTGGGTCACAATTCTGGAACTTTCCTTCCTAACAGCATTGTGGATGTGTCTGCATGACATTAGCACCTTAAGGACTTGGGTGTTTTAATGATCCCTTGAATCACATTTTGATTTAATGTTTTAAGTTTCCTTTGCCATTTGTTTTTTGTTTAATGAAGCCCCCTTTTAAGGGACTACTTCTTCAATCTCTCCTTCAGTTTGTTTTATTTAGTTTAATTGATGTAACCCCGCCTCTGCCTTGGATTGAGGATCCCACCAGTCAGAGCACGTTTTCCTGAACTGTATGCAGCAAGCCAAGTGATTCTTTGACTCTGTACCTTAGAAATAAACATCCAGGCTGCAGTCATTAAAGCACAGAAGTAAGTCATTCAGCTTATTGACTCCATGCCGGCTCTCAGTAGAGCATTGCAATCATTCTCATTCTCTTGCTCTATCATTATAGCCCTGAAACTTTAGTTTGTTATGTACCCATCCAACTTCCTTTTGAAATCATTCATTGTCTCCACTTCCATCGTTCTCAGAGACAAGAAATTCCAAGTCATTACCAGTCACTGTTTATGAGAGTACATTCTCTTTACACTTAAGTCTGTGTCCGCTATCCTTATCATCAGTTATTGGCAATAGTTTTTCTTTGTCAATCTAAAATCTCATTATCTTTTAGTTGTCTATCAATTCTCCCCTTAATCACCTTTGCTCCAGGGGAAACAATCCCATATTCTGCAACCTAACCCTGTAACTAAATTCTCTCTTGCCTGGAACTATTCCGATAAATCCTTGCAAAAATGTGGTTGCCAGAATAATGTGGGCACAATAATCTCATGGTTTAACTTCATAAATATTTTTGGCTGTTTTTAGGAGGCAGTTTTATTTTTGAAGCAAGTTGTGCTTATTTTAGTTGGTGGATGAGAGGGGGTGGATTAGCTACTGCAGTGTCTGCTGGAGTGGAGTTTAAACCCATAGCTTCAGGTGAGAGTGAGACAATCTCTGCTACTGAATCCAGCTAAGTATGTGAAATCAGGAGGATCTTCTTTGGCTTGCATTACGTGGCAGGCATCCGAGGTGTGATGAGGTGCATTTTGGATGACTGCTAGAAATTGATGTTAGGTGAGAAATAGTTGTGGTAGTTATAGGACAGATGTCAGAGGTAGGTTCTTTACCCAGAGGGTGGTAAGGGTATGGAATGCCCTGCCTGCTGCAGTTGTAGATGCGCCAAGTTTGGTGGCGTTTAAGAGGTTAGTAGATAAGTTTATGGATGAAAAGGGAATGGTTTAGGCTAGAGGGTCATTGCTTTTTCTTAATTGGTCGGCGCAACATCGAAGGCCAAAGAGCCTGTTCTGCGCTGTAATGTTCTGTAGTTAGCCTTAATATAGGAATAGTAATGATAAATTGTTTGTGGGTGGGGTGGCGATTAGGAAAAGTTATATTTGACAGCAACTTGTTGAATGGCCACCTCCATTGGCCTAACAGCCTATGATATCTACTTCAGTAAGGATAAAATTTCCTGCAGCTGTTAGCAAAATTCTTCAGAAATCCAAACAGGACATAGGCTTTACCCCAGTTTACCAACCCCACAATCTGAAAGCCATGTGACATATCAGTCTCTTGGTGAATACTCAGGCCAGAGCTAAGGAAATGTGGAGCTTGGAAGTTCTGCATTCACCAGCCACACTCTTTCTGATGAGATTGACCTTGTTTGGGATGATTAAATGTTTCACCAGAACAAAGCACTTGTGGACGTTAGTGATATCCAATAAAAACTGCATCCAGGGCTTAACCTAATACCTGACCCTTAGTCAGAAAGATTGTAGATTTTTGACACTATCATGTTCACTTTCCTGTGGATAAGTGGAGCTCTCAGTATCTTTAATGTATTAATAATGAACACTTGAACTTCAAATGTGTTGGTTCAGTTGCTGTGATTTTGTGGTGCCCGTTAATATTATGCAGCACTGGGTTGTATTACATACTAATAATTCAGTACTTGACAAATGCCATAAAAACATGCATTGTAGAATTTCTGTCAGTTTCAGGGCTATTTAAAGCTGGACACCGGCAAGTATTTTTATTGATCAGTTGAAAGAGACGTGACTCTGATGTTAGAACATAGAACATAGAACATAGAACATTACAGCACAGAACAGGCCCTTCGGCCTTCGATGTTGTGCTGACCAATATAAAAAGCAATGCCCCTCCAAACTAAACCATTCCCTTCTCTTCCATATACTTATCAACTAACCTCTTAAACGCCACCAAACTTGGCGCATCTACAACTGCTGCAGGCAGGGCATTCCACTCCCGAACCACCCTTTGGGTAAAGAACCTACCTCTGATATCCGTCCTATAACTATCACCCCTTAATTTAAAGCTGTGTCCCCTCGTGCTAGCTTTTTCCATCCTAGGAAAAAGGCTATCACTGTCCACCCTATCTAAACCTCTAATCATCTTATATGTTTCGATCAGGTCCCCTCTTAGCCTCCTCCTTTCTAACGAAAACAACCTCAAATCCCTCAGCCTCTCCTCATAGACCTGCCCTCCATACCAGGCAACATCCTGGTAAACCTCCTCTGTACCCTCTCCAATGCCTCCACATCTTTCTTATAATGTGGGGACCAGAACTGCACACAATACTCCAAGTGCGGCCGCACTAGAGTTTTGTACAGTTGCAACATGACGTTGCGGCTCCGAAATTCAATCCCTCTACCAATAAAAGCTAAGACTCCATATGCCTTCTTAACAACCTTCTCGACTTGACTGCCTACTTTCAGGGATCTATGCACATACACACCAAGATCCCTCTGTTCATCTACACTATTAAGAATCCTACCATTTGCCCTATACTCTACACATTTATTATTTCTGCCATAGTGCATTACCTCACACTTTTCCACATTAAACTCCATTTGCCACCTCTCGGCCCAGCTCTGCAACTTGTCCAAGTCCCTCTGCAAACTATAACACCCCTCTTCACTATCTACCACTCCACCGACTTTAGTGTCATCTGCAAATTTACTAATCCATCCTTCAATACCCTCATCCAGATCATTTATAAAAATTACAAACAGCAGGGCCCCAAAACAGACCCCTGAGGTACACCACTTGTCACCGAACTCCAAGATGAATATCTCCCATCAACCACCACCCTCTGTCTTCTATCTGCTAGCCAATTCCTAACCCAATTAGCTAAATCACCCTCTAAAATGTTCAGCCAGTATATTCAGGCACATTAATATTCCAATGGAAAGCATAAGGGAAAGGTCCCCAGTTGGTTTAGTGAGTAAATGTGCCATTTGATCTAGTTTTGAACCACACAGAGCAGAAAGGTTAATGTTAATTCCTTAATCCATATAAACTTAAGGGTATAAAAGTTGCCTTTAGTGTTTCTGGAATAGGAAGAAAGGAAATGTTGCCAGGATATCAGAGTTAACTGCTCTATTCTTCTTCCAGTTGTAATATTGCAATGAAATGCCAGCATAGATTATGAGTTCTAATCTTGGAGTAGACCTTAATTGTCATAATAATCCATGGTTTGTCGATCTATGCCTATGTAGTAAATGTACCAATGATCTTTGACACTGACCCTGCCAAACCAAGCATTAATATTGCAGGTGGCAGAACACACTACCCTTGTGCATCTTGGACATATGTTTGCCTGAGGATACTTGTAATTCTGGCATGGGCTGCCCAATCCCTGTCGGCGGTTGGCAGGGTACCTTTAATCTTTCCTCCCAGAAAGATATTTACAAAGCCTTATTGGCGATTTTATAAGCAGACTTAGCCAACATCATAAAATTTTGAACAACCTCAAGAGTTCAAGACTGATCTAGGCTTGAGGAAGGAGCAGAGTTGGAGAGAAGACAGGCATCCGGGGAACTCTCGAGTTAATCAGGAATAAAAACAAGCTACCAGCACAGAATTAACCACTGTTGTGTCATCCTGCTTTTGTTAAGTGATAAAATGTTAAATTAAATTGAAAGTAGGGTTTAATAGCTCATACTATCATACTCTGACATTCACTCAGAGATATATAATTATTTTTTGGTATGAATATGAATGTGTTATGAGTCATATAACATTCAGCTCGTTATTCTTTATTATAACCATACATTATGCATTTCAAGTATTTTTTAACAGTAAAATAGGCATTTTGATTACATTGCATTTAAAGTGCACCAACAATATCGTTATTTTCTCTTTTGATGCAGAGCAGCATTTATAACAAATTGGGAGATAAATGGGTCTGTGCTAGTGGCGGAAAAATCAACTCAAAGCAAGTAGGCAGCTCATCCTACACCACATTCTGTTTTCTCTGTCAGTGTAAGAGAAAATGGGACACAATGCAAGCTGGGCTGCTGACTTGCTACAAACTGTTTTTAAAGTTACTGACATAGACCAATTTTTCCCTCATTAACTTAGAACCAGGTAAGGAACCTTTTAAACTATAATTGTCTCAAACTTGTCTTGAATCTATGTGGTAGAGTGAGATAGCAATTTAGCATATGAAATGATAGCTATTGGTGAATGCATACATTTCTGTCTTTATTTAACATGAAGAATTCATATAGATTTTACAAATTCAAATTAAAGTGCACCAGTTGGCTGCATTTCTCAGTTCTGTAAAAGCTTTCCTTTGTTCTGTAGCAAAATTAGTTTTAAATGCCTGAAACAAGTGGAGTCAGTATGGAAATCTATGTTGAATGTGTTTGGGATTGTTCTTGAAGTTCTCATGAAAGTTGTTTTCTATGAATCTCTTCCGTTGTTGGCTGTCTCAAATGTCACGGTGTCAAGAATCAGGTCCGTAGAGAATTATGAATAATAGTGAGCGAGGTTCAATTCTTAAGACGTGATACCACAGCCTGCTCTGATGCTTTGGCTTGTACTCCAACACACTGTGATGGATGCTTTCAGGGACACAATGACTAATGCTAAAATAGGAGAGTGAAATAAGATGCATCCTTACACGGTCTGTCAATGGAAGAAGAATGCAAGAATGCTGAAGACATGCTGTGCTTTGTACATTTGGTGTTGGATTGTGTGATTTTGTTCACCCAGTATACTTGCCAAAGGCCATTCATGTGAGGGGAGTGATAAGAAGTGGCCACTCCACCAAATCAAATGTTTATTTTCAGGGAGAGTATTAGATCACTTGTTTTGAGGTCTCCATGTGTGGTCCCCATCAACTGGTGGGTGACCAAGATCTTCACCAGTTTTGTACTCAGTGTTGAGCGCATATTTCGATTCATAAAATCAAGAGGTTGAGGCTTATACTGTTTTAGTTTGTTAATACAGTTGTGATTGTCCTGAAAGTATGTGTCATGTTCAGCTATTTGAGAATGCTGATTATAATCCACATGGATGCAAACTGCCCCTTCCCGTTCATCAGTTCTTACATGTGCCATGGCTTGAGGTCTTCCTCAATTCTCAATTTTACAATCACCTTGCCTACCCCATCACCCTGCACTCTCAAATCTCACCTTATCCCCAGAACCAAGTTGCCATTAGATGGCATTGGGCTATTGGACTCTTACTCCCCGCATCTATCAGCCAATGATGGCATCTTTGCCTTCTCCTGCCCATTAAACCCTGATCCCCCCCTCCCCCACTCTCATTTCTTCTCCCTTGCAGGACCTCCATGACAGTCACTGATTACTATGAATATTAAAACAATAACAGCTTTATATCAGGGGTAGAAAATGTTGCTCACTTTACAGGTTAGGGAGAGTTAGCTAAGCAGATTGTCCATCAGAGCACTGGCTATTCGCAACAGCTTTATATTGTCTATCTGTTTCCCTGTGTGTTACAAACCCATTTAGCTGAGTGGTTCTCTCGATAATTAAGCAATCAGTTTATTATTAGTTTAAAAAAAAAACCTGTGTGTGCATTTGATGGATGATTGGATTTTGATTTGATTTGATCTATTATTATTGCACGTGTTAACATACAGTGAGAAACATTGTTTCTGGCACGCTATATGGACAAAACATACTGTTTTGTTTTAGAGCAACACAGCACGGGAAACAGGCCCTTCGGCCCAACGAGCCCGCGCCGCCGTCATAACTATATAGTAACAATTCCATTATCCTATCCTAATTTTAGGTTTTCCTAATATGGAAGAGTTTCAATGTAGGGACAATTTGTTTCCCAATCAGCCTAAGAGCGAATTTTTGGGATGTGGGAGGAAACCGGAGCGCCCGGAGAAAACCCACGCAACCACGGGGAGAACGCGCAAACTCCCGCAGACACCGGCCCAATTCCAAGTGTCTGCACAGCTACAGCGATAGTCACTGAGCTGTCATGGTGCCCTGCAGATGGTCCAGATAAAGCACTCATTTACGACATGAAGCACCAGGCAACCCATGAATCAACATCCAAGAGCTGTCCTTGCACCACCTGCCGAATGCATGCTCATTGTTGGTCAAGTATGGACCGAATTACCTGTGGAAAAAAAGCCATAGTTAAACAGTCCTACTATATCCCTCTATCTGCATACCGCTCATGTGGCTGTCCAAGAGAACCTTAAACAGCCCTAGCGTGCCTGCTCCCACCACCTTACTCGGCAGTGCATTCCACACCCCCACTACCCTTTGTGTGAAAAACTGCCCTCTAATATTCGTCTTATACCTAGCCCCCCTCACCCTAAGGCCATGCCCCCTCGTCCTATCCATTTCTGAAGGTGGAAAAAGTTTACCACCATTTACTCTATCTATACCCCTTATAATCTTATACACCTCTATTAGATCCCCTCTAAGCCGACGTCTTTCAAGGGAAAACAACCCCAGTCTATTTAATCGTTCCTCATAAGACATTCCTTCCATACCAGGCAGCATCCTGGTAAACCTCCTCTGCACTCTCTCCAAGGACTCCACAGCCTTCCGATAGTACGGCGACCAGAACTGGACGCAGTATTCCAAGTGAGGCCTAACCAACGTTCTATACAATTGCAACATCAAACTCCTACTCTTGTATTCTATACCCTTTTCAATGAAAGCTAACATACTATACGCTTTCTTTATCACCTTCTCCACCTGCGAAGACAGCTTCAGAGACTTGTGAACCTGCACCCCCAAGTCTCTCTGCGTCTCTATACTTTGAATAGTTTTACCTTTTATCCTATAACTCTCTTCTACATTTTTCTGGCCGAAATGCATCACCTCGCATTTATCCGGATTAAATTCCATTTGCCATCTATCTGCCCAGTCTACCAACCTATCTATGTCCTGTTGTATTGCCTGCACTGCTCCTCTGTACCCGCCAATCCAAGCATCTTAGTGTCATCAGCAAATTTGCTGATCTCACCACCTACCCCAACTTCCAAGTCGTTTATGTAGACCACAAATAGAAGAGGACCTAGTACTGAGCCTTGTGGCACTCCACTAGTGACAGGCTTCCAGTTGGAAAAAGAGCCTTCCACTACTATCCTCTGTCTCCTCCTCCTGAGCCAGTTCTCGACCCATCTACATACCCGTCCCTGTATCCCATGCGCCTTCACCTTCTCTATCAGTCTACCATCAGGAACCTTGTCAAACGCCTTACTGAAATCCATGTAGACGACATCAACAGCATGTCCTTCATCAACTGTTTTTGTCACTTCTTCTGTTCATATAGAAGGAAGTGAGAGAGTGCAGAATGAAGCGTAACAATCATAGCTGGTGTACAGAAAGATCAATTTAATGCAAAGTAAGTCTATTCAAAAGTCTGACAGCAGCAGGGAATGAGCTCTTTTTGAGTCAGTTGGTACATGACCTCAGACTTTTGTATCTTTTTTCCCAGAGGAAAAGGTGGAAGATAAAATGTCCAGGGTGCCTGCGGCCCTTAATCATGCTGGCTGCTTTGCTGAGATGCAGGAAGTATAAACAGAAACAATAGATGGAAGGCTGGTTTGCATGATGGATTTGCTACGTTCATGACCTTTTGTAATTCCTTGCAGTCTTAGGCAGAGCAGGAGTCATACCAAGTTGTGACAACCAGAAAGAATGCTTTCCATAGTACACCTGTAAAAGTTGGTGAGAGTCGTAGCTGACATGCCAAATTTCCTGAGGAAGTAGAGGCGTTGGTGAGTTTTCTTGACTATAGTGTCGGCATGGAGGTACCAGGACAGGTTGTTGGTGATCTGGACACCTTAAAACTTGAAGCTCTCGAGCCTTTTTACTTTGTCCCCATTGATGCAGACAGGGACATGTTCTCCTTTATGCTTCCTGAAGTTGATGACAATCTACTTTGTTTTGTTGACATTGTGGGAGAGATTATTGTTGCCACTCCAGTTCACCAGATTCTCTATCTCATTCCTATACTCTGTCTTGTCATTGTTTCAGATCCGACCCGGTGGTATCATCAGCAAACTTGAAAATTGAATTGAAGGGGAATTTAGCTGCAAAGTCATAGGTATACAAGAAGTATAGTAGGGGGCTGAGAACACAGCCTTGTGGGGCATTGGTATTGAGGATAATTGTGGAGGAGGTGTTGTTGCCCATTCTTACTGATTGTGATCTGTGAGTTAAGAAGTTCAGGATCCAGTCACAGAGGGAGGTGACAAGTTCCAGGCCATGGAGTTTGGAGATGAGTTTCGTGGGAATAATAGTATTGAAGGCTGAGCTGTAGTCAATAAATAGGAGTCTGACATAAGTGTCCTTGTAATCTAGGTGTTCCAGAGTTGAGTACAGGACCAGGGAAATGGCGCCTGCCGTGGACCTGTTGCAGTAGCAGGCAAACTGTGATGGATCACTG
Source organism: Sphyrna mokarran (assembly GCA_024679065.1). Lineage (NCBI taxonomy): Eukaryota > Metazoa > Chordata > Chondrichthyes > Carcharhiniformes > Carcharhinidae > Sphyrna > Sphyrna mokarran. The sequence goes on from JAGIQG010000001.1 coordinate 136,989,498, forward strand.
TAGTCCAGGAGACTGGAATTGATTCGTGCCATGACTAACCTTTCAAAGCCGTTCACAATGATGGATTTCAGAGCCACCAGCCGATAGTCATTAAGGCATGGTGCTTGGTTTTACTTAGCTACAGGGATGATGGTCGTCTTCTTGTAGCAGATAGGGACCTCAGATTGTTGTAAAGTGAGGTTGAAGATGTCTGTGAATACTACTGATCCATGCAGGATCTGAGTTCACGTCCGGGTATTCCATCCGGGCCAGTTGCTTTCCGTAATTTGACCTTCGAGAAGGCTGCTCTGACCCCAGGTACAGATTCACCTAGGGCTTCCAGGGTGGGGACATGCTGTCGCTGACCTCTTGCTCAAAACAGGCTTGCAATGCTTTGAACTCATCAGAGAGGGGTGTGTTGGAGCTGGTGATTTTACATGCCTTCATCTTGTAGCCTGTTAAGTCTTGCAGAGCTTGCCATAGTCGGCAGGAGGGGCGGTCGGTGTGGCTAGCTTGGGACTCTAGCTTGGTCCAGTATTTTTTGGCATCTTTGGATCTCTTTGGATTGTATCTGGCGTTTTTGTATAGGTCTGATTGTCTCAGACCTGGACTTCAGCAAGAGTTGCTATCCCTGTTCGTCCATGGTTTCCGGTTGGGCATCACACGGATTTGCTTCTTTGGCACACAGTCTTCTACGCACTTGCTAATGAAGTCAGTTACTGTAGTGGCGTACTCATTCAGGCTGGTTGCAAGGTCCACTGACTCCAAGCAGCCCTGTAGCAGATCATTCGATTCCTCAGATCAACATTGCGTGACTCTGATGGATTCTGTCACTTCAGTTTTAGCTTGTAAGCTGGGAGCACAAACATAACCTTGTGGTCTGATTTGCCAAAGTATGGGTGGACAATAGAATGGTAGGCATGTTTGATATTTGTGTGGCAGTGATAATAAGATGTTTGCATCTCTGGCAGAGCAGGAAACATGTTGGTGGTAACTTGGTAGTACACTCTTGAGCTTGGCTTGATTGAAGTCGATGAACAAGACCTTGGGATGTTTCGTCCCAAGGTGATTTGCAGTGGTATATATTTCATCCAGCACAATCTTCACATCCGCATGAGGTGGGTTGTAAACTGCCATCGGGATCACGAAGGTGAACTCCCGCGAAATTGATCTGCGCGATGACTAACCTTTCAAAGCACTTTACTAGTGTCAGGTATCCTGGGTCTGGGGAGCAGAAAGTTGTGATGTAGAGATGCCGGCGTTGGACTGGGGTAAACACAATGAGAGGTTTGACAACACCAGTTTTCAATCGAACCGATTTATTTGATAGTAAACTCGCAAGCTTTCGGCTATTATAGCCTTCCTCAGGTGAATGAGGTGTTCTGGTCTGCAATAGCACACATATCAGCACAGACAGTTAACAGATTGCTGATTAGACTCCACTCACTATGCTCGCCACTTTAAGACTTGAATAGCAGGTTATAGAACATAGAACATTACAGCACAGAACAGGCCCTTCGGCCTTCGATGTTGCGCCGACCAATATAAAAAGCAATGCCCCTCCAAACTAAACCATTCCCTTCTCTTCCATATACTTATCAACTAACCTCTTAAACGCCACCAAACTTGGCGCATCTACAACTGCTGCAGGCAGGGCATTCCACTCCCGAACCACCCTTTGGGTAAAGAACCTACCTCTGATATCCGTCCTATAACTATCACCCCTTAATTTAAAGCTGTGTCCCCTCGTGCTAGCTTTTTCCATCCTAGGAAAAAGGCTATCACTGTCCACCCTATCTAAACCTCTAATCATCTTATATGTTTCGATAAGGTCCCCTCTTAGCCTCCTCCTTTCTAACGAAAACAACCTCAAATCCCTCAGCCTCTCCTCATAAGACCTGCCCTCCATACCAGGCAACATCCTGGTAAACCTCCTCTGTACCCTCTCCAATGCCTCCACATCTTTCTTATAATGTGGGGACCAGAACTGCACACAATACTCCAAGTGCGGCCGCACTAGAGTTTTGTACAGTTGCAACATGACGTTGCGGCTCCGAAATTCAATCCCTCTACCAATAAAAGCCAAGACTCCATATGCCTTCCTAACAACCTTCTCGACCTGACTGCCTACTTTCAGGGATCTATGCACATACACACCAAGATCCCTCTGTTCATCTAGACTACTAAGAATCCTACCATTTGCCCTATACTCTACACATTTATTATTTCTGCCATAGTGCATTACCTCACACTTTTCCACATTAAACTCCATTTGCCACCTCTCGGCCCAGCTCTGCAACTTGTCCAAGGTTAGGTGTAAGGATTCGCATTCTAATCAGCAATCTGTTAACTGTCTGTGCTGATAAGTGTGCTATTGCAGACCAGAACACCTCATTCACCTGAAGAAGGTTATAAAAGCCGAAAGCTTGCAAGTTTACTATCAAATAAATCAGTTGGATTTAAAACTGGTGTTGTCAGACCTCTTACTGAGCAGAAAGTTGCCAGTGCTGGTGCCAGTCTAGGTACCACTTGGCGTTGATTAGAAAGCAGACTCCACCTCCCCTAGCCTTGCCTGAGGCTGCTGTATGGCCATTTGATGGATTGAGAAGTTGTCTGGTTGTAGGACACTGTCCAGTGAAGCAGGAGTGAGCCACGTTTCTGCAAAACAGAGTACGCAGCAGTCCCTCAGTTCAATAGAATGTAACCTATTCATGTGAGTTCATTTGGAAGTGTCTTCCATCTTTTGTGCCATTGTGTTTGAAGTGTCACTTTAGTTCAAGGGCAAGCAAGTGCACTGTGAATTGAAGGCCCATACTTGGGTGCCACCACATTGTCAGCAAGACAACTACAGCCTCTCACTTTTATTCTTTATCTTCAGGACAAAAACCTGTACAACTAAAGAAAAAGAGCATGCATAGAATGGGATAAGATCTAGCCTTCATAAACAAGTTCAATGAGGAAGGGAAGGGCCCTACAATTGCTGGGGAAGAGGGCTGCTGAAGAAAGAGAATTAATGACATTGCTACTGGCTCAGATTCATGATAACTTCTAACTGCTCCTCCTTCTTATCCTATGCTCACATTCACTTACTGGCAATAAAGCATTATTGAAAGCCTTTAACAGATCACTCCTTCCCCCAAAGAGATCTACTGATAAGAAGGACAGCGCACTAACATGCCTTTCATATTAAGCTGCATTTGGCTATGTTTGCATCATACAAAACTAGCAAAATTTAGGTCAGTGGGCATCAGGGGCAAGCTCTCCATTCATTGAAGTCATGCCTGACACAAAGGAAGATCAATTTCTTTAATTAATTCTTGGAATGTGTGTGTTGTTGGAAAGGTCAGCATTTGTCACCCATCCCTACTTGGTCTTGAGAAGGCAGTAATGGTCTGTCTTTTATTGGTAGAGGGATTGAATTTCAGAGCCGAGACATCATGTTGCAAGTGTACAAAACCCTGGTGCAGCTGCACTTGGAGTATTGTGTACGGTTTTGGTTGCCACATAGTAAGAAAGATGTGGAGGTATTGGAAAGGGTGCAGAGGAGGTTTACCAGGATGTTGCGTGATATAGTGGGTAGGGTCTTATGAGGAAAGGCTAAAGGATTTAAGGTTATTTTCATGAGAGAGAAGGCTAAGAGGTGACTTAATTGAGGCATGTAAGATGATCGGACGGTTAGATAGGATGAACAGTGAGAGCCTTTTTCCTCGGATGGAGGTGGCTAACATGAGGGGACATAGCTTTAAATTAAGGGGTGGTAGTTAAAGGATGGATGTTAGAGGTGGGTTCATAACTCAGAGGGTAGTAAGAGTGTGGAATGCCCTGCCTGCAGCAGTTGTGGACTCATTCAAATGGTCAGTAGATAGGCATATGGATAGCATTGGAGTAGTTTAGGTTAGTGGGTCATAAGATTGGTTCCATCGGTCGGCGCAACATCGAGGGCCGAAAGGCCTGTACTGCACTATATTCTATGTCCTATTCTATGTCTTCTTGAAGACTATTATGGTCTTTCAATGCTGTTAGAAAGGGAGTTCCAAGATTTTGATCCAGAGAGAGGGAAGGAACAGCGATATATTTCTAAATTAGGATGGTGAGTGGAGGGAAACTTGGAGATGTGTCTGATGCTCTTGTCCTTTTTAGGGTTATAGATTTTGAAGGTGTGATCAAATGAGCCTCACTGAGTTGTTGCAATATGTCTCGTACGAAGTAAAACTGCAGTCACTGTATGTCAGTGGTAGAGAAGTGAATGTGCAGATATAACTCAAACCAATGGAGAGCTCTTCTCCAATTCCCATTTACTTCAGTTTTGCTAGGGATCTTTGATGTCTCACATGGTCAGATGCTGTTTGATGTTAAGGCAGTCACTGTCACCTCATCTCTGGAGTTTAGCCCTTTTTTTATGTTTGGATCAAAGCTGTATTCAGGTCCTAAGCTGAGTGGCCCTGACAGAAGCCCAGCTGAGAGCAAGTTAGCAAATTGTTGATAAGCGAGAATTGCTCGATAGCATTATCATCAATACCTTCCATCATGTTGCTTTGTGATTGAGAGTAGACTGAAGGGGGGTAATTGGTCAGCTTGAAATTACCCTGATTTGTGTTAACAGAATATAGCTGGGCAATTTTCCACATTGACACATTGACGCCAATATTGTAACGGCACTGGAGTGGCTTCACTAAGGTTATGGCTTTAAACATGAAATCTTTTTTGTGTCATTCCTTCAGCTAGTAACTGGAAGTTAGAATTTCTTTAAATTTCTCCCTGGAGTCTCTGCAGAGATTCTAAAAATTGGAGCACAAGTGTTCAGTAGTATTGTTGGGATGTTACTAGTGTTCGTAGTCATTATAGTTACTGGATGTGACAGGATTAATTTAAACTTGTTGGAAGGAAGTTAACCATTTCAGCCCATGATATCGCTGCAGGAATTCCCCATAGAATAGCCTCCCAGTCCCAGTCACCTTGGATAACTTCATTAATAAACTTTGCTTTGTCATAAAGTCAGAAGTGGGAATATTCGCTGATGATTGGACAATGTTCAGCAGCATTCATGATTCCTCAAGTATGTAAACATCAGTTCACATGCAGCAAGACTTGTGCTGATAAGAGCAACTAACATTCTTAAAACGCAAGGGTCAGACAACAACTATCTCCAATAAGAGAGAAGCCACCATCTTCCCTTAACATCCAAGGACACTATCATCACTGAATCACTTGCCATCAACATCCTTGTGTTAACGTTGACCAGAAACTGAACTGAATCAGCCACATAAATACTGAGGGTGCAAGAGCAGGTCAAAGGCTAGAAATCCTGTGGCAAGTAACCCATCTCCTGATTCTATAGATCCTGTCCAGCATCTACAAGATGTAAGTCGAGACTGTGATGAAATATTTTTCACTTGGCTGGATGAGTGGAGCTTCAACAAAGTTCGAAGAACTTGACACCATCCAGGACAAAGTAGCCCGATTTATTGCCCATCTATTCTGTGACGCTATTGTGCCTTTAAGAAATGTATTTTTAATCACGTTTCTTTTAAGGGGTATGTTTAAGAGTCAGCCTTGTTTTATATGGTGCTAATAGGCTGCTCAAATATTGAGAATGCAGGATGATTGATTTTAGCTAATGGTGTGTTGTCCAAACAGAGTTAATGCATTTTTGTTTACTTACATTTTCCTTGGGGTTTCAGATTGACAGAATAATGTAATTAATGGGAAGGACTAAGCTTGAAGGAAAGACATGATTTTAGTTTCATTTTTTTAAATCAAGAGCAGTTGCTGACTAGAGCTATTTAAAAGAGGTAGCTTTCTTTCTCTCTGAAAAGTTCTCTCCAGACAAGTTCTCTAGTTAACAAGTACAAGCATATAGGTCTGTGTTTGCTAACTGATTTTGAAGAGGGATTTTAAGTCTAAGAGGAATATTACTTGAATTGGAACTAAAGGAATAGGTAAGCAGTTAAGAATTGTATCTGCTCATGTTTAAATATTGTTTAAATATTAAATGTTAAGCTAATTCATTTGTTATAGTTGAACTGCATTGTTAAACAAAGTTTATTTTGATAAAAACTCCTTAATTTGTCAATAAGAACTTCCTGGAGTGAAATGTCTTATCCTCACACTAATGCTGAAATAGAAGAACTGTTGGAGTCTAGTCTGATCTCGTAATATACCTGGGGGTTTCTGATTGGTACCCTAACAATCCGTCACCTTCATCAATGACTTCACATTACAAACTGCAAGATGTATTCCAGAAATTCACCAAGCCTCCTTTGAACACACCTGTGACCTCTGCCACCTAGAGGGACGAGGGCAGCAGATGCATGGAGACACCACCACCGGGAAGTTCCCTTCAAAGTGGCATACCATTCTGACTGGGAAATGTAGTGCTGTTCCTTTATTGTTGCTGGATTAAAATCTTGGAACTCTCTCCCTAACACCAATGTGGAGAGTTGCACCCACTCAGTATAGACTGCGGCAGTTCAGAAGGTGACTCTCCACCAGCTTCTCAATTGATATTGATGTATTTCTGTTTTATCCTATAGGTACTTCGGTCCGCCTTGTTGCCTAACGAGGGGCATATACGCAATGGGTCTTGCAAGGCTGCTCTTGGATTTTTCAAGAGTAGCCTAGTGCTTCACGTCATTAGTGTACGCTTAAACTGGAGCATTTGATAGGCAACATGACAGCTCAGTGACTATCGCTGTGCTGTGCAGATACATGGATTTGGGCCTGTGTCTGTGGGAGTTTGCGCATTCTCCCCGTGCTTGCGTGGGTTTTCTCCGGGTGCTCTGGTTTTACTCTCATACCCCAAAGATGTGCTCTTAGGCTGATTGGCAAAACAAATTCTCCCTAAATTGTCTCACTAATTTGGTTCCAATGCAGATTTCTATACAATGCAGATTTCTATAAACATAGACAGTGATCATGGGTGGAAGTGGGAATGTTGAAGTGGCTGCACGGGCTCGTTGGGCGGAAGGGCCTGTTTCCAGTGCTGTTTTGTTCTTTGTTCTTCTTTGTTATTGAGCAATAAACACCCGTCTTGCCAGTTACACCATCATCCCATGAATGAAAGCTGGTGGAAGTTAATCAAAGCAGACTATTACAAGAGGGAGTTGGTTTGCCTGTTAGAGGATTTTGGGTTGGAATGTAGTCGCAGTTAATGTTCAGATAATTTACCTTTGCTGTGTTTTTAGTTGTCTGTGCTGGAATGCTTTCTCTCAATGGATTAAAAAACAGGACCAGCCATATAGGAACATAACCAGTTATTCAGTGGCAAAGACAACAACTTATTCAGAAGTTTGTGGAATAGTAAGGGCCTAATGATGCACAACATCTTTTAAAAAATTTAAATATCTGACAGCTTTCAGCAGGACCTGTGTCGCAGTAATGAATTGCGCCTTGAATTTTTATTATGTGAGATTCTTTGTAGCAGGCCATGGAAAGGTAATAAGCTCTGAAGAGCTTATCTCTGAATCCTTTTTACTTCACATTCATTCAGTGTGACTTCTTAGTATAGTCAGGGCCATTCTTGTCACAATGACCTAAGCAGATTAAATGCATGAAGTAACCAGCAGGCTGCCTGTGCTGTTTCAGAAGGATGGGATTTTTCTAAAATAGGACACTAAGCCTTTCTGCCTTCTGCCTATTTACCCAGTCAGTGTGTTGTGTGTCTAACCACTTGGAAAACTCAGGGGGAATCGGTTGAACAGCAACAGCCACTGAGAGCATGTGAGTTTGTTGTCATTAACTGATAAAATTTATAATAGGTGCCTGAGAGAACTAGTTTCCCTCTGTTTCCATGGCAGCTGGGATAAACGATAGAAAGTGAATTAGCTCGAAAAATGCATTGTGAGATTCCAGTGGCAGAATGGTCAAAATCTGAGCAAAGTTAAACTCAGTTTGGTTAGAATTCTGGATATCAGGTTCTGCTGAAACTTCAGTTTGGTACTTTAGACATTGTAAAAGAAACAAGTGAGTGTTATTAATATACAACCTTGATTGTGTGGATTGAAGTACGCTATCTTTGTGTCTGTTTTATTTACAGAATGCGACAAAACACAAATAAGATGTGAACAATCATACAGATGATTTACCTGGGAGAAGTAGAAACATCCATGCAATTTATTATCTAACATAGCCTCAAGAGTAATATGCCACTGCAACAGATCTCAGTTGTCCCAGCAAGGGAAACATCTACTAATGGAAGGAGCTCGACAGGCAGGAATAAAGAGAAAAACAAGGAGATGGAGGTAAGGCGAAGGCTTGATTTGATTGCTTTGGACACTTCACCTCTAATGGTTACTGTTGCTGGATCTGTCTTGCTGTTTGTGACATTTAAATTTAAACTAAACTTTATGTGCAAAACATTAAGTGCTTAGGGCAATCAAAGGACTTTTGATTTGATTTATTGTTGTCACATGTATTAATATGTTGAATATGAAAAGTATTGTTTATTGCACTCTATATAGACAAAACATACCTTTCATAGAGAAGGAAAGGAGAGAGAGCGCAGAATGTAGTGTCACAGTCATAGCGTATAGAGAAAGATCAACTTAATGAAGGTAAGTCCATTCAAAAGCCTGACAGCAGTAGGGAAGAAGCTGTTCTTGAGTCAGTTGGCATGTAACCTCAGACTTTTGCATCTTTTTCCTAATGAAAGAAGGTGGAAGAGAGAATGTCCAGAGTGCCAAGGCAGCAGGAAGTGTAGACAGAATTAATGGATGGGAGGTTGGTTTGTGTGATAGGTTAGGCTATATTCACAACCTTTTGTAGCTTCTTGCAGTTTTGAGCAGAGCAGGAGCCATACCAAGCTGTGATACAACCAGAAAGAATGCTTTCTATGGTGCATCTGTAAAAGTTGGCGAGAGTCATTGCTGACATTCCAAGTTTCCTGCGTCTTCTGAGAAAGTTGGTGGGCTTTCTTAATACAGTGTCGGCATGGGGAGACCAGGACAGGTTGTTGGTTATCTGGACATCTAAAAACTTGAAGCTCTCAAGCTTTTCTATTTTGTCCCCATTGATGTAGTAAGAAGCCTCACAACACCAGGTTTATTTGGTAGTAAAAACCATTAACTTTTGGAGTGCTGCCCCTTCATCAGGTGAATGGGAATTCTATTCACATACAGGGCATATAAAGATGCAAACTCAATTTACAAAACAATGGTTGGAATGTGTGTCTTTACAGGTAATCAAATGCACTCCTGCTACCCTCTGTCTTCTATGCCCAATAAGAAGTCTCACAACACCAGGTTAAAGTCCAATAGGTTTATTTGTAGCAAACGTCACTAGCTTTTGGAACTGTCTGTTCTAAATAAACCTGTTGGACTTTAATATGGTGTTGTGAGACTTCTTACTATGTTTATCCCAGTCCAATGCTGGCATCTCCACTTTTATATCCAAGCCAGTTCTGCATGCATCTTGTCAGCTCTCCTCTGATCCCATTTGATTTCACTTTTTGTACCAGTCGACCATGAGGTACTTCGTCAAAGGCTTTACTAAAGTCCATGTTTACAATGTCCACTGCCTTTTCCTCATACCTAGTGAAGGTATGGATAGAATTACTAAGCAATGGAAAATGAGGGCAAAGCAGGGATTAGAAAAAGATTATTTGCTTCAGTAGGCAGGATTTTCCACTGATGGACGAGCTTGCCATTGGCTGCCAATTGCATCATAGCATCTCTACAGTGCAAAAGGAGGCCTTTCGACCCATTGTAACTGCACCAACAACAATCCCATACAGGCCCTATCCATGTAATCACATATATTTACCTTACTAATCCCCTCACTAAGGACAATTTAGCACGGCCAATCAACCTAACCCACACACCTTTGGAGTGTGGGAGGAAACCAGAGCATCCAGAGCTTCCAGTCCTCTCCACGTCTATGGTGTTTTGTCCGTTTCTCCACTGGGAACCATCCGCAGATATCGCCTTTGGCAGGTTCGGAACATCCAGCCGACATGAAGCATTGGTAAATCCCAGCCATAGATGTTGTGAAACCAGCAGTGACATAATAGACCAGCCAGTGAAGGTTATTATTCAAACAAAAATGGTATCAAATAAGTGACACAAATTTAAAGCAGACAAAACACCAGCAGAAGCAATGGGAAGAAAGGATGAATGTTCTGACTCCAATTTTCCAAAAAGGAAATAGAAGCAGAAAATAACATACATGATTCCCCCTTTCAAGAAGATCAAACAGGGAATTAGAGATCAGCCAATCTTCATTCTTTCATTAGCAAGCTGCTAGAGTCTGTTGATGGAAGATGTTCATTGTGGAGTTCGGTTACTAGTGGTGTATCTCAGGGATCTGTTTTGGGGCCCCTGCTGTTTGTAATTTTTATAAATGATCTGGATGAGGGTATTGAAGGATGGATTAGTAAATTTGCAGATGACACTAAAGTCGGTGGAGTGGTAGATAGTGAAGAGGGGTGTTATATTTTGCAGAGAGACTTGGACAAGTTGCAGAGCTGGGCCGAGAGGTGGCAAATGGAGTTTAATGCGGAAAAGTGTGCGGTAATTCACTTTGGCAGGAATAACAAATGTGTAGAGTATAGGGCTAATGGTAGGACTCTTAATAGTGTTGAAGAACAGAGGGATCTTGGTGTATATATGCATAGATCCCTGAAAGTTGGCAATCAAGTCGATAAGGTTGTTAAGAAGGCATACGGAGTCTTAGCTTTATTGGTAGGGGGATTGAATTTCGGAGCCGCAACGTCATGTTGCAACTGTACAAAACTCTAGTGCGGCCGCACTTGGAGTATTGTGTGCAGTTCTGGTCCCGGCATTATAAGAAAGATGTGGAGGCATTGGAGAGGGTACAGAGGAGGTTTACCAGGATGTTGCCTGGTGTGGAGGGCAGGTCTTATGAAGAGATGCTGAGGGATTTGAGGTTGTTTTCGTTAGAAAGAAGGCGGCTAAGAGGAGACCTTATTGAAACATATATGATGATTAGAGGTTTAGATCGGGTGGACAGTGATAGCCTTTTTCCGAGGATGGAGAAAGCTAGCACGAGGGGACATAGCTTTAAATTAAGGGGTGGTAGTTATAGGACAGATATCAGAGGTAGGTTCTTTATCCAGAGGGTGGTTAGGGTATGGAATGCCCTGCCTGTGGCAGTTGTAGATGCGCCAAGTTTGGTGGCGTTTAAGAGGTTAGTAGATAAGTTTATGGACGAAAAGGGAATGGTTTAGGTTAGAGGGTCATTGCTTTTTCCTAATTGGTCAGCGCAACATCGAAGACTGAAGGGCCTCTTCTGCACTGTAATGTTCTATGTTCTATGTCTATATGTGATGAAATTTTGAAATACTCAAATAATGAACTAATTGGGACAAGTATTCATGGCTTTATAAATGGCAAATCTGGTTTAGAGTCATAGAGTCACAGAGGTTTACAGCATTGGAATAGGCCCTTTGGCCCAACTTGTCCATGCTGCTCTTTTTTTCTTAAAACCTCAAAGCTAACCCTAGTTGCCTGCATTTGGCCTATATCCCTCTATACCCGTCGTACCCATGTAACTATCTAAATGTTTTTTAAAAGACAAAGTTGTACTTGCCTCTACTACGACCTCTGGCAGCATGTTCCAGACACTAACTATCCTCTGTGTAAAAAAAATTATCCCTCTGGACATTTTTGTCTCTCCCCTCTCATCTTAAACCAATGCCCTCTAGTTTTAGACTCCCCTACCTTTGGGAAAAGATACTGACTATCTATCTAGTCTATGCCCCTCATTATTTTATAGATATCTATAAGGTCACCCCTCAGTCTCCTCTGCACCAGAGAAAAAAGTACAAGTCTATTCAGCCTCTCCTTATAACCCAATCCATCAAGACGCAGTAGCATCCTAGTAAATTTTTTCTGTACTCTTTCTAGTTTAATAATATCTTCCTATAATAGGGTGACCAGAATTGCACACAGTATTCCACGTGTGGCCTTCCCAATGTATTGTGCAACTTCAACAAGACGTCCCAACTCCTGTACTCACTGTTCTGATTGATGAAACCAAGCATGCTGAATGTCTTCTTCACCACTCTATCTACCTGTGACTCCACTTTCAAGGAGCTATGAATACGTACCCCTAGATTTCTTTGTTCTGTAACTCTCCCCAGTGCCCTACCATTAACTAAGTAAGTCCTGTCCTGGTTTAGCCTACCAAAATCATCGCCTCGCATTCGTCTAAATTAAGCTCCATCTGCCATTTGTCAGCCCACTGGCCCAATTGATCCAGACTCCATTGCAATCGGAGATAACTTTCTTCACTGTCCACTATGCCACCAATCTTGATGTCAAGTGCAAACTTACTAACCATGCCTCCTATATTCTCATCCAAATCATTAATATAAATGACAAATAACAGCGGACCCAGCACTGATCCCTGAGGCACACTGCTGGTCACAGGCCTCCAGTTTGAAAAACAACCCTCTACAATCACCTTCTGGCTTCTGTCAAAAAGCCAATTTTGTATCCATTTAGATACCTCATTCTGGATCCCATAGATTTAACTCTGTGCAACAACCTACCATACAGTACCTTGTCAAACTTCTTACTGAAGTTTCCAAAACATTTGTTTGATATCTTCACGCAAATCTTCTTTTCTTGTTTTGGGAAATAGTGGGGATGTGTTGAAAGAATTGGCAGGCTAATTATCAAACTGTTGATCTGCATGATGAACGCTCCTTCCATGCCAACAAGACCTAGTTTCATAGAATCATAGAATCTCTACAGTACAGAGGAGGCCATTCAGCCCATTGAGCCTACCGACAACAATCCCACTCAGGCTGATACTCGTAACCCCATGTATTTACCCTGCCAACTCCTCTGAGACTAAAGTCGATTTTAACATTGACATCCCACCTACCCATACACCTCTTTGAAGTGTAGCAGGGAACCAAAGTTTCCAAAGGAAACCCACACAGGCACAGGCAGTCACCTGAGGCCGGATTTGAATCCGGGTCCCTGATACTGTGAGGCAGCTTTGCTAATCACTGCTGCCCAAAGCAGAGCGAGACTTGAACACCAAGTTCCTGGCTCACAGGCAGAGGGGTTACCTACTGAGCTGCAAAACCTCCACGGTTTACACAATTATTTGAAGGCATAACCAAGATGGTAGAGAAAAGCAGTCTGGTGAATATGGTTTTTGCAAATTTAAAAAATGGTAAGGCTCACGAGGTAATTATAAGGAGAGATAATGGAACATGAAATGTAATCAGATTGGAGGAGAAAATTAAGGTTAGTAGAATGACGTTGTTGCAAACCAGGTTTGTAACAGATTGGTGAAAGAAGCTTAGGGAAACCTGACCTGACTTCAACCTCATCTACATACCTGTCATTGATGCATCTCTTCTGAACAGTGTTGGTGGGAGTGACCAAAGCTGATGTGCAATACTTGTGAAAAGAAAGCCCTATCTTCATACTGAGTACACTCTCTGTTTTATTATGTAGCAACATAACTTTACTAAATGCAATAGATTCAGAAGCGATGCAGCAGTTCAAAACTGTGCATCCATGAGAAAACAGTAGACTTTTTCATCACATCAGTTATACAATTGGTCAAAAATAATTCAAGAAACATGACGCTATTTTGTTTTGCAAGGCAAACATCCTAATTCAAAAATTTCACAAAATATTTATTTCACAAACATATTTCTGTGTGATATTTCTCTCACCAGAAAAAGAAATGAGATAAACCAAGGGAAGTTGTACTCATCAGACACTTGCCAAAAAAAAACTGATTTGCAAATTAGATGTAAGATATAAATTTCATGGCAAACATAATCTAAAATTTCCAAATAATTCTAAGCATGAGGAAATCTGTCAACACTGAAATTTTCATTTTCAATAAGAGTCATGAATCATAGAAACTAAAAGCAGGAGTAGCCATTCGACCCTTTGAATCTGCTCCGTTGTTCATTATGATCATGGCTGGTCATCAAATTCAATATTCTGATTCCCCCCTTCACCCATATCACTTGATCCCTGTAGCCCCAAGAGCTATATCTAATTTCTTCTTGAAATCACACAATGTTTTGGTCTCAACTACTTTCTATGGTAATGAATTCCACACATTCAACACTCTGGGTAAAGAAATTTCTCTTCACCTCAGTCCTAAAAGATTTACCACTTAGCCTCAAACTGTGACTCCTAGTTCTGGACAACTCCTTCATTGGGAACATTCTTCTAGCCTGTTTAATCCTGTTAGAATTTTATAAGTTTCTATGAGATCCTCTCTCACTTTTCTAAACTCTAATGAATACAATCTTAACCAACTTAGTCTCTCTTCAAGTAACAAACCTGCCATCCCTGGAATCAGTCTGGTAAACCTTCACTGTACTCCTTGTATAGCAAGGACATTCTTCCTGAAATAAGGACACTAAAGCTGTACATAAGGCTTCAGGCGTGTTCTCATGAACAAGTTGTACAATTAATAAGTTTATTTATTAATAAGATTATTTATTAGTCACAAGTGGGCTTACATTAACAGTGCAAATAAATTACTGTGAAAATCCCTTAGCTGCCATACTCCAGTGCCTGTTTGGTTACACCAAGGGAAAATTTAGCATGGCCATTCCACCAACCCATTCCACTTTTCAGGCTGTGTGTGAAAGAGTACCCAGAGAAAACCCATGCAGACACAGGGAGAACATGCAGACTCTGCACTGACAGTGACTCAAGCTGGGAATCAAACCTGAGTTCCTGATGCAGTGAGGCATCCTTGCTAAATACCATGCCACTCAATTGCAGTAAAACATCCATATCCGTATATTCAATACCTTTGCTATGAAGGCCAATGTAACATTTTTCTTCTTTACTGCCTGCTGTACTTGCATGCTTATTTTCAGTAAATGATGCACAAGGACATCAAGATCTCCTGTCTCAATTTACACCCATTCAAGTAATAATCTGCCTTCCTATTTTTGCTACTGAAATGGATAACATTTATCTACATTATACTGCATCTGCCAAGCACATGGTCACTCACTCAGCCTGTCCAAACCATGCTGAAGCATCTCTGCATTCTCCTCATAGCTCACCCTCCCACCCAACTTTGTATTATCTACAAATTTGGGAGATAATACATTCAGTGCCCTCCTCCAGATTGTTAATATATAATGTGAACAGTTGGATCTGAGCACAGATCCCTGCGGAAACCCACTAGTCACTCACTGAAAATCAGAACAAGATCCATTTGTGCCAACCCTTTGCTTTCTATCTGCTAACCAGCTTTTGATCTATCTCAGACATTACCTACAATCCCATGTGCTTTAACTTTACATAGTAGTCTGTACTGTGTGACCTTGTTAAAACCTTCAAAAAGTCTACATAAACCATATCCACTCGTTCTCTTTGGTCAACTCTAGTAGTTACATCCTCAAAGAATTTCAGTAGATTCATTGAGCATGATTTTCCCATTGTAAAACTATGTTGACTTTGTCTGATTATACCATTGCTTTCCAAATGCGGAGCTATGAAATCTTGATAATAGTCTCTAGCAACTTCCTCAATACTGACGCTAGGCTCACTGGTCTATAGTTCCCTGTTTTTTCTTTACCTCTCTTTTATAGCAGGCTTACGTTGCCTATCCTCCAATCTATAGGAACTAGTCCACAGTTCAAAGAATCCTGGAGTCACATAGGGGCCGTGGAAACTAAGCAATTGATATTTAAAACACAGGTAAGAAATCTGATACAGAAATGTGAAAACACTCCTCTTTAATTCTGTTTCACTTTTGCAAAAATATCCAACTTTGAACCAGCTATGTGACTTGGGATGCATGGATGGCAAGGTGGAGCAAAAATGGTGAAAGGGCAATGTCACCTGAAGGATCACTGTTTTCATGAGAAAAAGGCTGAGGCCAGGAGAAAAGTCAGAGCAGAAAGTGTGGCACACAGCTCCAGCCTCGGCCAACAGCCTTTCTGGAATGAGCAGCCTATGAACGCTACAGAACAATTTCAAATGAACATTTCAGTCCATTTATATTTTGGAAATGAATTGGTACTCAGGTCAAAATGGTGTGGGTGAGTGCTATATAATTATTTCAAAGTAAATTGTAGTGTCCAATATGAAAGTAAATAGCTGTTAACTTATTTTAACAGCTATATAATTTCACAGCTATTTACACTATCTGGCTGTTTGGAGTTAGTAGGGGTGAGTTTGACATTAGCCATGAGTGAGAAAGGCAACATGGGTACAAAATGTTGCGAGAGTCAGGGAACGCAATTCCTGTTAGTGAGATTGTGTTTTTGAATTTTCCATGCCCCTCGCCAATGATGCAATAAAGTTCTTACCCACAAAAGCAAGAACTTCATTGTCATGCATTTAAATAAATTTTAAAACAATGAGCGAATAGAGCCAGAAGGGGTCACGAGAAGGCCTTGGCAGGTAAGATTAAGGAGAATCCCAAGGCCTTCTACAAATATGTGAAAAGTAAAAGGATGAGAAGAGAAGGGATAGGGTCTATAAAAGGTGAAGGGGGAAAAGTCTGTGTGAATCCGGAAGAAATGGCAGAGGTGCTTAACGAATACTTTGCCTCGGTATTCACAGTGGAAAGTGAACTGGGAGATTGCACTGCAGGTTTGAGGCATATGGAAAAGATTGAGTATGTGGATGTTAGGAAAGAGGATGTGTTAGACCTGTTAAATTCTATCAAGATAGACAAGTTGCCGGGACCGGATGGGATGTACCCCAGGTTATTGTGGGAGGTGAGGGAAGTGGTTGCAGAGCCCCTGGCGATGATCTTTGTGTCGTCCATGGAAACGGGAGAGGTTCCGGGGGATTGAAAGATTGCGGATGTGGTTCCTATCTTTAAGAAAGGGAACAGGGATAGTCCAGGAAATTACCGACCGGTGAGTTTGACTTCAGTGGGTGGTAAGCTGATGGAGAGGCTTCTGAGGGATAAGATATATGAACATTTGGAGAAGTTTGGACTGATTAGAAATAGTCAGCATGGTTTTGTCAAGGGCAGGTCATGCCTTACGAGCATAGTTGAGTTCTTCGAAAATGTGACTGAACACATTGACGAAGGAAGGGCGGTGGACGTAGTGTACATGGACTTTAGTAAGGCGTTTGATAAGGTCCCACATGAAAGGCTTCTGGAGAAGATGAGAGGGCATGGGATCCAAGGGGCTTTGGCCTCGTGGATCCAGAACTGGCTTGCTGGCAGAAGGCAGAGAGTGGTTGTGGATGGGTCTTGTTCTGCATGGAGGTCAGTAACCAGTGGAGTGCCCCAGGGATCTGTTCTGGGACCCCTGCTGTTTGTCATTTTCATAAATGACCTGGATGAGGAAGTGGAGGGATGGGTTAGCAAGTTCGTCGACGATACAAAGATCGGTGGTGTTGTGGATGGTCTGGAGGGATGCCAAAAGTTGCAGCAGGACATAGACAGGATGCAAGACTGGGCGGAGAAGTGGCAGATGGACTTCAATGCAGATAAATGTGTAGTGGTCCATTTTGGCAGGAATAATGGAATGAAGAAGTACAATATAAGGGGTAGGAGTCTTAGCTGTGTTGTAGAGCAGAAGGATCTCGGGGTCCGGGTCCATAGGACTCTTAAATCGGCCTCGCAGGTGGAGGAAGTGGTCAAGAAGGCATACGGGGTACTGGCCTTCATTAATCGAGGAATAGAGTTTAGGAGTCAGGAGGTAATAATGCAGCTCTATAAGACTCTTGTCAGACCCCAGTTGGAGTATTGTGCGCAGTTCTGGTCGCCTCATTATAGGAAGGATGTAGAGGTATTGAGAGGGTTCAGAGGAGATTTACAAGGATGCTGCCTGGATTGGGAGGCAGGCCTTATGAAGATAGGTTGAGGGAGCTGGGACTCTTCTCACTGGAGAGACGTAGGTTGAGAGGCGACCTGATAGAGGTTTATAAAATGTTGAGAGGAATAGATAAGGTGGACTCTCAGAGACTATTTCCCCGAGCTGAAATGGTCACTACGAGAGGACACAGATTTAAAGGTGCAGGGAAGCAAATACAAAGGAGATGTCAGGGGTAGGTTTTTCACTCAGAGGGTGGTGAGTGAATGGAACCGACTGCGTCGGAGGTTGTTGAGGCAAACTCACTGGGGTCTTTTAAGAGACTTCTGGATGAGTATATGGAAAAGAATAGGATAGGGGGGTTATAGATAGGTCTGTGGATTGGTAGATGTGATCGGCGCAACTCGTGGGCCGAAGGGCCTGTTTGTGCTGTATTGTTCTATGTTCTTTGTTCTATGAATGCCACCCCACCACATCTGACCCACCCAATTAATATTCATAATTTGTCAACATCACTTAGTTGACTGGTTTAGAATAGATATGATGTAAAGATGCCGGCGTTGGATTGGGGTGGTAAGAACTCAGTAAGAATTTAGCAACACCAATTATTAATCCAACCGATTTATTTGATAGTAAAAAAGCGAGCTTTCAACACTCTTGTGTCTTCCTCAGGCAAGTGCACTTGCCTGAGGAAGACACGAGTGTTGAAAGCTCGCTTTTTTACTATCAAATAAATCGGTTGGATTAATAATGGGTGTTGCTAAATTCTTACTTAGAATAGATATACAAAGGTATGAATCAATCAGAAATAAGTATAGCCACTGGGAAAGGAGGGTGCAGGGGGAAGGGATGAAGTCATGAAGCGAGGGCCAATCTGTGCAAGGGCTGACCTTCTGGGCAGCACAGTTTGAGAGGTGGAGTGGGTGATGTTCCAATTATGTTTGGTGAGGGGAGTAGGGAAAGAGGACTGAGGCCTTTGAAAGGAAGGGTTTGGCAGTGACATGGGAGCGACAGGAGTGAAGGAGGAGAAATTGCAGTGATGGGGGAGCAGGCAGTGAGGATAGCCATGTGGCACGGTGGGGGGGGGTGGGGAGCAGTCAGCTGCAGATTGCCATTGTTATGGGCACATTGGTTGTTGGTTGGGAAGGGGGCGAGGGTGCAGGTGGGTGGGCGGGAGGGGAACCTCTGATAAATGTGCATGGGGTGGGGGGGGCGGGAGCGCTACTAATGTTTGTGCTTTAATAATGGTTGTGGGAAAGAAGGGGGAGTTCCTAATGTTTGTGCCGTGGGGTGTGAGTAGAGGAGTGATGCTGGGGAAAGATTAATTCTCTGCTAATCAGGGCATCCTTTAAAGATGGTGCCCCGATATCTCTAAGGATGGCCATCCAGAGAATGATCAACTAATACTTTGAATTTCACTGCCTTAATATATATACACAATCAACTCAATTTTCAATTATCTCTTCCCCACCTCCCCCCAGTGAAACTGACATTGCGGGTCAATAGCCTGTCACAAAAACCACCTGGTTTCATTGAATTTGCTGGAACTGTAATTTCTATAACAGTAATCCAGTTTTACAACTGGCTTACAAGTTGAAAATCTACCTCCATGTCCAACTAATTAGATTATTCATTCCATGGTTTGCAAATTTTAATGTCAGCTTAAATTTGAAATAGAAGCTGCAAATTTCTTATGGTTTGTTCCTAATCTTTGCAGCAAAAATAAACCCTGAACAAATACCAGCAATGACGACTGGAATTTTAATCATTCCTTAAAGCAGAACAGGAAGTGGACACCACTTTTTCTTTTACTTTCTCAGAAAACTAAGGAAATTTGGCATGTCAGCTACAAATCTCAGCAACGTTTACAGATGCACCATAGAAAGCCTTCTTTCTGGTTGTATCACAACTTGGTATGGCTCCTGTTTTGCCCAAGACTGCAAGAAATTAGAAAAAGTCATGAATGTAGCCCAATCCATCACATAAACCAGCCTCCCATCCATTGACCCTGTCAAAGCAGCCAGCATAATCGAGGACCCCAGCATAATTAAGGAGCCCAAACATTCTGGATGTTCTCTCTTCTACTTTCTTCCATCGGGAAAAAGATACAAAAGTCTGAGGTCGCGTACCAACCGACTCAAGAAGAGCTTCTTTCCTGCTGCCATCAAACTTTTGAATGGACTTACCTTGCATTAAGTTGATCTTTCTGTGCACCCTAGCTATGCTATAACATTATGTTCTGCATGCCCTCATTTCCTTCTCAATGAATGGTATATTTTGCTGGTATCGTGCACATGAAACCATACTTTTCACTGTATGCTAATATAGTGACAATAATAAATCAAATCAAATCAATCCATACTACTAAATTAAAGCCATTGGTGCATATCCTTCACATTGGAAACAGACAACCAAGAAGGAAAAACTGTCCCATTCTACAGATTAATAGGGTTCCCATACATACATAGAAAATAGAAGGTAGGCGCAGGAGGAGGATGTTTAGCCCTTCAAGCCTGTTCCACCATTCATCACAATCATGGCTTGTCATCCAACTCAGTAGCCTCATCCTGCTTTCTCCTCATTCCACCTTTGATGCCATTCGCCCCAATTGCTATATTTAGCTGCCTTTTGAATACATTCAATATTTTACCATCAATACTTCTTGTGGTAATGAATTCCACAGGCTCACCACTATTTGGTTGAAGAAATGTCTTCTTATCCCTGTCCTAAATAGTCCGCCCCAAATCCTAAGACTGTGATCCCCTGGTTTTGGACTCACTCACCATTGGAAACATTCTCCCTGTATCTGCCCTGTCTGGCCCTGTTAGAATTTTGTAAGTCTCTGAGATCTCGCCACATGCATCTGAACTCCAGCGGAAACAATTCTAAGCTAGTTAATCTGATGTAAATTGATTTCATTTATTAGTAATTTCACATGTATTAGTGTACAATGAAAAATATTGTTTCTTGCATGTGCACTATACGGACAAAGCATAGTATTCATAGAGAAGGAAACGAGAGAGTGGGAAACATAGTGTTACAGACACAGCTAGGGTGTAAAAAAAATCAACTTACTGCAATGTAAGTTCATTCAAACGTCTAACAGCAACAGGAAAGATGGTGTTCTTGAATTGGTTGGTACATAACCTCAGACTTTTTATCTTTTCCCTGACGGAAGACATTGGAAGAGAGAATGTCTGGGGTGCTTGGGGTTCTTGATTATGCTGGCTGCTTTGCCAAGGCAGTGGAAAGTCTCGACGTAACCAATGGATGGAAGACTGGTTTGCATGATGGATTGGACTACATTCATGACCTTTAGTAGTACCTTGCACTCGAGGGCAGAGCATGAGCCATATCAAACCGTGATACAACTAGGAAGAATGCTTTCTATGGTGCATCTGCAAAATTAGGTGAGGGCCGTATCTAACATGCTAAATTTCTTTAATTTTCTAAGAAAGTAGAGCTGTTGGTAGGCTTTCTTAAATACAGTGTCATCATGGGGAATGAGGACTAGTTGTTGGTGATCTCAACACCTAAAAGTTTGAAGCTCCCGACCCTTTCTACTTTATCCTCATTGATGTAGAAGGAGCAGGTTCACCTTTACGTTTCCTGAAGCTGATGACAATCTCCTTTGTTTTGTTGACATTGAGGAAGAGATTATTGTTGCCACATCAGTTCACCAGATTCTCTATCTCATTCCTATACTCTGTCCCAAAATTGTTTGATTTCGACCCTCTACAGTGGTGTCATCAGCAAACTTGAAAATCGAATTGGAGTGAAATTTGGCCACAGTCATAGGTGTATAAGGAGTAAAGTATGGGGTGGAAACGGAGCCTTGTGGGGCACCGATGTTAAGAATGATTGTGGAGGAGGTGTTGTTGCCTATCCTTACTGATTGTAATCTATAAGTTAGAAAGTTCAGGATCCAGTCACAGAGGGAGGTGACAAGTTCCAGGCCACGGAGTTTGGAGACGAGTTTCATGGGAATAATAGTGTTGAAGGCTGAGCTGTAGTCAATAAATAGTAAAGTTTTGCAACACCAATTTTAAATCCAACCAATCGCGAATTTACTATCAAATAAATTGGCTGGATTTAAAATTGGTGTTGCAAAATTTTACTGAGTTTACCCCAGTCCAACGCCGGCATCTCTACGTCAATAAATAGAACATAGAACATAGAACATTACAGTGCAGAACAGGCCCTTCGGCCTTCGATGTTGCGCCGACCATTATAAAAAGCAATGACCCTCCAAACTAAACCATTCCCTTCTCTTCCATAAACTTATCAACTAACCTCTTAAACGCCACCAAATTTGGCGCATCTACAACTGCCGCAGGCAGGGCATTCCACTCCCTAACCACCCTCTGGGTAAAGAAACTACCTCTGATATCCGTCCTATAACTATCACCCCTTAATTTAAAGCTGTGTCCCCTCGTGCTAGCTTTCTCCATCCTAGGAAAACAGCTATCACTGTCCACCTATCTAAACCTCTAATCATCTTATATGTTTCGATTAGGTCCCCTCTTAGCCGCCTCCTTTCTAACGAAAACAACCTCAAATCCCTCAGCCGCTCTTCATAAGACCTGCCCTCCATACCAGGCAACATCCTGGTAAACTCCTCTGTACCCTCTCCAATGCCTCCACATCTTTCTTATAATGTGGGGACCAGAACTGCACACAATACTCCAAGTGCGGCCGCACTAGAGTTTTGTACAGTTGCAACATGACGTTGCGGTTCCGAAATTCAATCCCCCTACCAATAAGAGCTAAGACTCCGTATGCCTTCTTAACAACCTTATCGACTTGACTGCTTACTTTCAGGGATCTATGCCCAAATACACCAAGATCCCTCTGTTCATCAACACTATTAAGAATCCTACCATTAGCCCTAATTAGCCCTCCTGTGTAAATAGGAGTCCTTGTTATCTAGGTCTTCCAGGGTTGAGTACAGGGCCAGGGAAATGGCGTCTGCTGTGGACCTATTGCAGCACTAGGCAAACTGTAATGAATCTATGTAGTCCGGAAGGCTGGAATTAATTTGTGCCATTACCGAGCTTTCGAAGCAGCTGGTAATGATGGATATCAGAGCTACTGGCCGATAGTCATTAAGGCACATTGCTTGGTTTTACTTGGATACCAGGATGATTGTCATCTTCTTGAAGCAGATTGGGAACTCAGATTGTTGCAAAGTGAGGTTGAAGATGTCTGTGAACACCTCCACCAGCTGACCCATGCAGGATCTGAGTGCACACCCGGGCACCCCATTCGACCAGCTGCTTTCTGTAGCTTTACCTTCAAGGAAGCTGCTATGACATCTGCAGTGACGATCCCAGACACAGGTTCATCCAGGGCTTCCAGGTAGAGGACATGCTCTCACTGACCTCTTGCTCAAAACGGGCATAAAATGCATTGTGGGGGGGAGGGGGGGGCACAATTGCGCAGTGGTTAACACTGCTGTTTCACAGCTCCAGTTGACCTGCATTGGGTCACTGTCTTGTGGAGTTTGTACATTCTCCTCATATCTGTGCAGGTTTCCTCCGAGTGCTCTGGTTTCCTCCCACAGTCCAAAGATGTGCAGGTAAGGTTGATTGGGCAAGCTAAAAATTGACTCTTAATGTCCTGAGATGTGTAGTTTAGAGGAATTAGTAGATAAAATATTAGGGATATTGGCATAGGTCCTGGGTGGGATTATGGTCGGTGCAGAATCAATTGGCTGAATAGCCTCTTTCAGTACTGTAGGGTTTCTATGACATCTTTCTATGACAATGGTGTTGAAGGCTGAGCTGTGGTCAATAAATAGGAATCTGAAATAGGTATTCTATCTAACTGTTCTAGGGTTGAGCGCAGGGCCACGGAGATGGCGTTTATTGTGGATCTGTTGCGGCGGTAGACAAACTGTGGTGGATCCAGGTAGTCCAGGAGACTGGATTTGGTTTCTTCATAGGTCAATCCCACCATCCCTGGAATCAGCCTGGTAAACCTTTGCTGCACTCCCTCGAGAGCAAACACATCCTTTCTCAGAAAAGGAGACCAAAACTGCACATAATATTCTAAATGGGGTTTCATCAAGGTATAATTGTAACGACACATCCCTCCTCCTGAACTCGAAATCCCTCGCAATGAAGACGAACATACCATTTGTCTTCTTTACCACCTGCTGCACCTACATGCTTATTTTCAGCGACTGATGCGCAAGGACACCCAGATCCCACTGCACACTCCCCTCTCCCAATTTACAGTCATTCAGGCAGTAATCTGCCTTCTTGTTTTTCTTCCAAAGTGAATAACCTCCTATTTATTCAATTTAAACTGCATCTGGCATGGATTTGTCTGTTCACCCAACCTGTCCTGATCTTGTGGAAGGATCTTTGCATCCTCATCACAGTTCACCCTCTCACCCAACTTGGTATCATGTACAAACTTCGAGATGTTACATATTGTTCCCTCAACCAAATCATTAATATATATTGTGAATAGCTGGATTCCCAGCACCGATCCCTGTAGCCCCCACTGCCTGCTAATTTCAAGAGATCCATTAATTCTAACTCTTTGATTCCTCTTCGTCAACCAGTTTTCTATCATCACAATAGACTTCACCAATCCCATGCACTTTAATCTCTTATATGAGACTTTGTCAAATGCTTTTTGAAAGTCCAAATATACCACATCAACTGGCTCCACCTTGTCAATTCTACTGATTACATCTTCAAAGAATTCCAACAGATTTGTCAAACATGATTCTTCCTTCATAAATCCATGCTGATTGTCTGATCCTGCCAAGACTTTCTAATGCTCCGCTATAAAGTCCTTGACAATGGATTCAAGAATTTTTCCCACTACTGACATTAAACTTCCTGGTCTATAATTCCCTGTTTTTTTTCTACCTCCATTTTTTGAATATTGAAATGACATTGCTATACTCCAATCTGCAGCAACTGTTCCAGAATCTATAGAATCTTGGAAAATGACTACCAAATAGGAATTAACAAAATTCATGTGCCATTCAAAGCCATCATAATCCATTTTATGACAATAAAAGGTTTCTGCCTGACATGTACCTGAAATGACCATTTCCTGCACGCCAGTGCTAGATATTCAGGAAGCTACAATGGTGTACTTATTGTGTACCTTCTTCCATGGTTCTGATCCAAATAGCTAGATGTTTGGTGGGTGATCAGGGCAATTCCTGCAACCATTATTGATAACTCCAGTAACGCTTTCAAAGACAAGGTGCAGTGAGATCAAAAGCAGACCATAGGAAGTCTCAGGTCTTGTTTTGAATTCCTCAGTGGTAGCCCAGAAGGGAAAAACAGTTCGGACCAGTATTCTTATTTCCTTGTTTTACTGGTGTTCCATTTTGTGACCTGTATTCTTATTTTCTGGTTTTACAATTCTCTTCCTACTGGGTGGCAACAAAGGCTAATTGCTAATGGCTGTTTTTGCAAAGTGGAAGACTGTTTCCAGTGGGTTCCACAAGGCTCAGTACTAGCCCTGCTGCTTTTTATGATTTTATAGTTTATATTCATGATTTCGATGTAGGGAGAAGAAGGATCAAGAAATTTGCAAACAACTGCATGGTTGATAGCAAGAAGGATTGCAGTAGACTGCAGGAAGGTGTCAGCAGATTAGCCGGATGGGTAGAAAACTGACCAATGGAATTCAAGGCAGATTAGAGTGAAGTGATACATTTTGGGAGGTCAGATTACATAAAAAATGGATATAGTGGAAGTAATTTTAAAGATGAGCAAGAGAATTCTCTGTGTTCTTGCTAATTTCTCTCAACCAACATCCAAAAACAGATTATTGAGCCATTGCTTCTTTATTGCATTATTACACATTGTCCAAATTGGCTGCTGTGTTATTCCTACATTGCAATAGTGAATACACTTTAAAAATATTTCATTGAGACAAGCTGGGATCAAGAAAGTTGCTAAATAAATGCAAGTCTTTCTTTACACCATAAATAGTGGAGTAGGAGCTAATTATAGCACAACTATAGTCGATTCATGTTAGTCAGTGATGTACTTTCTTTACCACAAATCCATTAATAGGAGAGGACTGTAGCTTGGAATATTTCTTCCTTCAGAGTAATAGTCATCTTCTCTAAGGTTGTGTAATTTTAATTAGGGTGCTGCTGCCTCATTAATCATACAGGCCTTGTGATTAGGGGAAAATGCAATTGAATCGTTTGAATCTGTACAATGTAAATACAACCTATCTTAATGAGTTTTCACACATTTAGTTTACTAAAATGTCAAGGGAGTGTTAAGGTATAATTTTGTCAGCTACATTCTGAACGTATAATTCTACTTGATGAATCTATGCTCTAATAGTTCTGTTTTCTGGCAATTAACATAGAACATAGAACAATACAGCACAAACAGGCCCTTCGGCCCACGAGTTGCACTGATCACATCTACCAATCCACAGACCTATCTATAACCCCCTATCCTATTCTTTTCCATATACTCATCCAGAAGTCTCTTAAAAGACCCCAGTGAGTTTGCCTCAACAACCTCCGACGGCAGTCGGTTCCATTCACTCACCACCCTCTGAGTGAAAAACCTACCCCTGACATCTCCTTTGTATTTGCTTCCCTGCACCTTAAATCTGTGTCCTCTCGTAGTGACCATTTCAGCTCGAGGAAATAGTCTCTGAGAGTCCACCCTATCTATTCCTCTCAACATTTTATAAACCTCTATCAGGTCGCCTCTCAACCTACATCTCTCCAGTGAGAAGAGTCCCAGCTCCCTCAACCTATCAAATTAGGCAGAACGTATCATTAATATACTTTTGGTGACGAAAGGGGAAAGAAAATTGACAAATGCTTGAAATCTGAAATCAGAGCAGCAAATGTGGGCAGTACACAGCAGTTCACGATTATATTCTCAAAAGTGAAACGACGCATCAGTGTGGAGTGAAGACCATTTTAGAAGCAAAAATGAGAGGAAGAAATTCCAACCCTGTTTGGTTCTTGATGGAAACTGACTGGGTGGAAGTTAAAATCACCCGGATTATAAGTAAGCCACGAGGAACATGCCATCACAAACTGCAACCAGCTTCACTGAGAAGATGACTGTAATGACTCAGGAAGCCAACAGGAGAAGAACAGAATGGAAAGAGAAGCCTCAACCCATGGTGTACACATAATAGTCCCTGCCTGGGGCTACCAAAAAGGCTCAGGAATAACTGCCAGATGGATGGGCCACTGCCCGTTACCAGGCAAACTCATTCTCAACGAGCTCCAGAGAGATCAAATCATCTCTACTGCCAACTGGACCTATTTCCATCCATGCAATAAATATCCCTTCCTCAGCTCATCTACTGCTGAAACTTTCATTCATAATTTTGTTGTCCCCAGACTTCATCTTAATCCTGGCTCCTTTAAATATCGCTGTCTTTATCTTACCCTGCACAATCCACCATTTATGCTCACTGATCTAGATTGGACTACATATTTACTTAGCATGCGGAGCTATGATCAATACAACACCAAGATCTCAAAGTGTCAAAAAAATTGATCCTTTATGACAGCTGTCGTAAAATTGTCCTGAAATTTTATTTTCTGGGGATGATTAAATTAGACGTGTTTGGTAATGAGGAGCTGGACAAGAAGGCACAGATCTTGGTGATCCTCCTGTTTCTGAGCTCCTTATCCCCTCTCCACCTTCTGTCTCTCAAACATGATGTTAAACACATGTTCAGCTCTGCGAGGTTAGGAGAGGATACAGGCTAAAGCCTGTTGCTTTAAAATAGCAAGAGTAACATCTGACCTAGTGATTGATGTCATGATCTGCCTATTCTGCATATTTCTTGGAACATTGGGTAGAATTTTATACCCGCTGGACAATGCGTGTCCAACCTGGAAGTCTGTGAAATAGCACGTGAAGGCATCAGGTGCACATCCCAACATCATTGTGCACTCATGTGACATTTCACTAGGTGAGTGCAGACGCAGATCAGATACGCGCATGTCGACAACTAGAGATGCAGTTAAGGAGATTAAAACCAAATTGACTCAAATTTCACATTGCCCCTGCAATGTTAAGCTCATCACATCGGCAACGCAGGCCCAACCAGAATTGATCTTTTAAAATTCAAGTGCAGGTGAAAGGCTCCTGCTACAAATGCTGGTTGAGGAGTTGGGCTTTTGTAGGGGAGAGGTGAGTTAGTGTCCTGCATTATCATAGAATCCGTACAGTGTAGAAAGAGGTCATTCAGCTATTGAGTCTGCACCTACAACAATACCATCCAGGCCCAATCCTCACAGCCCCATGTATTTATCCTGCTGACTCTCTCGACACTAAGGTGCAATTTAGGATGTCCATTCCACCCAACCTGTACATCTGGAATTGAACGCATGTCTCTGGCACTGTGAAACAGCTGTGCTACCATACTGCCCTTGATGATAGAGTGTTTTCTGTGTTGGGTACATCAGAATTTGGAGCTCAAGCTAGATTTCTGTTAGCTTGCACTGGAGATATGGGTCCCTCTGTCAGCCTTTGGGCACGGGTGAGCCTCATTAGCCAAGATTCTGATGGGCATTGCATATTTAGCAAGGCATATCTCCTCCTCCTCCGAGGGAACAAAGATTGGGGAAGCTAGGTATTTGCAGGCATTCGCCTCAGTAGAGAGGTCTAGGCACAGGAAGATCAGAGCTATCAGAGAGGGTAAGGAGACTACCCTAGAAAGAGATGCCATTACCAAGGTGCCAGGGGTACAGGCAGCAATCTAATATCCTTGACATGATTGGGATCCGCTGCCACAGAAGGCTTCCGTTCTCAAGGGAAGAAAGGGAATAGGTTTTAAGGCATGTCTTAAAAAAAAGAAAAGGACTCAGAGAATTGCAGAGCCTAATAGTGAAAATTCCAGAGTTTAGTGTCCAGCCACCATTGCTGAAACTCATAAAACCAGGGATGTATAAGAGGCCAGAATTAGATATCTTGGAGGTTGTGGGGCTGGAGAAACTCAAGAGTGAGAAAGGCCATGGAGAGATTTGAAAACAAGGGCAAGAATTTTAAAATAGGAGTTGCATTTTAGTGAGAGTCAGTGTAGGTCAGCAAGTCCACAGGAGATGGGTGAAAGGGGCTGTGTGCAGATAAGGACGCAGACAGCAGAGTTTTGGATGACCTCAAGTTTATAGAGGATAAACTATGGTAGGCTGGCCAGTTCTGTTAGAAGAGTCAAATCTGGAATTAATGGTATCAATGAGGTTATTGGCTGCAGATGAGCTGAGTCAGATGATGTCAGGCAATGGCAATGGAAACAGGAGTTCTTAGTGTTAGTACAGAGATGTGGTTGAAAGTTCTTTCTGGAATCAACATTGACACCAAGATCACAAACTATCTGTTTTGACCCTTTGGTAGTTTGTTTACTGAGTATTTTATAATAAGGCTACAAAAAGCATGCAGATAAATGGAGTTGAGATGAAAATAAGCTGTATTTAACTGACAATGGCATAGTGTTGAACAGCTGAATGGCTTACAACAGACTCTATATTCCTTGAAGGTTGTGAGGTAAAGATGCCTCGATTGTTCATTTTGATTGCAATTGTTTTCTCCAATGCAATAAATGACACAAACATTGCAGACATTAGTACAGCGTATCAAGCAGCTTTAAAAATAGTGGGAGGACTGAAACCTAGAATTTCTGTCCCCATTTCTGACACCAGCAATATTCAGTGGCACCAGTCAACGGTTTATGAATTTTTAAGAGGATAGTGGTTTTAAGTGGATATTCAGGGAACGCTTGTTTATTTTGACAAGAAATACTCCATTCCTCTTCCTCTAAAGATTCGAATTTTGAAACGATGCTGAGTCATGAATCTTACCTTGCCGGGGCAGAATTTAATCTTTTGCCCATACAGATAACTGACAGAGCTCTATGTCCTGCTGTTAGCTTATTTAGTATAATTACATTTTTTTGAAGTTGTGGTGGATAATGTTGTTAGTTTTCTCTCTACTGATATAACGTGATATATTCTGCATTATACTCACACCATAGAAGGAAGTAGTCTATTATTGCTGAGTGCAGTTTTGAAATGATGAATTAGTTTAAATATAGGTAGAAGCTACAAAAGTGCTAATCCAGGATGTGGCAAAACCTAACACTGAGGCAGGTTGCCAAAATTTTAAAAATTGGGTTTGTATGATTGGATATTTCTTTTGCTCTTTCATGTTTCTAGGCTTGTGTAGAGATTCAACTTTCTCACTGATTCACAGAGAGCTGTTCAAAGAAGTGCAGCTGCGAGGCTTCTCAGTGGTTCAGATATTTTGTGCACACCCATGAGATTAGGTAAATGTCACTGATGACATTGATTTAGTGGTGTTGCTGTTATTAACAGATTGTTCGATGAGGATGGTATTCTTAGCTGGATTCTATCATCTGAACACAAATAAAAGAAAATGGAATTGATGTCTGATGTCAGAGTAGGATATTTAGCATTTTCCATTACTGGACATGTGCACCAGTAATGGAACCTATAAATGTAATTACAATTGTTGTGTATTCATGCTTTATGAAGGAACCTTCCTATCCTGATATTCATAGTTATAAGAGAGAAAACTGAGAGTTGCAATTTCTTAGTTTGAGGATAAGGGGTAACCCTTTTAGAACTGAGGAGAAAATTCTTTACCCAGAGGGTGGTGAATGTGTGGAATTCACTACCACAGGATGCAGTTGAGACCAAAATGTTGTCCAATTTCAAGAAGAAATTAAATACAGCTCTAGGGGCTAAGGGGATCAAGGATATGAGGGGATCAGGATATTGAATTCAATGATCAGCCATGATCAAAATGAATGGTGGAGCAGGCTTGAAGAATTGAAAGGCCTAATCATGCTTCTAGTTTCTTTGTTTCTTCAATATGTCAGTTTCCTGAGTGTTATTGCCACTTTGACTATTGACTGGGCTGTGAACTATGACCTGATCCAATTGACCATTTCATCAAACTAACCCCCAACCATCCAACTACTCCCCTGGTTAGGCCGAAGTACCTTCCACCACTCAGCTATGAACCCCCCCAATCACCTGACCTGACTAGCCTTGACCTGACTACTCATGCTGACCTGACCCGATTATCCCGTCACACCTAACCACCTGCCTTCCTCCCCACCTGCCACATTATCCACTTATGTCACCCACCTTACTTGCCATATTACCCTGCCTATTCACTCATTCATCCATTAATCCACTCATTCATTCACCCACGATTAACATTCACACTGGACATTTAAACTTACATTTTGACAGCTAATGCTATACACAAAGAGGGGACATGAATTGTCTTCCTCTGATGTTCCAGGTCTATGATGAAATTCATTGTATGACTATACTGCATTTCAAAAGAAGTCAGACTCAGAAATGCAGAACACTGTCGGGTGTTGAAATGTTCGAGTGGAGCAGCAATATGATGGCGATTGCTGTTTTCTGGAAAATCAAGGCCAATTTATGCTACACCTGGCTATTTTAAAGACTGGCACATTCTTTACAATGGCATGTCCCTCTTAAGATATTAGGCCGGAACATTAAGCAAGCAGATTAGAAAGTGAATTTTGCATGCAACATTCAACCAAACATGTCTCGAACAAGAGAAAGCCCAAGTGTCTACTCCTGACCTTCAGTGGGCTTACCATCATTAAATCTCCCAATGTTAGCAACTTGGGTATCACCATTGATCTGAAGCTTAACTGGACCAGCTATCCTGACACTAATGCTATAAAGGACAGGCCATTATTATGATGCTGAGTGATTAGTGCCTCACCTTCTTATGCCTCAAGGCTTCTCCACAAGACTTAAGCCAAGAGTATAACCCCTTAGCTAATGTCACTGCAATAGCTCTCAAGAAGTTCAACAGCAGCCAGAACACATTACTTAATCAATGCCCATGCCACTGGATTTCATGTCTGCTCCCTCCATTTCCCTCACACAGTGCTGTATTATGTACAATTCACAAGATGCTGAATCAGTTAACCCAGTTGGCTGGATAGCTGATTAGTAACGCAGAACAATGCCAACAGCATGGGTTCAGTTCCCATAGCAGCTGAGCCCCAACTTCTCAACATTTCCACTGTGTGAGGCATGGTGATCCTCAGGTTAAATCAAAGGGGAGAACAGCCTATGGCAGTTTGAGATTGTGGTGACATTACTTGACTTACCAATGTACAAGTGCATTGCAGATATTGACTCAAGTTTGTCAAGAGCACCTCCTTTCTTGGGAGAAAAAGTCATCCCCAAGTTTTGTCCAAATCATAAACTATCCTGGCTTGATCATGTATTGCTGTCTCTTCAACTTCATTAGGTGGAATGTCCTACCTAACACTATCACATGACTATCACCACCATAAGGATCACAGTAATTCAGGGAGAAGTCCCACTAACAGCTATTTTAAGACAACAATCATTGTCATCACTGGCATTTCAAAAATAAATATTTATTAATTTGTCACTATTAAAGAGGAGGATAATTGTCGAAACTGTCTTGTCATATTAATGCTTGACATTCTCTGGTCATAGAAATATTTACAACATAGAAAGATGCCGTTCATCTATGAGCCTCCTCTGTGCAGCAGTCCAGTCAGTTCTGTTTTCCCACTTTATCTTCGTAGCCCATCCCCTTTCCTTTTAAAATTGTTCATCAATTCTGCTTCTACCACCCTCATGGACAGTCAGTTCCATTATCACTTGCTGCTTCCTAATCAACACCTCATGATGCTGAAATGTAGCAACACTGGCACTTACTTTTCCCCAGACCAAGAATACCTGACACTAAAATGTCGCCTCTTCTACCTTCCGCGGAATTCACCTCCATTATCCTGATGGCAATTTACATCCCACTCCATGTGGAGATGAAGATCACGTTGAATAAAATATACACCACTACAAACAGCCTTGAGACAAAACATCCCGAGCCTTGTCCGTTGTGGCTAGGGACTTCAATTAGGCCAACTTCAAGAGCATACTACCAAGTTGTAAGAACATAAGAAATAGGAGCAGGAATAGGCCATCTAGCCCTTAGAGCCTGCCCCGCCATTCAATAAGATCGTGGCTGATCTGAAGTGGATCAGTTCCACGTTCCCGCTTTCTCCCATAACCCTTAATTCTGTTGTCTATCAGAAACCTATCTGCCTTCATTAATCGAGGAATAGAGTTTAGGAGTCAGGAGGTAATGATGCAGCTCTATAAGACTCTTGTCAGACCCCAGTTGGAGTATTGTGCGCAATTCTGGTTGCCTCATTATAGGAAGGATGTAGAGGCTATTGAGAGAGTTCAGAGAAGATTTACAAGGATGCTGCCTGGATTGGGAGACAGGCCTTATGAAGATAGAACATAGAACATTACAGCGCAGTGCAGGCCCTTCGGCCCTCGATGTTGCGCCGGCCAATGGACCCTCTAACCTAAACTATTCCAATATCATCCATATGCCTATCCACCGACCATTTGAATGCCCCCAAATTAGGCGAGTCCACAACTGCTGCAGGCAGGGCATTCCACGCCCTCACCACCCTCTGTGTAAAGAACCTGCCTCTGACATCCGTCCTATAACTACCACCTCTTAATTTAAAGTTATGTCCCCTCGTGTTGGTCATCACCATCCGAGGAAAAAGGCTCTCACTATCCATCCTATCCAATCCCTTGATCATCTTATACGCCTCAATTAGGTCACCGCTTAACCTTCTTCTCTCTAATGAAAATAACCTCAGGTCCCTCAGCCTTTCCTCATAAGGCCTTCCCACCATACCAGGCAACATCCTGGTAAACCTCCTCTGCACCCTTTCCAATGCTTCCACATCTTTCTTATAATGCGGCGACCAGAACTGTACGCAATACTCCACGTGCGGCCGCACCAGAGTTTTGTACAGTTGTAACATAACCTCACGGCTCCTAAATTCAATCCCTCTACCAATAAAAGCTAACACACCGTACGCCTTCTTAACAACTTTATCAAACTGGGTGCCAACTTTCAAAGAGCTATGTACTTGTACCCCAAGATCCCTCTGCTCGACAACACTATTAAGGATCCTTCCATTAGCCCTATATTTCATATGCCTGTTATTCCTACCAAAGTGAATCACCTCATACTTATCCGTATTGAATTCCATTTGCCACCTCACGGCCCAGCTCTGCAACCTATCTATGTCCCTCTGCAAACTGTAACATCCCTCCTCGCTGTCTACAACTCCCCCCACTTTGGTATCGTCAGCAAATTTACTAATCCAACCCTCTACACCCTCATCTAGGTCATTTATAAAAATGACAAACAGCAGTGGCCCTAAAACAGATGCTTGAGGTACACCACTTGTAACTGCACTCCAGGTTGAATATTTCCCATCAACCATCACCTTCTGTCTTCTATCAGCTAGCCAATTCCTAATCCAAACTGCTAAGTTGAGGGAGCTGGGACTCTTCTCACTGGAGAGACGTAGGTTGAGAGACGACCTGATAGAGGTTTATAAAACGTTGAGAGGAATAGATAGGGTGGACTTTCAGAGACTATTTCCCCGAGCTGAAATGGTCACTACGAGAGGACACAGATTTAAGGTGCAGGGAAGCAAATACAAAAGGAGATGTCAGGGGTAGGTTTTTCACTCAGAGGGTGGTGAGTGAATGGAACCGACTGCCATCGGAGGTTGTTGAGGCAAACTCAGTGGGGTCTTTTAAGAGACTTCTGGATGAGTATATGGAAACGAATAGGATAGGGGGTTATAGATAGGTCTGTGGATTGGTAGATGTGATCGGCGCAAGTCGTGGGCCGAAGGGCCTGTTTGTGCTGTATTGTTCTATGTTCTATGTTGTATGCCCCTGACTTAAATATATTCAGTAAGATAGCCTTCATCACTTCAATGGGCAGAGAACTGTCGAAATTCATCACCCTTTGAGTGAAAAAGTTCCTCGTCAACTCCAATCTAAACTGGCCCCCCCGACCTTATTTTGAGGCTGTGCCCTCTAATTCTGCTATCTTTTCTAAATGGGAAGAAACTCTCTACCTCTACCCTATCTATCCCCTTCATTATCTTATATGCCTCTATAAGATCCCCCGTCAACCTTCTAAACTCCAACGAGTACAGACCCAATCTATTCAATCTCTCCTCGTAGGCTAACCCCCATATCTCCGGTGTCAGCCTAGTGAACCTTCTCTGAACTCCCTCCAAGGCCAAAATATCCTTCTGCAGATGTGGCGACCAAAACTGCACACAGTACTCCAGCTGTGGCCTCACCAGTACCCTGTACAGTTGCAGCAAGACCTCCCTGTTTTTATATTCTATCCCCCAACATTCCATTCACTTTCTTGATCACCTGCTGCACTTGCAGACTGAGTTTTTGCGATTCGTGTGCAAGGATCCCCAGGTCCCTCTGCACCGTAGCGTGCTGCAGCTTTTCGCTTTTTAAATAATAATCCTTCCTACTATTATTTCTATCAAAGTGGATAACCTTACATTTGCTAACATTATAATCCATCTGCCAGGTCCTCGCCCACTCACTCAGCCTATCCAGATCTCTCTGTAGACTTTCAACACCTTCCACGCAATTTGCTTTTCCACTCATCTTTGTGTCGTTAGCAAATTTCGTTACCCTACACTCAGCCCCCTCCTTCAGATCTTCTATGTAAATGGTAAACAGTTGAGGCCCCAGCACTGATCCCTGCGGCACTCCACTAGTCACCAACTGCCAACCAGAATAGCACCCATTGATTCCAATTCTCTGCTTTCTATTAGACAATCAATTCTTTATCCACGCTAACACCTTAGCCCCAACTCTGTGTAGCCTCACCTTTTGCAGCAACCTTTTGTGAATTGTGAGACACATTGGTGCATTATTACCTATGCGTTTCCTACTTCACCAGAGACCCAAACATCCAAGACCACGGCTACACAAATATCACAATTGCCTACTGCTCTGTCACTGTCCACACTTTGACAAGCCAAACCACAAGGCTGGGCTTCTGCTCCTGGCTTACGAGCAAAAACTGAAGCAGAGAATCCATCAAAGCGAGTCACATAATGTTGGTCTGAGGAATCGGATGATCTCCTCCTGCTTGGAGTCAATGGACTGATCAATATTTAAAATCACTGCAACCAGCCTGAACGAGTATGCCACTACAGTTAGTGACTTCATTAGTAAGTGTGTAGAAGACTGCATGCCAAAGAAGTAAATCTATATGTTCCCCAATGGGAAACCATGGATGAACAGAGATATCCACTGCTTGCTGAAGTCCAGGTCTGAGGCATTCAAGTCAGGTGACACTGACATATGCAAGAAAGCCAAGGAGATCCACCAAAGATGCCAAAAGACAATACCAGACCAAGCTAGAGTCCCAGGCTAGACACACAGGCTCCTGCCAACTATGGCAAGGTCTGCAAGACATAACAGGCTACAGGATGCAGGCATGTAAAATCGCTGGCTCCAACGCACTGCTCCCTGAAAGAGCTCAATGCAAGAGGTCAGCGAAAGCATGCCCTTCACCCTGGAAACCTGGATGAACCTGTATCTGGAATCACTATTGCAGATGTCAGAGCAGCTTTCTTGAAGGTCAACCCACTGAAAGCAGCTGGACTGGCTGAGTTACCTGAACGTGCACTCAGATCCTGCATGAATCAGCTGGTGGGGGTACTCACAGATATCTTCAGCTTCTCTTGACAGCAATCTGAGGGGCCTATCTGTTTCAAGAAGATGACCATCATCCAGTACCGAAGTAAAACCAAGCAACATACCTTAATGACTATTGGCCAGTGGCTCTGACATCCATCATTATGAAGTGCTTTGAAAGATTATTCATGGCATGAATCAATCCCAGCCTACCAGGATCCACTACAGTTTACCTACTGCCACAACTGGTCCACAGCAGACGCCAATTCCCTGGCCCTGCTCTCAACTCTGGAACACTTAGTTAACAAGCACACCTATGTCAGACTCCTATTTATTGCCTACAGCTTTGCCTTCAATACTATTATTCCCACAAAACTCATCTCCAAATTCTGTGGCCTGGACCTTGGCACCTCCCTCTGTGACTAGATCCTGAACTTCCTAACTCACAGACACAATCAGAAAGGATAGGTGACACATCCTCCATAATCATCCTCAACACCAGTGCCCCACAAGGCTGTGTTCCCAGCCCCTACTATACTACTTGTATACCTATGACTTTGCAGCCAAGTTCCCATCCATTTCGATTTTCAAGTTTGCTAACGATATCACCGTGGTGGATCAGATCTCAAACAATGAGGAAACAGAGTACAGGAATGAGATGGAGAATTTGGTGAACTGGTGCAGCAACAAAAATCTCTCCCTCAATGTCAACAAAACGAAGGAGATTGTCATTGACTTCAGGAAACGTAAAGAAGAACATGCTCCTGTCTATATCAACAGGAGTGAAAAAGAAAGGGTCAAGAACTTCAAGTTTTTAGGTATCCAGATCACCAACAACCTGTCCTGGTCTCCCCATGTTGACACTATAGTTAAGAAAGTCCACCTATGCCTCTATTTTCGCAGAAAGAGGATGTGTTAGACCTGTTAAATTCTATCAAGATAGACAAGTCGCCGGGACCAGATGGGATGTACCCCAGGTTATTGTGGGAGGTGAGGGAAGTGGTTGCAGAGCCCCTGGCGATGATATTTGCGTCGTCCATGGAAACGGGAGAGGTTCCGGAGGATTGGAGGATTGCGGATGTGGTTCCTATCTTTGAGAAAGGGAACAGGGATAGTCCAGGAAATTACCGACCGGTGAGTCTGACTTCAGTGGTTGGTAAACTGATGGAGAGGCTTCTGAGGGATAAGATATATGAACATTTGGAGAAGTTTGGACTGATTAGAAATAGTCAGCATGGTTTTGTCAAGGGCAGGTCATGTCTTACGAGCCTAGTTGAGTTCTTCGAAAATGTGACTGAACACATTGATGAAGGAAGGGCGGTGGATGTAGTGTACATGGACTTTAGTAAGGCGTTTGATAAGGTCCCACATGCAAGGCTTCTGGAGAAGGTGAGAGGGCATTGGATCCAAGGGGCTTTGGCCTCGTGGATCCAGAACTGGCTTGCCGGCAGAAGGCAGAGAGTGGTTGT
The DNA here is from genome assembly GCA_024679065.1 of Sphyrna mokarran. NCBI lineage: Eukaryota > Metazoa > Chordata > Chondrichthyes > Carcharhiniformes > Carcharhinidae > Sphyrna > Sphyrna mokarran. The sequence goes on from JAGIQG010000001.1 coordinate 137,027,269, forward strand.
GGATGGGTCTTGTTCTGCATGGAGGTCGGTAACCAGTGGAGTGCCCCAGGGATCTGTTCTGGGACACCTGCTGTTTGTCATTTTCATAAATGACCTGGATGAGGAAGTGGAGGGATGGGTTAGTAAGTGCGCCGACGATACAAAGGTCGGTGGTGTTGTGGATGGTCTGGAGGGATGTCAAAAGTTGCAGCGGGACATAGACAAGATGCAAGACTGGGTGGAGAAGTGGCAGATGGACTTCAACGCAGATAAATGTGTAGTGGTCCATTTTGGCAGGAATAATGGGATGAAGGATTACAATATAAGGGGTAGGAGTCTTAGCTGTTTTGTAGAGCAGAAGGATCTCGGGGTCCGGGTCCATAGGATTCTTAAATCGGCCTCGCAGGTGGAGGAAGTGGTCAAGAAGGCGTACGGTGTACTGGCCTTCATTAATCGAGGAATAGAGTTTAGGAGTCAGAGGTAATGATGCAGCTCTATAAGACTCTTGTCAGACCCCAGTTGGAGTATTGTGCGCAGTTCTGGTCGCCTCATTATAGGAAGGATGTAGAGGCTATTGAGAGAGTTCAGAGGAGATTTACAAGGATGCTGCCTGGACTGGGAGGCAGGCCTTATGAAGATAGGTTGAGGGAGCTGGGACTCTTCTCACTGGAGAGACGTAGGTTGAGAGGCGACCTGATAAAGGTTTATAAAATGTTGAGAGGAATAGATAGGGTGGACTCTCAGAGACTATTTGCCCGAACTGAAATGGTCACTACGAGAGGACACAGATTTAAGGTGCAGGGAAGCAAATACAGAGGAGATGTTAGGAGTAATTTTTTTACTCCGAGGGTGGTGAGTGAATGGAATCGGCTGCCGTCGGAGATTGTTGAGGCAAACTCATTGGGGTCTTTTAAAAGACTTCTGGATGAGTATATGAAAATGAATAGGATAGGGGGTTATAGATAAGTCTGTGGATTGGCAACTCGTAGGCCAAAGAGCCTGTTTCTGCTGTATTGTTCTATGTTCTATGTTAAGACTAAGGAAATTTGGCATGTCAACCCATTAGCTACCAAATTTTACAGATGCAATATGGAAAGCATTCTTGCTAGTTGTACCACAGCTAGGTCTGACTTCTACTCTGCCCAAGACCGCAAGGTACTACAAAAGGTCATGAATGTAGCCCAATCCATTATGCAAACCAGCTTCCTATCCAGTGACTCTAGCTACACTTACTGCTGCCTCTGCAAAGTAGCCAACATAATTAAGGACCCTACGCATGCCGGGCATTCTCTTTTCCACTGCTTCTTTCAGGAAAAAGATAAAAAAGTCTGAGGCCATGTACCAACCAACTCAAGAACAGCTTCTTCCCTGCTGCTGTCAGTTGAACAGACTCACCTTGCATTAAGTTGATCTTTCTCTACACCCTAGCTATGACTGTAACATTACATTCTGCACTGTCTCATTTCCTTCTCTATGAATGGTATATCTTGTCTGTGTAGCATGCAAGAAATAATACTTTTCATTGTATGTTAATACGTGTGACAATAATAAATCAAATCAAATCAAATCACAGAAATGTGTTAAACTTTTTGCTCACATTTCCCCTACATCTCTTACACAAAATCTTAAAACTGTGTCCCCTGGTTCTTGTACCATCAGCTAATGAGAACAATTTTTCTTTTGCTACCTTATCTAAACCTGTTATAATCATTCCCTTGAGATAGCTAGAGCATCAAGGGGGCAGATATTTTTTAAAGCGTTGCTCTTTAGTAACATGAAATTAATTCTTGAATAGGCCGTATCCAGATCTGTCCTGTTTTTTCCTGAAAAATAAGAGGTTCTGCTTACAGCATTTGTTTCCTCGGCATCTTTGAATAGCAATTTGAAAGTACAGACCATAGCAATAACCTGAATAATTCAGGCACCCAGCCTGGGTGCTCCAAAAGTGCTGATAGCTCATCCCCTAGATAAAAGCTGGGGACATCTACTTGATTTAATTTGATTTGATTTATTATTGTCACACATATTAGTTTATAGCGGAAATTATTGTTTCTTGCATGCTATTCAGACAAAACACACCATACATAGAGAAGGAAAGGAGAAAGTGCAGAATGCAGTGTTACAATCATAGTTAAGGTGTAGAGGAAGATTAGCTTGAGATAGATCCATTCAGGTTGGTTTGGCGGAAATTCTTTCACAATATTGTAAATGGCCAGGATTTCTCCACTAGCATCCTCCCAGAGAGACATTCAGACAGTAGTTTTATTGGAAGAGTTAGAAAGAAAGAAGACTTGTATTTATGCAGTGCCTTTCACAACCTCCGGATGTCCCAAAGCATTTCAAAGCCCATGACATACTTTTGAAATGGAGTCGCTGTTGTAATGTAGGAAATGCAGAAGCCAATTTGCACATAGCAAACTCCCACAAACTGCAATGTGACCATAATTAGATAATCTGCATTTTTTTTGTGATGTTGAATGAAGGTTAAATATTGGCAAGGTCACCAGGGATAAATCCCTTGGGGGTGTCACAGTGGCAAAGTGGTTAAGAATCAGGGGGCACAGGTGAATGTCATGGCCATCATTCAGGAGGTGTTTCTGGGGAAAGTGAAAAATCTGAAAGTGGATAAATCACCTGGACTGGATGGACTACTCTTCAGGATTCTGAAAGAGGTAGTTGAGGAAATTATTGAAGACATTTGTGATGGTCTTTCAGGAATCATTGTTATTCCTCTAAACAGCATCAGCAGCAAGGGTGCCAGAGGACTGGAAAGTAGGTAATGTAACACTGCTGTTTAAAAAGGGAGAGTGATAGCAGATGGGAAATTATAGGCCGATAAGCCTGACTTTGGTCATTGGCAAGACATTAGAGTCCATTACTAAAGGTGAGATTGTGGAGTACTTGGAAGTACATAATAAAGTGCATGATTGACTCAGCACAGCTTCGTTAAGGGGAGGTCTTATCTCACTGTTAGAGTTCTTTGAGGAAGTAACAAAGAAACTAGATAAAGGAGAACCATTGGACGCGATTTATTTAGATTTCCAAAAGGCCTTTGACAAGGCGCTGCATAGAAGACTGTTAAAAAAGTTAAAAGCCCGTGGTGATAAGGGTAAGAGCCCTTGGATAGAGGATTGGCTGACTGGCAGAAGGCAGAGATGGGAATAAAGGGGTCTTTTTTAAGCTGGTGACTTGTGTGCTTCAGAGGTTGGTGCTGGGACCGCAACTTTTCACAATATACATTAACGATTTGGAAGGAGGAACTGAAGGCATGTTAAGAAGTTTATTTAGAGGGAAGTTTATTCAGAGGAAGAAGTTTATTAAAGATATTTAGAGGGACAGGTATTTTTGAGAAATCAGGAGAAGGACTTGGACAGGTTAAGAAAGTGGGCAAAGAAATGGCAGGTGGAATACAAGGTGGAAAAGTGTAAAGTTATGCACTTTGGAGGAGGAATGGAGGCACAGACTATTTTCTAGATGGGGAAATGCTTAGGAAATCAGAAATACAAAGAAACTTCGGAATCCTGATTCAAGATCCTTAAGGTTAACGTGCAGGTTCAATGGGCAGTTGGGAAGGCAAATGCAATGTTATATTCATGTTGAGAGAGCTAGAATGCAAGAGCAAGCTTGTACTTCTGAGGCTGGAAAAGCCCTGGTCAGACCCCATTTGGAGTATTGTGAGCAGTTTTGGACACCGTATCTAAGGAAGGACATGCTAACCTTGGAAAGGGTCCAGAGAAGGTTCACAAGAATGACCCTGGAATGAAGAGCTTGTGTTATGAGGAATGATTGAGTACTCTGGGTCTGTATTTGTTGGAGTTTAGAAGGATGAAGGTGGATCTTATTGAAAGTTACAGGATACTGTGAAGCCTGATTGAGTGGACGTGGAGACAATGGGCCCAATTTTACCATTTGGAGCATAAGGGCTGGATCCAGGCATAATACAGATCCAAGCCTGGAATCCTCTTTGCAGCGTGCCTGTAGCTTTTTGCTGGCTCCGGTCCGATTCGCACTGTGGGCAGGGTTTAGCGCTGTCAGAATGATTGGAGCTCTGAACTGTGCATGCACACTTAGAAAAAAAATTGGAAAAAGTGCACCCATGTTGGATCGCTCCCTAGCCACAGAAAGTGAGAAAGTGGCACAAGAGTGAGAAGCAGGAGCAAGGGTGTATCTCGGGGACTGGGGAGGTGGTGGCAGTAGATCTCTGTTGAGGAGAGCAGATAGATCTCTGTTGGGGAAGGCAGGAGGGTCTGCTGCCATTCTGTGATCGGTGGGGGTGGTGGCTGGGCTGGCGGTCAGTCTGGGTAGTTGGGGAAGGTGATTTTTAGCTCTCAAGGATCTACTTCCATTGCTTTTTTTTTCTAGCCCAGAACTATATTTCATGGTGAGAGTTTTCTCTGGAGACCTGCCCTCAAGTGCAAGCTGGGCGAATCTTCCAACAGCATTTCAAATCTGCACCAAATCTGATCCTTTCAGTCCAAGTGCAAGCTCCCATGCACATTCCTCTTCCGTAGCTCGTCCCTTGTTGCTCTCTCTCCCGGACAAATCCACCCCAACTACCCAGACCGACTGCCACTCCTGCCGCCTCCCCCAACACCGATCGCCCACAGAGTAGCAGCAGACCCTATTTCTCCCCCCCTCCCCCACACGGATCAGAGATCCATCTGCCCCTCCCAAAGATACAACTTACCCACCTCCTTTCCTTCCCCCTAGATGACGATCTAGCTCAGTCCCCCAACAATAATCTCGTCGCATTCCTCCTCCCCTCCAGAGGAACATCTCACCTGTCTCCTTCCCCTCCATCACCAATGATCAGCCCTTCCTCCCCGCACCACCACACAATGATCAGCCCTCCCCCACTGCTGCCAGAGATACATCTGACCTGCCTCCTCCTCCTCCATCCCCCCAACCCCCGCCCCAGAGGATGATCTCGGTCAGAGAGCCGTCACAGACTCTGATCCTGCTTCGGAGGATCCCTTCCAAAATCAAAATCGGCTTTGGATTTTTGTTTAGCAGGTGGTTTACAGTGCGGATTCGGAATGGACCAGAAGACGATAAAGTGGGATTTGGTGTTAAAGTTGGGTGCGCGCTTCATTAAATCGATTTAAATGCATACTAATACATTTAAATCATCAGGCCACCCGATCCAGGCATGGATAGATAGGGTGGACTCTCAGAGACTATTTCCCCGAGCTGAAATGGTCACTACGAGAGGACACAGATTTAAGGTGCAGGGAAGCAAATACAAAGGAGACGTCAGGGGTAGGTTTTTCACTCAGAGGGTGGTGAGTGAATGGAACCGACTGCCGTCGGAGGTTGTTGAGGCAAACTCACTGGGGTCTTTTAAAAGATTTCTGGATGAGTATATGGAAAAGAATAGGATAGGGAGTTATAGATAGGTCTGTGGATTGGTAGATGTGATCGGTGTAACTCGTGGGCCGAAGGGCCTGTTTGTGCTGTATTGTTCTATGTTCTATATGCTCCTGAATCAGGTGTCGGTAAAACTGCAAACTGCTCGGATTTGGCTGCAGATCCCATTCAAGAATTTACTGCGATTTTGCGCCTGAAAAGGGGTGCAAATTTTTGGTAAAATCACAGCCAATGTTTTCACTAGTAGGAAAAACTAGAACCGGAGGGCACAACTCACGCTAAAGGGACGATCCTTTAAAAGAGAGATGAGGAGGAATTCTTCAGCCAGAGGGTAGTGAATTGTGGAACTATTTGCCGCAGAAGGCTGTGGAGGCCAGGTCATTGAGTATCTTTAAGACAGAGATAGATAAGCTCTTGATTAATAAGGGGACAGAGGTTACTCAGAAAAGGTAAGAGAATGGGGATGAGAAAAATATCAACTGCGATTGAACGGCAGAACAGACTCAGAATGGGCCGAGTAGCCTAAATCTCCTCCTATAGTTTATGGTCTTATTATGGTCTTAACATTGCTACCTCGTAATGCCAGAGACATAGGTTCAATTCTGGCCTAGGGTGACTATCTGTGTGGAGTTTGTACATTCTCTCTCTGTCTGTGTGAGTTTCTTCTGGTATTCCTGTTTCCCCCCACAGTCCAAATATGTATAGGTTAAGTGGATTGGCCATGCTAAATTGAGTAAGAAGTCTGACAACATCAGCTATTGCTGTTGCTGTTGCTGTTGGAGACCAGAACACCACATTCACCTGACAAAGACTATAGGATCAAAAGCTTGTGAGTTTACTATCAAATAAGTCAGTTGGAATTGAACACAGTGTTGTCAGACTTCTTACTGTCTTTACCCCAGTCCAATGCCGGCATCTCTACATCATGCTAAATTGCCCATTTGTGTCACAGGATATGTAGGTAAGGAGCGTTAGCAGGATAAATACGTGGGATTACAAGATAGAGTAGGAATGGGATGTTCCGTCGGAGAGTCGATGGAGACTCAAGGTCCAAACGGCCTTCTTCTCACTTGTAGGGATTCTATGGTTCTTCAAAATAATATCATCAGCTTTTCATTATTATCTGAAAGGGCAAACAAGGGCTCAAGCAAAAGAGTGCACCTCCAACCTAACAGCACTCCCTCAGTACTGTACTGCAGTTTCAGTGTTGGTTTTTTGCAGTCAGATCTTGAAATGGGATTTGAATTTCTGATTCAGAGTGAGTGTGCAAACTTGGACAGCCACTGAGTTTGGAGAGAATAAATGTACTATATTAAGATATAGCCATACCGGTTATGTTCTATGTATGGAATTTTGCAGAACTGCTCCTGCAAGTTCACATTAATAATTTCACCTTCTCAGTTCACATTGGAACTGTCTTACTGATACTGCAACTCACATCATTGCTCCAACTCCAGCTTCCTTCTCTTCCTCAATGCTGCTCCCAGCATCTGAATGTGCAGCCATTGCATACTGTGAACATGGATTGTTATCTCACCATAAGTTTTCCATTTAAATATTTTTGCTTCAATTCTTTTTGGAAAAAGAAACTTTCAATTGCTCAAGGCAGGAAACAAGATAAGAGCTGAGGCTGGTAATTGGGGAACAGGCTGGGAGTAGAACTGAAGGCCATCACCACATATGTAGCTACTGTCTTCAAAATGATGCCTATTTGATGAAGTGTGGTACCCATTAAATTAAATCATGTAGGACATGACTTTCTAACAATTTAAGTTTATTAATATCACAAGTAGGTTTACATGAGCACTGCAATGAAGTTATTGTGAAAATCTCCAAGTTGCCATACACCTGCTCCTTTTCAGATACACTGAGGAAGAATTTAGCATGACCAGTGCACCTAATCAGTATATCTTTCAGACTGTGGAAGGAAATCAGCACATCTGGAGGAAATCCGCACAGACACATAGCGAACATGCAGATTCCACATGGACCGTGACCCAAGTCAGGAATCGAACCCAGGTCCCTAGTGCTGTGAGGCAGCAGTGCTAACCACTGTGCCGCCCCATAACCAAGTAGCATTGTGATGAGGATAGGTACATTTTTGGTTGTGGTGCCCTCGTGATGATCATACTCAACTAGACTAGACTGTTTTCAATTAATCTGGAGGAATGACAAAATGCGGCGTTGTATCCACTCCCCAATCTAAGATCAGTTCATAGGGCATGGACCAGAAATAGACCTTCCTGCTTACTGCTTTTTGTGTCATATTAGATTTTGCTCACCATCAGAAGAGCTTTCCACCAAAACACTCTGACAAAAGTTCTAAAATGAAAATCGTCAGGTTGAAATTTGAATAGAAAGGAAACAAATTGACCTGTGTGAGCGAGTCCAATAATAGGAATAGATTTTTCTAAATGGATTTTTCCAGTAGATGTCTGTGTTTGTAGTTGTAAAACAATATGCGGTTGAGACTGGAGCTATGTCTTGCTAATCATGATAATCAAATACAGCATAGACCTAATTAGTACATAAAATCAGCATGAACTTTAGAAATGTCATGGGATCTATACCATATACAGCAGTATGTCAGCAAGTTCTAGAAACTTCAGCTTATTACAGTTAATAATTGATCCCTGGTGCTGGTTTTGCTTCCGTTAAATTGCCAGTACTCCAAAGTATTCATTTTGATTTTTTTTTTTATTTAACATTCTGGTAGTCTGCCTGTCAATATGGGAATAATAACTGAATACATTGACAGGCAGACTCATTAAAGTGTCAGGGCCTCAGGGTCAGTTAATTAGTCTGGAAAGCAGAGGTAGATTTAGTCCAAACCTCTGAGGTGAAACTTTACCGAAGACAAGAAGGGAATCGTAATGCCTCCAATGTAATACTTCATCATAATTTAACTTCACTGGCAGGGGACTGCAAAATTCCACCACAATAAAATTAATAAAAGCAATAAAAGATCTGGAATTAAAAGCTGGCCTCAGAATTGATAATCATTAAACTTTTGGTCTGTCAAAAACTCAGCTAGTGCCCTTTAGGGAAAGAAATCTGCCATCCTTACCTGATTTGGCTTGTATGTGAGTCCAGATTCACAGTAATATAATTGACTCTTAATTATGGCTGAGAAAAGCACTCATAGGTTTCAAATGGCTACTCAAAAGTCAAAAAGGAATAAAATTAGATGGAGAAAGGCATTATCAAGCCAGTTGACACTGCAAAGTTCTAACATCTGAAGGATTTTCTTAATTTTCACAAAATTGAGAGAGCCATCCTGCAATGTGATCATGTAACCACCCTGACCATCATACTCATCAAATCATACCCTTCAGTATTAGAGGATTGGATGGACAGAAATCTGTTGAGTGTATTCACGAGGAATTTCTCATTCAGTATGTGGATGGCCTGACAAGAGAGGGGGCAAAAACTTGAGAAATAAGGAAAGGCAGGGGGCAGAAGTGTTAATGAGGGATCACTTTGGGACAAGTGACCATAATTCTATTTGTTTTAAGATAGCGATGGAGAATGATAGGTCTGGCCTAAAAGTTAACATTCTGAATTGGGGCAAGGCCAATTTTGATGGTATCAAGTTAATTGGGGCAGTCTGTGGGAAGGCAAAGGGATGTCTGGTAAGTGGCAAGTTTTCAAAAGTGTGTTAACCAGAGTTCAGAGTAAACACATTCCTCTTAGAGTGAAGGGCAAGGCTGGCAGAAGTAGGGAACCCTGGATGACTCAGAATATTGAGGCCGTAGTTAAGAAGAAGAAAGAGGCACATGACATGCATAGGCAGCTGGGATCAAGTGAATCTCTTGAAGAATATAGGAGTGTAGAAGTAGAATTAAGACAGAAATCAGGAGGGCAAAAAGGGGGGATGAGATTGTTTTGGCAGATAAGACAAAAAGCTTCTACAAATACGTAAAGAGCAAAAGAGTAACTAAGGAGAGAGTAGGGCCTCTTAAGCATCAACAAGGTCATCTATGTGTGGATCCACAAGAGATGGGTGAGATCTTAAATGAATATTTCTCATCAGTATTTACTATTGAGAAAAGCACGTATGTTAGGGAACTTGGGGAGCTAAATAGCAATATCTTGAGAAGTGTACATATTACAGAGAAGGAGATGCTGGAAGTCTTAAAGTGCATGCAGGTAGATAAATCCCTGGAACTTGATGAAGTGCATCCCATGACACTGTGGGAGGCTAGAGAGGAAATTGCAGGTCTCTTAGCCAAGATATTTGAATCATTGATTGTCACGGGTGAGATGCCTAAAGATTGGAGAGTGGCAAATGTTATGCCTTTGTTTAAAAATGGCTGCAGGGAAAAGCCTGGGAACTACAGGCCAGTGAGCCTCACATCTGTGGGGTAAGGTGTTGCAAGGTATTTTGAGAGACAGGATCTACAGGTATTTAGGGACACAAAGACTGACTAGGACAGTCAGCATGGTTTTGTGAGTGAAAAATCATGTCTCACAAATCTGATTGAATTTTTTGAAGGGGGTACCAAGAAGGTAGATGAAGGCAGTGTAGTTGAGGTTGTCTATGTGGATTTTAGCAATGCTTTTGACAAGTTACTGCAAGATAGGTTGTTGCATGAGGTTAAATCTCACAGGATCTAGAGTGAAGTATCTAAATGGATACAAAATTGGCTTCTTGACAGAAACCAAAGGGTGGTTGTACAGAGTTGTTTTTCAAACTGGACGCCTGTGACTAGTGGTATGTCTCAGGAATCAGTGCTGGGTCCACTGTTATTTGTCATTTATATTGGGGCGTGGTTAGTAAGTTTGCAGATGACACTAAGATTGGTGAAATAGTGGACAGTGAAGAAAATTATCTCCAATTGGTCAACTGGACTAGTGGGCTGATGAATGGCAGGTGTAGTTTAATTTAGACAAATATGAGAAGATGCATTTTGATAGATTGAACCAGGACAGGACTTACTCAGTTAATGGTAGGGAGTTAGGGAGAGTTACAAAACAAAGAGATCTAAGGGTACATGTTCATAGCTCCTTGAGAGTGGAGTCACAGGTGGACAAAGTGGTGAAGAAGGCATTTGGCATGCTTGGTTTCATCAGTCAAAATATTAAATACAGGAGTTGAATGTCTTGTTGAAGTTGCACTGGACATTGGTAAGGCCACACTTGGAAAACTGTGTGCAGTTCTGGTCATCCTGTTATAGAAAGGATACTATTAAACTAGAAAGAGTGCAGAAAGGATTTACTAGGATACTACTGGGACTTGATGGTTTGGGTTATAAGGAGAGGTTGGATAGGCTGGGACATTTTTCTCTGGAGGCTAGGAAGCTGAGGGGTGATCTGATAGAGGTCTATAAAATAATGAGGGGCACAGACCAGTAGATAGTCAATATTTTTTCCCAAAGGTAAGAGAGTCTAAAACTAGAGGTCATAATTTTAAGATGAGGGAGAGAGATACAGAAGTGTCCAGAGAGGCAGTTTCTTCACACAGAAGGTGTTGAGTGTCTGGAACAAGCTTTCAGAGGTAGTAGCAGAAGCAAGTACAATCTTGTCTTTTAAAAAGCAATTGAGATTAATTTAGGTGTTTAAAAAAAAATGGGAGGCATGGACAATTTGGACTGAAGGGCCTGTTTCATGCTGTAAACCTCAATGACTCTGTGACTCTATAACTTTGAAAGCTTGGCACAACTGCAAGGAATCTGGCACAAATTGTCACTTTTAGTCATTTTTTGCAGGATCAGCAGGGATTTTGCTTGTCTATTGACGTTAGTGGCTAGATTTTCATGAAATTGAGAAGACTGTGTGAATCTTTTAAAAATAGTGACCGGGAACCAGATACAGAAGTCCCAAGCCTATTTCCAACATATCAAATTTTTTGTGGTGAGGGGAAAGGGATTCATATCAGAGGGAAGCTCAAATTTGACAGTTATGTTCAAACAAGCCCCATTTTACCGCTGTGGCTTTAACCCACCGTGTGGGAATCACACGGATGTAAACACACTTGGAATACAATTTATTTATGTATCATGATCTGAAGTTTTTAATGCCCTGTTGTTTAATTAAAAATACAAGCTTAAGCTTAAAAGAACACCACCTGTGGACTGCATTGATAGACAAGCCATCTGGTGTAAGTTAGAAAAAAAATTACCATCTGTTCATGTAGCTTCAATAGAGTTATTCATTGACATTTGCCAAGGGCTGTTATTACGTCATTATGCATGCTTGGCTGAATTTCAAAATCTGTACTTAGCTCATTAGTGGATTTTACATTTGCAGTCTGATTGACAGTTTAAGAAGCTAACAAACAGTCAGCTATCTTTCAACTGACAAATGGATAAAAGGGTATTTGTTTTTACAAGGGACTGAATGCTTGAGGAGTTTTATAATTTTGAATCAGTTTCATGAATAAGAATTTATTGCATTCGCAAGTGTGTATTTATGAGGGCTATATTAAATTGATAGAAATTGTTTTCCATCTCCACATGGCTCCTGAGATTTTCCCCATTAAATCTACCAGATAGGTTGCTTTGGATGTTGCAGAAGAGAAGTCGGACATGGGGCCTGAGTTGGCATGGAGGGGCCATGAGGTGCATGATAGGACAATAGGGCACTTGTAACATAATTGTATGCTTTGAATATTCATTAGCGTAAAGCATTTTTTCATTTACATCCTACCTTCAAAATAAAGTCAAAATGAAAGGCAACCTTAATGAGAGATCTTGGATTCTCACCTTGTTTCCCTTTTTGGGAGATGGTAGCAGCAGGTATTTCATCTGTGGGTAGTTAATGTATGGAATTCTTCAACATAAAAGGCTGCAGAAGTTGGGTCATTAAATGGATTCAAGGCTGAAATAGAAGAATTTTTAATCAGTAAGAGTTATAGGGATAATGCAGAAAAGTGGAGCTGAGGATTAGTATATCAGATCAATCAAAATTTCATTGAATGACAGAGCAAACTCAATGGATCCAATGACCTAATTCTGCTCCTATATCTTCTGGTCTTATAGCACACGAGAATTCTATAGCATCCAATTGACGATTGTGTAAAGATGGCGTGCACTCCCAATCAGTTTTATGCAGATGTGAGTATGCATTTTTCCTTGCTTAGCTCTACAGCATATGGAAAGAAGCAGGAAAATGGCAGCTTGAACCCACTTAACGACCCAGCCTTTGGAGCCTTTTATGTTGAAGATTAACACACCCTCTGAGAGGAAGAATTCTTCCTCATCTCTGTTTTACATGGGTGATCCCTTACTGTGAGTTTATGCTCCCTGCTGCTTCACTCTCCCAAAAGGGGAAACAAGCTGAGAATCCAAGATCTCTCATTAAGGTTGCCTCTCATTTTGACTTTATTTTGAAGATGGGATGTAATTGAAAAAATGTTTTACAGTAATGAGTGTTCACAGCATACAAACATATTACAAGTCCCTTATTGCTCTATCATGATACCTCTATGCCAACTCAGGCCCCCATGCCCGACTTCTCTTCTGCAACATCAAAAGTAACCTATATGGTAGATATAATGGGAAGATCTCAGGAGCCATGTGGAGGTAGAAAACAAATTCTCCCAATCTAATATAGCCTCGCAAATACACACTTATAAGTGCAATAAACTCACATTCATGAAACTGATTCAAAATTATAAAACTCCTCAAGCATTCAGTCTCTTATAAAAACAAATACCTTTCTAGCCACTTGTCAGTCGAAAGATAGCCAATCTTTTTGAACTGCCAATCAAACTGCAAGATTGATGAGGAGGGAAGGTGGAGTGGGGTTGGGTTGGTGCATTGATGAGTGAAATGAGAAGATCCTGCATCCTACATGTATTTGGGGAAGGGGTGGAGGGGGGAGCTAAGAAAATGAGGAGCATAAAAAGGTGGGATTAGTACTGACCAAATGTGTCCATTTCTGGCTGTTGGCTGGCAGAGTCCCTAAAGAGTTTTGTTTTCACCAGCAACATCACCCACTGAGGGTGATCTTGTGCAATGGCATTTATACTGCACAGGAAGGAGGGCCAGCTGAGCCTGCAAAGTCAGTCATATCCCACAAAGTAGTGTGGACAACACTGCAATGAATACTTACATTCAGTGCTCAGTGAATGAAAGAAACATAATATTGTTTTTTTTCCACAATAAAGGGATATTTCCTAACTGTACCGTAATCATCAGTGAATGCCAACCATGAGGTGTGCTAGTGCATATAGCGCTCTGACTAAGTTATTCTCAAATAATTGTGAAGGACATGTGAGTAAAGTGAAATTAACGTAACTTGAAATTGAATTCTGAAAAAGAGACACCTGTATCAAGTTTGTGTATTATCTTAATGACAATGGAATTGGGCAGGAAAGTTTTCACCATGATGTATTTGTCCAGGAAGCTCTGGAGTGGGATGGTTGCACAGTGGTTAGCACTGCCACCATGCTGCACCAGGAACCCAGGTTCAATTCCAGCCTTGGGTCGTCACTGTCTGTGTGGAGTTTGTAAATTCTCTCCGTGTCTGCGTGGGTTTCCTCTGGGTGCTCCAGCGTCCTCCCACAGTCCAAAGATGTGTGGGTTGGGTTGATTGGCCATGCAAAAATTGTTCCTTAGTATTAAAGAGATTAGTGGGGAAAATATGTGAGGTTACAGGAATAGAGCACGGTTGGGATTGTTGCCAGTGCAGGCTCGATGGGCTGTGCAGGCTCGATGGGCTGAACAGCCTCCTTCTGCACTGTGGGGATTCCATGACATAGTCCACCCATGGCAGCAGCATTGTCAGCTGGCTGGTTTCTCCACTGAGAAGCATCCCCTGTCACAGAATTGTACATGTTTGCCACGCAGACAGCTGGTACTTTAAACGTTAACAAAATCCACCCCCCCCCCCATTGTTACAGAGCCAAATGCTGCATGCCAGACTTAAAAATGAAGATAGAAAAAATGATCGTGAAAATGCTTTAAAAATTGCTCTCAAATGGATTTGAGCCCAAATGGGTTTGCAATTTTATTTCTGTTTCTTGAATATAAACTCCATTACCACAATTCCGACAAAAGAAAAATAAATCAAAACATGCGCGTTTATTGAGCACTGGGTTTTACTTGCTTTTCAAGAGCTCAGCAACTTATATTCTCCCAGCTTTAGTAGAGTGGGAAGCAACTGTAAGAATCAAAGCAGCTTATTCATGCAAAGCAGATGGCACTTGACAGCTAATTTCCCCTCTATGCAACACTTGGTCTAACAGGTTACAGATCCATATTCTAATACTGGACGGCTGATCAGCATGTTGCCTTTCTGTCATCTCAGACTTCTCAACCCCCCGTTCAGTTACATTCTGCTTTAAGCTCAGATGAATAAGGCAAGAAAATCTCAAATTACAATTATATTGTCTGCTGAGATATTGAGGTTTTTTTTTGCTGCTTCTATGAGTGAGATTTTCACTACCAAGTAAATTTCAAACTTGAGTTAAAAGACCCTATTAAATCCAATTTGCACACTGGAGAGCCAGTGCTGGGATTATGTCACGTCCACTAATCTAAGGCAGCCACAAGATGTTTAAGTGGCTGTTTGGAAGGCCCACATCTGTTGTCTGGGTGTTCATCCCAGCTGTTTTAGAGACTGTTAGTCTGTTTAGCCCTCTATTGCACTACCCGAACATTTCATATTCCTCATGGTCCTTCCAGCCAAACTCATGGGACAGCCACCTGGTTGGAGGTTGCTGCTGCTGGAGGTCAGTACCTCAGCGCCAGGACACTGCTGTAGGAATTCCTCAGGCTAGCATCTCAGGCTCAAACATCTTCATCAATGATTTTCCTTCCCTTCATCATGAGGTCAGAGATGGGGATGTTCACTGGTAGATGTACAATGTTCACTGCAATTCACGAATCATTAGACACTGAAGCAATCTTTGCCCCTGAGCAGTAATGCATTGGCAAAATTCAGGTTTGCGCCACAACTAGCAAGGGTGATTTAGCTAATTGGATTAGGAATTGGCTAGCAGATAGAAGACAGAGGGTGGTGGTTGATGGGAGATATTCATCGTGGAGTTCGGTGACAAGTGGTGTACCTCAGGGGTCTGTTTTGGGGCCCCTGCTGTTTGTAATTTTTATAAATGATCTGGATGATGGTATTGAAGGATGGATTAGTAAATTTGCAGATGACACTAAAGTCGGTGGAGTGGTAGATAGTGAAGAGAGGTGTTCTAGTTTGCAGAGAGACTTGGACAAGTTGCAGAGCTGGGCCGAGAGGTGGCAAATGGAGCTTAATGTGGAAAAGTGTGAGGTAATGCACTTTGGCAGGAATAATAAATGTGTAGAGTATAGGGCTAATGGTGGATTCTTAATAGTGTTGATGAACAGAGGGATCTTGGTGTATATGTGCATAGATCCCTGAAAGAAGGCAGTCAAGTCGATAAGGTTGTTAAGAAGGCATATGGAGTCTTAGCTTTTATTGGTAGGGGGATTGAATTTCGGAGCCGCAACGTCATGTTGCAACTGTACCAAACTCTAGTGCGGCCGCACTTGGAGTATTGTGTGCAGTTCTGGTCCCCGCATTATAAGAAAGATGTGGAGGCTTTGGAGAGGGTACAGAGGAGGTTACCAGGATGTTGCCTGGTATGGAGGGCAGGTCTTATGAAGAGAGGCTGAGGGATTTGAGGTTGTTTTCGTTAGAAAGGAGGCGGCTAAGAGGAGACCTTATTGAAACATATAAGCTGATTAGAGGTTTAGATAGGGTGGACAGTGATAGCCTTTTTCCTAGGATGGAGAAATCTAGCACGAGGGGACACAGCTTTAAATTAAGGGGTGATAGTTATAGGACGGATATCAGAGGTAGGTTCTTTACCCAAATGGTGGTTCGGGAGTGGAATGCCCTGCCTGCAGCAGTTGTAGATGCGCCAAGTTTGGTGGCGTTTAAGATGTTAGTTGATAGGTATATGGAAGAGAAGGGAATGGTTTAGTTTGGAGGGGCATTGCTTTTTATATTGGTCGGCGCAACATCGAAGGCCGAAGGGCCTGTTCTGTGCTGTTATGTTCTATGTAAACCACGTCCACTGCTCTTCCTTCGTCAATGTGTTCAGTCACATTTTCAAAGAACTCCACTACGCTCGTAAGGCACGACCTACTCTTGACAAAGCCATGTTGACTATATCTGATCAAGCTAAGTTTCTCTAAATGCTCATAAATGCTATTCCTCAGAATCCTCTCCATCAACTTACCAACCACTGAGGTCAGACTCACCGGTCGGTAATTTCCGGGCTATCTCTGTTCCCTTGCTTGAAAATAGGAACCACATCCACAATCCTCCATTCCTCCGGAACCTCTCCTGTCTCCATTGACAATGCAAAGATCATCGCCAGGAGCTCTGCGATCACTTCCCTCACCTCCCACAGTAACCTGAGGTACATCTCATTGAGTCTTATCTATCTATCTTCATAGAATTTAAAAGTTCCAACACATCCTCTTTCTTAACATCCACATACTCAATCTTTTCAGTCTGCCGTTAACCTGCAGTACAACCTCCCAAATCATCTTCCACCTTGAATACTGAGGCAAAATACTCATTAAGCACGTCTGCCATTTCTTCCACTTCCACACAAACTTTTCCCCCTTCACCTTTTAAAGGTCCAATCCCTTCACTTCTCATCCTTTTACTTTTCACATATTTATAAAATGTCTTGGGATCCTCCTTAATCTTACCCGCCAAGGCCTTCTCGTGACTCCTTCTGGCTCTCCTAATTTGCTTTTTAAGCTCCTTTCTACAAGCCTTATACGCTTCTGGATCCTTAACATCTCCTAGTTCTCTGAACCTTTTGTCCACCTTTCTTTTCTTCCTGACTAGATTCATCACAACCTTTGTGCACCATGGTTCCCTTGACTTAACAAAACCTCCTTGTCTCACCAGAACGTTGTCGTGCAGAGCTCCAGACAAACATTCCTTGAAAATCTGCCAAAACTTCCTTCAGTACTTTTCCCCAAGAACATCTCCTTCCAGTTTACTTGTCCAATTTTCTGTCTAATGATTTCATATTTCCCCCTACTCCAGATAAATACCTTCCTATCCTGCCTGATCCTGTCTCTTTCCAAAGCTATCATGAAGTAGATAGAATTATGATCACCATTCCCGAGATGTTGTCCTATCGAGAGATCTGACACCTGTCCTGGTTCATTAGCCAGCACCAGGTCAAGCAGCTTGGACCAGTACCTGGAACTTCGATGTTGTGGCCATTTCAGAGACATGGGTAGAGCAGGGACAGGAATGGTTGTTGCAGGTTCCGGGGTTCAAATGCTTCAGTCGGAGTAGAGAAGGAGGTAGAAGGGGGGGAGGAGTGGCATTATTAGTCAAAGACTGTATCACAGTGACAGAAAATAAGTTTGATGAGGACTTGTCTGTTGAGGTAGTATGGGCTGAGATTAGAAACAGGAGAGGAGAGGTCACCCTGTTGGGAGTCTTTTATAGACCTCCTAAAAGCTCTAGAGAGGTAGAGGAAAAGATTGCAAAGTCGATCCTGGACAGGAGTGAAAGTAATAGGGTAATTGTTATGGGGGACTTTAACTTTACTAATATTGATTGGAATAGCTATAGCTCTAGCTCGTTAGAGGGGTCAGTTTTCGTACAAAGTGTGCAGGAAGATTTTTTGACTCAGTATGTAGATAGGCCAACTAGAGGTGAGGCTACATTGGATTTGGTGCTGGGCAATGAGCCAGACCAGGTGTTAGACTTGGAAGTTGGTGAACATTTTGGTGATGGTGACCACAATTCGGTTACATTCACCTTAGTGATGGATAGGGATAGGCATGAACCTGGGGGCAGTAGTTATAGCTGGGGGAATGGTAATTATGAGGCCATTAGGAGGGAATTAGGGTGCATAGGTTGGACTAGGAAACTACATGGACTGGGAACATCTGAAATGTGGAGCTTATTCAAGGAGCAGCTACTGCGAGTCCTTGATAAGTATGTCCCTGTCAGGCAAGGAAGAAATGGTCGAGTAAGGGAACCATGGTGTACTAAAAAAGTTAATTCGCTGGTTAAAAGGAAAAAAGAGGCTTATGTCAGGATGAGGCTTGAAGGCTCAGTTAGTGCAATGAATAGCTATAGATTAGCCAGGAGGGAGCTAAAGAGTGAGTTGAGGAGAGCTAAAAGGGGACACGAGAAGACTTTGGCTGATAGGATCAAGGAGAATCCTAAAGCTTTCTTTAGTTATGTTAAGAATAGAAGATTGGTTAGGGGAAGATTAGGGCCAGTCGTAGACAGCAGTGGGAAGTTGTGCGTGGAGCCTGAAGAGATTGGAGAGGCACTGAACAAATATTTCTCTTCGGTATTCACACAGGGAGATGTAAATGTAGTAGTGGAGAACACTGAGGTACAGGGTTGCAAACTGGAAAGTATTGAAGTAGATAGGGAGGATGTGCTAGATATTCTTGAGGGTTTCAAGTTAGATAAGTCCCCTGGGCCAGACGGGATTTACCCTAGGATTCTCTGGGAGGCGAGAGAGGCAATTGCAGAGCCTCTGGCTCTGATCTTCAGGTCGTCGTTGGTTACGGGTATAGTTCCGGAAGACTGGAGGATAGCGAATGTGGTCCCATTGTTCAAGAAGGGGAAGAGAGACTTTCCAGTGAATTATAGGCCAGTGAGTCTTACTTCTGTTGTGGGCAAAGTATTGGAGAGAATTATTAGGGATAGGATTTATAGTTATTTAGAGAGAAATGAATTGATTGGGGATAGTCAGCATGTTTTGTGAAGGGTAGGTCGTGCCTTACTAATCTTATTGAGTTTTTTGAAAAAGTGACCAAAGAGGTGGATGGGGGTAAGGCATTTGATGTGGTATATATGGACTTTAGTAAGGCGTTCGATAAGGTGGCCCATGGAAGGCTTCTGCAGAAAATGCAGATGTATGGGATAGAGGGTGATTTAGCTAATGGGATTAGGAATTGGCTAGCAGATAGAAGACAGAGGGTGGTGGTTGATGGGAGATATTCATCGTGGAGTTCGGTGACAAGTGGTGTACCCTCAGGGGTCTGTTTTGGGGCCCCTGCTGTTTGTAATTTTTATAAATGATCTGGATGAGGGTATTGAAGGATGGATTAGTAAATTTGCGGATGACACTAAGGTCGGTGGAGTGGTAGATAGTGAAGAGGGGTGTTATAGTTTGCAGAGATACTTGGACAAGTTGCAGAGCTGGGCCGAGAGGTGGCAAATGGAGTTTAATGTGGAAAAGTGTGAGGTAATGCACTTTGGCAGGAATAATAAATGTGTAGAGTATAGGGCTATTGGTAGGATTCTTAACAGTGTTGATGAACAGAGGGATCTTGGTGTATTTGTGCATAGATCCCTGAAAGTAGGCAGTCAAGTCGATAAGGTTGTCAAGAAGGCATACGGAGTCTTAGCTTTTATTGGTAGGGGGATTGAATTTCGAGCCGCAACGTCATGTTGCAACTGTACAAAACTCTAGTGCGGCCGCACTTGGAGTATTGTGTGCAGTTCTGGTCCCCGCATTATAAGAAAGATGTGGAGGCATTGGAGAGAGTACAGAGGATGTTTACCAGGATGTTGCCTGGTATGGAGGGCAGGTCTTATGAAGAGAGGCTGAGGGATTTGAGGTTGTTTTCGTCAGAAAGGAGGCGGCTAAGAGGGGACCTAATCGAAACATATAAGATGATTAGAGGTTTAGATAGGGTGGACAGTGATAGCCTTTTTTCCTAGGATGGAAAAAGCTAGCACGAGGGGACACAGCTTTAAATTAAGGGGTGATAGTTATAGGATGGATATCAGAGGTAGGTTCTTTACCCAGAGGGTGGTTGGGGAGTGGAATGCCCTGCCTGCAGCAGTTGTAGATGTGCCAAGTTTGGTGGCGTTTAAGAGGTTAGTTGATAAGTATATGGTGGAGAAGGGAATGGTTTAGTTTGGAGGGGCATTGCTTTTTATATTGGTCGGCGCAACATCGAAGGCCGAAGGGCCTGTTCTGCGTTGTAATGTTTTATGTTCTATGTTCTAAGTACAGCCTCTCCTCTCATAGGCTTATCCAGGTGCTGTGTCAGGAAACCCTCTGGAAAACACCTAACAAACTCCTTCCCATCCAAACCCTTTACCCTAGGGATATTCCAGTCGATGTTTGGGAAATTAAAGTCTTCCATCATGACAACTCTGTTATTACTACATCTCTCTAGGATCTGTTTCCCTATCTCAATTTCCTCAATTTCCCTGCCACTCTTGGGCGGCCAATAGAAAACACCCAGCAAAATTATCGACCCCTTGCTGTTCCTAACTTCCACCCACAGAACTCTGTGGACAGTCTCTCCACGCATCTACCTTCTCTACAGCCGTGACACTGTCCCTGATCAACAGTGCCACTCCACCATCTCTTTTGCCTCCCTCCCTTCCTGAAGCATCTAAATCTTGCCTCCATTTCTTCTTTATCCTTATGATTCTATAGCTCTCATGTGTACTTGTTGGTGAAAAAGATTTCTCATTCATGAAACTAATTTAACACTTTCAAAATTTCTCAGGTATTTAATCCAATACAGCTAAAATTGAAAAACATCTTTTAATTGTCTATCAAACTGTGGAGATAAATGCCCTGCTGAGATAATTGTAGCTTTTGAAACTCAGCCAAACATTTGTAATGGCATTATAAGAGCCCTTGGGAAATATCAACAAAGAACAACACGGCATGGGAAACAGGCCCTTCGGCCCAACGAGCCCGCGCCGTCATCCTAACGTCTTAATGACATATAGAGACCAATATAGGGACAATTTGTTACCCAATCAGCCTAAGAGCACATTTTTGGGATGTGGGAGGAAACCGGAGCACCCGGAGAAAACCCACGAAACCACGGGGAGAACGCGCAAACTCCGCAGACACAGGCCCAAATCCGTGTGTCTGCACAGCAACAGCGATAGTCTCTGAGCTGTCATGTTGCCCATCTGATGGTCCAGTTTAAGCATACACTAACGACGTGAAGCACTAGGCCACTACTGAAGTAACCTCCAGGAGCAGCCCTTGCACGACCTGCCGAATGCATGCACCTTGTTGATCAACAAGGTGGACCGAATAGCCTGTGGAAACAATTAAAGTATTTAAACAGTCCTCATATATCCCTCTATCTGCAGACCGCTCATGTGGCTGTCCAAGAGACCCTTAAACAACCCTAGCGTGCCTGCTCCCACCACCTTACTCGGTAGTGCATTCCACACCCCCACTACCCTTTGTGTGAAAAAATGCCCTCTAATATTAGTCTTATACATAGCCCCCCTCACCCTAAGGCCGTGACCCCTCGTTCTATCCGAATCTAATGGTGGAAAAAGCTTACCACCATTTACTCTATCTATAACCCTCATAATCTTATATACCTCTAATAGATCCCCTCTCAGCCGACGTCTTTCAAGGGAAAACAACCCCAGTACTTTCAACCTTTCCTCGTAAGACAGCCCTTCCATACCAGGCAGCATCCTGGTAAATCTCCTCTGCACTCTCTCCAGGGCCTCCACATCCTTCCGGTAGTACGGCGACCAGAACTGGACGCAGTACTCCAAGTGAGGCCTAACCAACATTCTATACACTTGCAACATCAAACTCCTACTCTTGTATTCTATACCCCTTCCTATGAAGGCTAACATACCATATGCTTTCTTTATCACCTTTTCCACCTGTACTGACACCTTCAGAGACTTGTGAACCTGCACCCCCAGGTCTCTCTGCGTCTCTATACTCCGGATAGTTTTACCTTTTATCCTATAACTCAGCTCTACAGTATTCCGGCCAAAATGCCGCATTTTGGGCATTCCCAAAAGTCCTCGCATTTATCCGGATTAAATTCCATTTGCCATCTATCTGCCCAATCTACCTGCCTATCTATGTCCTGTTGTATTGCCTGGCACTGCTCCTCAGTCCCCGCCAATCCAAGTATCTTAGTGTCATCAGCAAATTTGCTGATCACACCACCTACCCCCTCTTCCAAGTCATTTATATAAATCACAAATAGAAGAGGTCCTAGTACTGAGCCCTGTGGCACACCACTAGTGACTGACCTCCAGTTGGAAAAAGAGCCTTCCACTACTACCCGCTGTCTCCTCCTCCCAAGCCAGTTCTCAACCCATCTACATACCTGGCCCTGTATCCCATGCGCCTTCACCTTTTCTATCAGCCTACCATGAGGAACCTTGTCAAACGCCTTACTGAAATCCATGTAGACGACATCAACGGCTTGTCCTTCATCAACCGTTTTTGTCACCTCTTCAAAAAATTCCACTAGATTCATAAGGCACAACCTCCCCTTAACGAAGCCATGCTGCGTATCCCTGATCAGATCGCAGCGCTCCAGATGCTCATACATCCTGTCCCTGAGGATCCTCTCCATTAGCTTACCTATAACTGAAGTCAAGCTCACCGGCCTATAGTTCCCTGGGTTATCCTCTGACCCTTTTTAAACAACGGTACTACATTTGCAATCCTCCAGTCCTCTGGGACCTCACCTGTGTCCAAAGAAGAGACAAAGATTTGCGTCAGAGGCCCAGCAATGTCATCCCTCACCTCCCTTAGCAGCCTGGGATAAATACCATCAGGCCCCGGAGCTTTATAAGTCTTTATGCTACCTAAAAGCCCCAACACTTCTTCCCTCGTAATGATTATTTCCTTTAACGGGTCCTCAAAATCCTCAAAGCCGGCATCAGATATCAAGCCCCTCTCCCGCGTGAATACTGACGCAAAGTATTCATTCAGGATCTCCCCCATCCCCTCAGGCTCTAAGCATAGATCCCCTCCTCTGTCCCTGAGAGGCCCAATCTTCCCTCTAACCATCCTTTTGCTCCTTACATAGGAGTAAAATGCCATAGGATTTTCCTTAATCTTACCTGCCAAAGCCATTTCGTGGCCCCTTTTTGCCTTTCTGACACCACTTTTAAGATCCCGTCTACACTCTCTATATTTTTCCAGCGCTGCCTCTGTCCCCAGTTGCCTGGATCTAATGTACGCCTCCCGCTTCTTCCTGACCAAGTCCTCAACATCCCTAGTAACCCACGGTTCTCTAATCCTACCCTTCCCATCCTTTTTCCTTACCGGCACGTGTCTATCCTGCAAAAATTTTAGATTTCTCTTGAAAGATTCCCACATGTGCAGCGTCGATCTACCCTCGAACAGCTTACCCCAGTCGGTATCCTTAAGATCCTGCCTAATCTGGCTATATCTAGCCCTCCCCCAGTTTAACACCCTCCCCTTAGGGCAGGCTTCATCTTTTTCCATTAATACCCTAAAGCAGACAGAGTTGCGGTCACTATTAGACACATGCTCTCCTACTACAACGTCAACCACCTGCCCTGGCTCATTCCCCAGAACCAGATCCAGTATAGCCCCTCTCTAGTCGGGCTATCCACATACTGCTCCAAGGACCCTTCTAAAACACACTGTACAAATTCCTCCCCGTCCACACCTTCCGCTCTTGGCACCTTCCAATCTACCCCAGGGAAATTCAAATATCCCATTACAACTACCCTATTCTTCCTACACTTATCTAAAATTTCCTTACATATCCCTTCTTCCACGGCACGTGGACTGTTGGGCCGGTCTGTAGTACACACCCAACATAGTAACCTCTCCCTTCCTATTCCTCAACTCCACCCATAGCGACTCAATTCCTAACTCAGCCATACCACCTTCCTTCTGCACTGCTATGATGTGATCCTTAACTAATAACGCCACTCCCCCTCCTCTCCTCAAACCACCTCTATCTTGCCTAAAACACTTATACCCCGGAATATTCAATTGCCAGTCCTGCCCTTCCTTTAGCCACGTCTCAGTCACTGCCACCACTTCTAACTTCCTCTCAAACATTATTGCCTTCAGTTCATCTGTTTTGCCAGTCATACTCCTCGCATTAAAACACATGCACTGAAGGCCCTCAGGCACTCTCTGTTCTTCCCTCCTACTCTCCGGAGTTACCCTGTCTCCCATCTCTCTCCCACTCCAAGTTCCCTCTATCTCCCCACCCCCCCTCCATATTAGTTTAAACCCTGCCGAAACACTCCAGCTAGCCTCCCAGCTAAAATATGAGTGCCCTTCCCAGACAACTGTTCCCCGTCCCTCTTGTATAGATGCCCCTCCCTCCTGAAGACTTCCCAATGGTCTAAGATCAATGATGAACTCAATTGAAAATACAGTGTTAATATCTTTTCTGATCTAACCGGAAGCCTGATAATCACATCTGACCATTAGGTTTTGTTTTAACTCCAACAGCTAAATCTCTTTTAAAACAAAAGGTTAAAGAGCAGGGAATTAAAAAAAAACTTAAGACCATGTAACTTAACAAGCTTTACCTATACTTCAAGAGTCTTTGTGTCTACTCCATCAATTTGTAACATCCACACTGTGGATTAAGGCCCTTGGTACATCAAAAAATGTGGCCTGTTTGAACTCAGAACAAAGTTCAAATCTCCATATTGAATTTGAATTTTCATTCTCAGTGAATCATGGACCAAACCTTCCCCCAGTCAACAAAAGTTGAATTTGTTGGAAATGGTGGGACTTCTATTTCTGAGTCCTGCCTCTATTTTTTGAGATCTGTGAAGTCTCTCTGACTCTGCTTATTGGATTGACTTTGACTTTGTGTAATAATTTAAAATTTAATTTGATATAAATCAACAGCCCAAAGTACATCTATCCTCATTCTTCCATTGAAGTCATCAATGATATCAGCATTTGGCATGGACAGCATTTGGCATGGACCACATTTAACATAAACTGCTTGGGCACAGTGTCCTCTATATTAACCATCCCCCTTACCCTTCTCAATGAAAACCTGGAAGGAATTTACGTAATCTGACCCTCACCTACTAGGTACATATCAGTATCCACTCTGAGGATAAATATATTTAAATCAGGATTAAAATGATTGTCATCTGATCAGAATGCTTTTTACAAAATCCAACCCTCAGCCAATTTAAAACTATTGAGCATGTTAAATCGCTTCATTATAGACATCTGGTATTTGTTTTTCTCTCACCACTTATAAATGTAGACCATCCAATCTCAACAGTATTACAAAAATTATACATTGATTGCCAACATCTACTGATAAATATAGCTGTTTGGTTATAGAATCCCATTATAAACATTGGGCATACAGTGGCACAATTTATTCATTCATCATGTTCATCCAGATTGCTTTTGTGAAATGCATGGGAAAGAAAGAGCAGAATGGATGCCAACCAGGTCTAAACATTACTGTGAAATACAGCAGCAATGCTTTAAGTAGGTGTGTGACCAGAGATTTTCTGACTTAATATATATGTTACTAGAGGTAAGTGATTTGAGAGCAGTTATCACGATCATTGTCATTTATGATTATGGAAGCATAAAGAAATATCCTATCCCCTGAATACTGATCATTTTTTAAAATCTTTGCGACTCCTTTACTTCTGCTTCACAAACCTGTGCCTGAGACTGAATTGATATATCTGATGGCTTCCTGAACTCCAGCAGCTACACAAAAAATTATCATTCTCAGTATGGGTCAACTCAAATTCAATCATTCTGCCATTGTCCTGCAATATACTCCAATGAATTTGGCCTTCAGACTTTGGATTAAAACTAGACGAGCCAATTTAAGATGGTATAGCTTTTACTAAAGCAGTCGGGCAGCAGATTAAAGATGGGATCACTCCAGACAGCGCCTGTCAATTTCCTCAAATACTGTGATGGAATCATTTGAAAACCTTAAAATCTGCACCTAATTAAAATTAGATATTAAGTAATGAATGACTATTGTGTGCAAAAATTTAGATTTACCTAAATTAGTTTAATTCAAGAACAATGAACAAATACTGCATGTCCTTGATATACGTCCCTGTCAGGCAGGGAGGAAATGGCTGAAGGAGGAAACCATGGTTCATCAAGGAGATTGAATCTCTTGTCAAAAGGAAAAAGGAAGCTTATTTAAGGATGAAAAAATAAGGTTCAGTAGGGTCGCTTGAGAGTTACAAAGTAACTAGGAATGAGTTAAAAAAGGGTTTGGAGAGTTAGGAAGGATAATGAGAAGTCCTTGGGGATGTGGGGTCAAAGAATAAAGAACAAAGAAGAAAACAGCACGGGAAACAGGCCCTTCGGCCAAATGAGCCTGCGCCGCCACCCCGATGTTCCCACCTCTACCCACAATCTCTGTCTATGTTTATAGATCTATGGATTAAAAACCAAATTTGAGACAATTTAGGGAGAATTTGTTTTGCCAATCAGCCTAAGAGCATATCTTTGGGATGTGGGAGGAAACCGGAGCACCCGGAGAAAACCCACGCAAGCACGGGGAGAATGCGCAAACGACCACAGACACAGACCCAAATCCATGTATCTGCCCAGCACAGCGATAGTCACTGAGCTGTCGTGTTGCCCATCAAATGATCCAGGTCAAGCGTACACTAACAATGTGAAACACTAGGATACTCTTGAAAAAAAATCCAAGAGCAGCCCTCTCACGACCCATCGCGTGTATGCCCCTCGTTAGACAACAAGGTGGACCAAAGCACCTGTAGGATAAAAACAAGTACATCAATATCATCATCTATTTACACACTTCCCAGGGACTTCCAAGGCTCATGATTCCTATTTTAAATCAGTTTTCTATACCCCTCCATTCCCATTCTGTTCATGTGCCCATCTAAGTGTTTCTTAAATAACTCCAGAGTGCCTGCCTCCACCACTTTACTTGGCAGTGCGTTCCATACCCCCACCACCCTCTGTGTGAAAAAACTCCCTCTAGCATCCAAATTATACCTTACCCCCCTCACCCTAAGCCCATGACCCTTTGTGTTATTCGAGTCCTTCTTAGGAAAAAGCTTAACCCTGTTTACTCTATCTATACCCCTCATAATCTTGTACACCTCTATTAGATCTCCTCTAAATCTGCGTCTTTCTAAGGAAAACAGTCCCAATTTGCCTAACCAGATAAAGGAAAACCCTAGGCTTTTTACTCTTATATAAGAAATAAAAGAATGACCAGGGTGAGGTTAAGGCAGTCAAGGATAGTAGTGGCAACTTGTGCATGGAGTCAGAAGAGATAGGAGAGGCGTTGAAAGAATACTTTTCTTCAGCATTCACTAAGGAGAGGGGCCATGTTTTTGAGGATGAGAATGTGATACATGCTGATAGGATGGAGGAGGTAGATGTTCTGAGGGAAGATGTATCAGCAATTTTGAAAAAAATCTGAGAGTTATAAGTCCCTGGGGGATATACCTAAGATATTTTGGGACCCAAAGAATGAGATTGCAGAGCCTTTAGCTTTGATCTTTGGGTGCTCACTGTCCACGGGGATTGTGCCAGAAGACTGAAGAATGGCAAATGTTGTTTATCTCTTGAAGAAAGGAAATAAGAATGACCTGGTAATGATAGGCTAGTTAGTCTTACTTCAGTGGTTGCTAAGATAAAGGAAAAGGCCCTAAGAGGTAGAATTTATGACCATTTGCAAAGATGCAGCTTAATCCAGGATAGTCAGCAAAGTTTCTTAAGGGGTAAGTCCTGCCTCACAAATTTGATTGCATTCTTTGAGGAGGTAACTAAGTGTGTAGATGAAGATAGAGCAGTCGATGGATATCAACTACATGGATTTTAGTACGGCCCTTGATTAGGTTCCCCATGATAAGCTCATGAAGAAAGTAAGGAGGTGGGGGATAGAAGGAAATTTGACCAATTGGATAAGTAACTGGCTGTCTCACAGAAGACAGAGGGTGGTGGTAGAGGAAAAAATTTCAGACTGAAGGCCAGTTACCAGTGATGTACTACAGGGGTCAGTGCTCGGTCCTCTGCTATTTGTGATTTTTACCAATGACTTGGAAGAGAGTACTGAAGAACGGGTTAATAAATTTGCTGATGACACCAAGATTTGTGGAGTCGCGGATGAGGTGGAGGGCTCTTGTAGGCTGCAAAGAGACATTGAAAAGGATGCAGAGCTGGACAGAAAAGTGGCAGATAGAGTTTAACTCTGATGAGTGTGAGGTGATTCATTTTAGTAGGACAAACTTGAATGTAGATTACAGGGTCAATGGCAGGGTTCTGAAGAATGTGGAAGAACAGAGAGATCTTGGGGGCTCATATCCACAGATCTCTGGAGGTTGCCACTCAAGTGGATAGAGCCGTGAAGAAGGCTTATAGTATGTTAGCATTTATTAACAGGGGGTTTGAGTTTAAGAGCCATGGGGTTATGCTGCAACTATATCGGACCTTGGTGAGACCACATTTGGAATATTGTGTTCGGTTCTGGTCACCTCATGATAAGAAGGATGTGGAACTATGGAGAGAATGCAGAGGAAATTTACTAGGATGCTGCCTGGTTTGGAGGGTACGTTTTATGAGGAAAGGTTGTGGGAGCTGGGGCTTTTCTCTTTACAGCGGAGGAGGATACGGGATACGATCTGGATGGGATTGTTGTCGGTGCAGGTTTGATGGGCCAATGGCTTCCATCTGTACTGTAAGAATTCTATCTTATTCTTAATAGAGCATAGAACAATACAGCACAGTACAGGCTCTTAGGCCCTCAATGTTGTGCTGAGCTAAGTCCGAACCCAAGATCAAGCTATCCCACTCCCTGTCATTCTGGTGTGCTCCATGTGCCTATCCAATAACCATTTGAAAGTTCTTAAAAGTGTCCGACTCCACTATCTTGGCAGACAGTGCATTACACACCCCAACCACTCCCTGAATAAAGAATCTATCTCCGACATCCTTTCTATATCTCCCACCATGAACCTTAAAGTTATGCCCCCAGTAACAGCTACATCCACCGAGGAAATCGTTCTGGTGTGCTCCATGTGCCTATCCAATAACCATTTGAAAGTTCTTAAAGTGTCTTAATAAAGGTGACTTAATAAAGGTTTATAAGATGATGAGAGGAATAGATAAAGTGAATGTGCATCTTTGGACTGTGGGAGGGAATCCAAGCAGACATGGGGAGAATGTGCAAACTCCACACAAGCGAAGACTCAAGCCGCAGTTGAACCCAGGACCCTGATGCTATGAGATAGCAGTGCTAACCACTGTACTACCATGCTGCCCAGATTGGGTGACTATTTGCAGAACATCTCAATTCAGGCTGCAAGCACAATCCCAACTTTTTGGTCACTTCTCATTTTAATTCATCACCTTGCTTTCATGTTCACATTTATGTCCTCAGTCAGCTGCAGTGTTCCAGTAAAGCTCAGTGGAAGCTTAATGGACTTCATCTTGTCTTCCAGTTAAGCACTTTACAGCCTTCTAAACTCAACACCCAAATCGGCTTCAGACAATGAATTCCATCCCATTTTCAGTCTTTTTTTTGCCTTGTGCTGGTTTCAGTTTTGATTTTCGTGTTTTTGCTTCTGGACAAAGCTGTTCAATATTCTGCCATACATGCTCATTCTAGCAAGAGAGTATTTCTCTGCATAATGGAGTGGTAGTGTTTAACCACTCCCAACTAATAGGAATCCCAGTAGTCCCCTCTTTCGATTTGAGTTATTATTGTCACGTGTTAGCATGTAGTGAAAAGTATTGTTTTTTACACACTGTATAGACAAAGCATATCATTCATAGAGAGGGAAACAAGGGGGCAGAATGTAATGTCTTAGCTAGGGCGTAGAGAAAGTTCAACTTAGTGCAAGCTAGGTCCATTCAAAAGTCTGACAGCAACAGGGAAGAACTGTTCTCGAGTTGGTTGGTACGGGACCTCAGACTTTTGTACTTTTTCCTGATGGAAGAAAGTGAAAGAGAAAATGTCTGGCGTGCATGGGGTCCTTAGTTATGCTGGCTTCTTTGCCAAGACAGCAAGAAGCATAGACAAAGTTAATGGATGGGAGGTTGATTTACTAAATTCATGATCTTTTGTAGTTTCTTGTGGTCTTGGCAGAGAACCAAGCTGCGATACAACCAGAAAGAATGCTTTCTATGGTGCATCTGTAAAAGTTGGTGAGGGTTATAGCTGACATGCCAAATTTCCTTAGTCTTCTGAGATAGTTGAGGCATGGGGAGACCTGGACAGGTTGTTGGTGATCTGGACACCTAAAAACTTGATGTTCTTGACCTACTTCATCCTCATTGATGTAGGCAGGGGCATATTCTTCTCTGCTCTGCTTTTTTGATAGCTCTTCAATCCTGGTTAACTTCTATCATTTTGCCTTCTTGGAATAAGCTTTTGCTCAGTGCCTGTAGTAATTGTACTTGTTTGCCTAAAGAGCTGAAGTGTAGTGATTAACCGGCATACCTTTTCCAGGGATTTCCCAGAGAGAAAAGCTGTTTAAAACAATATTCTTATTTCCCTGTTTTACTGTTCTTTTTCCCTTTGGGATTCCATTTACTGACTTAAAATATCTTTGCTCCAGATACTCAGAACAGGAGTTGCATGTGAAATTGAGTGTGAACAAATGGTGTATGGCGAGAGAAATTCTGTCAGATGGTAACTGTGACCACCTCATCTTGTTGATGATTAGGATGCTGATCCCTCATTTCCATTTCTATTGCAGCTGATATATATCACATTTGGTTCTCTTATTTCCAACTTTGACTGAGTTAGATCCATCCACATGGACACAATGTCCTGTCAGAAGGATTCCTGAGAGGAATTCATCTTTTGAATCCCACGTTTACCTCTGCACCCTCTCTACAGTACAAACATGTGGCTTTCTTTTGTACATGATGTAGAGACCTCTTACTTTCTTTTGTACATCAGTGTGGGGCTAGCTGGATCCTCCAATTTCTATACTGTTTCATTTCTCCCTTCTAACTGTAGTGTCAATTTAGCAACCCTAGAGTTAGAGACTGTTTTAGCCTCGATCCTTAAATCCAGCAATATTTTAATTGCAATGTGACAAGGTAGTAAAGTAGGGGGACGCTTTCCTGTAAACTCCAAAATGTTTGACTGCCTAGAAGCTACTTAAGAGGTGCCATTCACAGGTAAAGTATCTCTTTCTTCACATTACCTTTGATGCATAGGCGACTACTATGAGATTTCTCTGTGTGTAATGCTCAAGTAGATCTGCTGGAGGAAGATAGAACCCAGATTGGCATCCATTACCTCCAGGTTAATATCCTGATCAGGACTTACTGTACTTAAAGTCTGGGGACATCTGGAAAACCCCTTTCAGCAAGGTAAACATTTCCTCATCATCCAATTCCCATTTTGAAAAAAGACATCTTCCACTCCCACTGCAGGCATGAATCATACTTTGGCTCTTCTTTTGCATTAAGTAGCATAAGATACTACCTGAGAGGTTATCCAAAAAATGAATGCAACTCTCTCCCATTTTCAAGCTTATTTGACACTTAGAATTTTTTCTGTGTGAGATCTGTATAAACAGCAACCTTCCAATTACAATATTCACTGCGAGCAAATACGGCAACTTGGCCATAACATCTCACGGAAGTTGGGAAACAAAATTCTTGCCAAAGCAATCTTATTTCCTGATTTTTCCCTGCCCCTTGTCAGTGATATAACACAGTATTTGCCCTCATTTCAAGAGATTTTAATAAATTTGCATATTTTAAAGTGTTTCCCAATCACATGAAGCCCTCACTAAATTTTCATACCTCCCTGACAGGATGCCATGAAGCAGGTTTACAACAGCACAAAAACACAGGAATCAGCCAAGGGGAATCTGCTGGGTGTGCCAAGCTAAGTATAGCTGCTGGCAGAGAGGGACAAGCCTGAGCAATCCTCCCACACATATTGTCACTGCCCCAACACTGCCCCTATGGGAGTGCCAACTTGACAGTAACATTCTGTGCTGGGAGCACTGCCTGGGGTAGACCGTCTGGGGAGTTCCAGGCAGTAAAGAAGGCAAATGATATATTGGGCACTGTAATGAGAGGAAATGAGTATAGGAATCGGGTGTTTTGTTACAATTGTGTAGGGCATTGGTGAGGCCACACCTGGAGCATTGTGTGCAATTTTGAGGTCCTTATCTGAGGAAGGATGTTCTTGCTGTAGGGGGAGTACAGCAATGGTTTAACAGGCTGATTCTTGGTGATTATCATACGAGAAGAAGCTAAATTGGTTAGAATTGTTTGAGCTTGATGTCCGTGGTAAGGAAATTGTCAGAGAAGATTTTTAGAGATAGGATCAATACACATTTAGAACTGAATAGTCTCATTAGCAATAGACAACATGGTTTTGAATGAGGGAGGTTGTGCCTCACAAATTTGGTTGAGTTTGTTGAGGAGGTGACCAAAATGATTGATGAGGGAAGGGCCATGGATGTTGTCTACGTGGATTTTAGTAAAGCATTTGACAAGGTCCCTCATGGCAGACTAGTGCAAAAGGTTATATCTCACGGGATCAAAGGTGGACTAATTAAATAGCTACAGAACTGGCTTGGCCATAGAAGACAGAGGGAAGCAGTAGAGGGGTCTTTTCCTAATTGGAGGTCTATGACTAGTGGTGTTCCACAGGTCTCTGTACTGGGACCTCTACTGTTTGTGATACATATAAATGATTTGGAAGAAGATGTGGCTGGCCTGATTAGTAAGTTTGCCAACAAAAAGATTGCTGGAGTTGCGGATAGTGAACATTGTCAGAGAATACAACAGGATATAGATAGGCTGGAAAACTGGATGGAGAAATGGCAGATGGAATTTAATCCAGATAAATGCAAAGTAATGCAGTTTGGTATATCTAATGCAGGGGGAGCTATATAATAAATGTCAGAACTGTCAGGAATATAGACACACAGAGGGATCTAGGTGTGCAAATCCACAGATCCTTAAGTGGCAGCACAGATGGAAAAGGTTGTGAAGAAAGCATATGGCATGCTTGTTTTTATTGGACAGAGCATAAAGTATAAAAGTTGGCATGTGATGTTGCAGTTATATAGAATGTTGGTTAGGCCACATCTGGAATACTGTGTCCAGTTCTAGTTCACCACATCACCAGAAGGAAGTGGAGGCTTTGGAGAGAGTGCAGAAAAGGTTTACCAGGATGTTGCCTGATATGGAGGGTATTAGTTACGAGGTGAGATTGAGTAAACTAAGATTGTTTTCCCTGGAAAGATGGAGGTTGAGGGACAATCTAATAGAAGTTTATAAAATTATGAAGGACATAGATAGGGTGAACAGTTGGAAACTTTTTCCCAGGTCAGAAATATAAGGGCTCACAAGTTCAAGTAAGGGGGGAGGGGGGCAAGGTACAATACAGATATGTGGGGGATGTATTTTACACAGATGGTGGTCAGGGCTTGGAATGTAGTACCAAGTAAGGTGGTTGAGGCAGACTCGCTAAGATCACTTTTGCCCACTCACTTAACCTGTCTACATCCTTCTGAAGACTCTTTGTGTCATCCTCACAATTTGGCCTCAGCACTGATCCCTGTTGCCATCCAGAAAAGGCCTCATTTATCTCCACTCTCTGACTTCTATTAATTAGCCAATCCTCTATCCATGCTAATATATTACCCCCAAAACCATGAGTTTTTAATCATGTTAAGAACAAAGAAAATTACAGCACAGCAACAGGCCCTTCAGCCATCCAAGTATGCACTGACTTTGCTGTCTGACTTAACTAAAACCCCCTATGCTTCTGGGGACCATATCCCTCTATTCCCATCTCATTCATGTACTTGTCAAAATGCTTCTTAAAAGTCACTACCGTATCCACTTCCACTACCTCCCCCGGCAATGAGTTCCAGGCACCCATCACCCTCTGTGTAAAAAATCTGCCTCGTACAGCTCTTTTAAATTTTGCCCCTCACGTCTTAAACCTATACCCCCTAGTAATTGACTCTTCTACCTTGGGAAAAAGCTTCTGACTATCCATTCTGCCCATACCTCTCATCATCTTGTAGACTTCTAACAGGTCTCCCTTCAACCTCCGCCGCTTCAACTAGCCTTTTGTGCAGTACCTTATCAAATACTTTTTGGACATCCAAATACATTACATCTACTGCTTCCCCTCTATCTATTCTACTCATTACCACTTCAAAGGATGTCAGAGGTAGGTTCTTTACCCAGAGGGTGGTAAGGGTATGGAATGCCCTGCCTGCTGCAGTTGTAGATGTGCCAAGTTTGGTGGCGTTTAAAAGATTAGTAGATAAGTTTATGGATGAAAAGGGAATGGTTTAGGTTAGACGATCATTGCTCTTTCTTAATTGGTCGGCGCAACATCGAAGGCCGAAGGGCCTGTTCTGTGCTGTAATGTTCTATGTTCTAAAGCATTCGAAGCAATTTGGCAGGAATGATTTACTCTTTGTAATGCCATGCTGATTCTGCTTCATTATATTACGTATTTCTAAATGCTCAATTATTACATCCTTTATAATGGACCCTAACATTTTCCCAGTAATAGATGTTAAACTAACTGGCCTATAATTATCTGACTTTTGTCTCTCTCCCTTTTTGAATAAGGTTGTTATGTTAGCATCTTTACAATGCCCTGTGTCTTTTCCTGAATTATGGATTCTTGGAAGACTACTACCAGAGCATTCACTAGGATGCATTTAGAGGATGGAACACTGTGTCCTCATAAAAGACATACCTACTCTGCAACTTATCTGACATATATGAAGAGATTGAAGCAAGTACCACTGTAAGGATACAAACTCGCCAAATAAAATAGGCCATGCATCTGAGAAGCCAGCAACCACAGTACCACTATATGAAACATTAGGTATTATTACAACAAAAAATGTATAGGAGAGGAGGGAATTCAATCTATATTTACATTAGGAAGTATTACCAGTAGCCAAATACTTATTTGTAATGATCCAAATGGGTGCAACTACCTTTTTCTTATTTCTGGGCTTTATTTTCCAGTGGCTCTGTATTTTGAAGGCACCATGAGAAATCTTGGCTTTCCTAGCAATATAACAACATTAGTATGGCAGGCCAGACAATAATTTAAAGATTTAGTTTTAATGTTGTAGACCAAGTGATCACGTGATGTCATGGCTACAAAAGATATTACATGTCGGCAGAGTGAGAGTTCTTCCTGGGAGCATGAGCAGAGTGCAAGCATGGAATGATTGTTCACCTTGTGAATAAAGTAATATTTGTTATATGTCTTTGTTGTTAGTGTGTGGGGTCCTTGCACTTCTACAAACGTAAAAACAGATGTACGGAGCAAAGGCTTAAGAACAGAGAGGCAAGAGAAAGCAAAGTAAACTAGTGTTCTCTCCAATAATTTCCAGTTCCTGAAGATATTTTGCTTGTATATTGTTTCAATTGATTGCAATTTCCCTTCCAGCAATCTACACCCTTAAAAAGGTTCTCCCTTGGGATGATTTTCTGCTTGTCTCTTTCACCCTGTTCGTTGCCCACTTTCTCCTCTTGTTTTACATTGTGTGATTGTAATATCTTCTCATTTTGGCAAGGGGTCCATTCCTGGAATTCAGCACTCTGTTCTCCCTCTGCAGTTGTTGACTGAATGATTGAGCGGGTCTAGCATTTTCTATTATTGTAGCAGATTTGTAGCGTCTGCAGTCTCTGGCAAGCATTTGGCAACGCTTGTGTTTTCTTCTTTAATATGATGATGTAAATAGGAAAACTACATACAACAGCATCTTCCTATTGCCTCACCTTAATGAGACAATTGAGGCTACCTGATGTAATTGAGAGAGCTTGTTTGTGGACTTGGTTTTGTATTGCTGGTACAATATAAATATGGCATTGTGGCACAATGGTTAGCATTGCTGCCCCACAGAATTAAGGATCAGGCTCCGCTTCTGGCCTTGGATGATGTCTGTGTGGAGTCTGCATGTTCTTCCTGAGTCTGTCCTGGTTTCCTCCAGGTGCTCTGTGTCCTCCCATAGTCCAAAATTGACTCTTGGTTGGAGGGGGGGGGGGGGGGGGGGGGGGGGGGGGGGGGGGTGATGATCTTACCATTGCCAGCCGATGAGTGGGGTGAGCCAGTAAGATTACAAGAGAGTCGAGAAATCAGGTTCTCATCCGATTTCTCACCTCTCATGGTCTTATTGGCACCGTATATTTGGTGTGATCAGCTTTGTGCCAGAAATGAATTTAACTTTATTGTGATGCTGATTCTAATGGAATTAGTGAGCCCGGGAGTTTATTGTCTGGGCTGACTTGTGGCATCACTGGGGAAGGCTCTCTCCAGCAAGGATCAAGTATGGTCCCCCATCAACAGGGACCAGATGCAATGGCCTCACTGGTAGAACCAGAGTCCATTGAGGCCCTTCTCTGCATAGAGGCAAGGGACGGGAGTTGTTGCTTCGGCAGTGCCAGCCTGGTACCCTGGGCCTTTTGGAAGGGCAGACTGGGGGGCAGGATGATCAGGGGAGGTGGGGAGGGGGCAGTGCTGCCTCTCTGCATTGGGTTTGGGATTGGGGGGCAGGTAATCAATCTTTCCAGCCAGAAGTGGGGGCTGTTGATTGGCTATGGGGTGCTGGGTTTAGGCCACAGAGGCCGGCAAAATATTACAGAGGTTTGTACAGGTCTCTGCCCTCAGAGTACAGACCTGCACATGTGCAATTGAATTATAGAATTCCTACATTGCATTGGGAAGCTATTCAGCCCATTGAGTCTGTACCAATAGTAATCCCAGATGCCTTATCTCTGTAACCCCACATATTTACCCTGACACTAAGGGACAATTTAGCCCAACCGATCCATCTAATCCACACATTTTCGTACTGTGTGAGGAAACCAGAGCACCTGGAGGAAACACAAAGGGACATTGGAAGAACATGCAAATTTCACAAAGATAGTCACTCCTGCTGCTATCAGCTGGTTTTCTAGTGATTTAAGCCTTAGCCAGTCTCCCTCCAGGCAGAAAACAGATTTCAGAATTTTTTTTATGCATTAAGTGCATAAGATTTGAGGTTTGGACTTGCAGAAAAGAATGGATCCAAAACTCTCCCATTTTCAAGCTGTTTGTGGACTTAGACTTTTCTTCATACGTTCACCTCCATCCACCCTCCTGTAGTTTCCAAAGATTTATAGATTAGGTTGATTAGCCATGATAAATGCATAGGGTTTTTTTGTTCTTTGTTCTTTGATCATGGGGATAAGGTGGAGGTGGGGTTAGTTCTGGGTAAGACACTTTTTCAGAGGAGGGTGAGTCTAGACTTGATGGACCATATGGCCTCCTTCTGTACTGATTCTCTTGGTAAACATTTCTTTGGCCATACGAGTCCTGAAAATTCAGGAGTGCACTCGTGTATGAGCCCATCAAAATTTGACCTTCTTGACTGAGGCACGGCTGTCAATCATTTCTGCTTTCCCAGGAGTTGGTGCACAGTGCAAGATGAATAAAGAATAGTTAAATGAGACTGAAGTCAATGAACTACAGGTCAGAGTGCAGAGGCCAAACAGCCCTGCTGATTTACAATGACTCATTAGTTTTTTGTGCACACGATGCCTTCTGGTAATAACGGTGCCACTGTCATGGAATTGGATTTGTTTATTGCTTTGGTAGCTACATTCAGCAGCATGTACCACAGCATGAATGTGATCCTGAATAGAAAATAAGACTGGCTACTGTAATCCAAACATTAAGTAGTTGAATAATCAATGGCAAATTGTGTGTATTTTTGTTTACATTCCTGATTTTGAATAAGCCAGCAGTTCAGTTATCTGTGTGTTCACACGTGCATGCATTGCATGCATCAGAGTTTAATTGTCAGATATCTGTAGTTCATAGATGTAAGTGTTGAGTTATTTGACTGTTTGATTCTCATATTCTGTCAAATGATGTATGCAATTATCAGGTCTGTAACTTTTAACAAATGTTATACAAGTGCTAATTGTGATGTGTAATTGTCAGATGAAGTGTACAAATGTTCAATTATCAAACTGCAAATATTCGGTTGTCAAATGTCACCACTCAGAAACTGAATATGCTTTTGCTGCCAGATTATTGGTAGCATGAGACTTGCTTCTAATGTGCACTGTCAAAGCCCAGCGTTGACAGGAAACAGATCCTGCTGCTTTAATTTTGCTTGTGCAGGAATGCTTTAAGGCCTACTAGTTGATTTGCTCTGACAGGCAGTTACCTGATTGCTTACTGCTGCAGGAATAGCACTGTGGCTCAGCACACCCTCAATTGTCCAGTAGATGTTTGGGCAGTTATGAAGTCTGGACTCCATAAGATTGTATCATTATAACCACCCAGAATATTGAAGCCACCTGTCGTGTTTTTGGGATTTAAAACAAGATTGTTTACCATCACTCAAGATGAAAAGCTCAGTAAAACATGGGAAATAACTCGTCCAAACTAGTTTTGCATAATCAATGGTAAAACATTTCCAAGTTTTACTGAATTTTCCTTCTGAGTTGCCATCGTTATAAGCAAAATTCATGCCCCTTATCGCTTCTTGGCTTTTCGGCTAAGACCAAGTGTCAGGTCAAGCCCAACATGCAATGCTTTACCTTGTCAGGTTGGATCTTGTTTGTCTTCTTGTGGGGACCATGGATTGGATTCAATTGGAGTTTGAATTTGGTTTTTGGGGCAAACAAAGAATAGATTTGGATTTGCTGATCACCATTCTGAGCATTAACTTTGTAACTTCAAGGATTGAGTAAAAAAAATTTAAAAAACACCTCATGCTCCCTATGGTCTGAAGTATATCTTTATACTCTGCAATATCTAAATAAGTCATAGAATTGTATATATTTTCACTATTAAGGAAGACCATTTAGCCTATCATTTCGATGTCAGCCAGAAATTAAACATGCAGCCTGATTCCACTTTCCAGCTGTTGATCTTGAGGCTTGCAAATTACAACACATGAGCAATCTTGGAGTTATATCGCACCCTTAGTGCAATAAAATATTCCAAGATGATTCGTATGAACATTTTAAAGCAAAATTGTTACAGGCAGAAAAGGGGAGGGGGTAGGGGAATAAACAAAACTAAATTCTCCTCTCAGTACCATCTGTCAACAGAAAGGTGTTTGTGATTTTTTCCCCCCTCCCTGCACTTTATAAATGGTGGCATAGTTCCCATCTCTCAGTTTTGGTATGATCCAATTTTCTATTAATTACCCCACAGCAAAATTGAGATCCGATGAACTTAAAGGGTTAGTTTGTTTGCACACACTTTAACCACAGGAAGAAAGTTGCCTTCTTTGCATTCATACAGCAGAAGAGGAACAGGGAAAAGTAAGATCTACAATGCAAAGACCACAGAGAAAAGAAATGTTGTTTCACATGGGTCCAGAATCCAGAATCAAAGTACAGTGAGATATTCCTTCATCCTTCAGGAGCTGAAAATTATACTGAACAATTCACTAGGCCGTCTTGTCTTAGACACCTCAGCCATGAGGAAAGGTTTCTTAGAATCTACCATATCTATTCCTCACATAATTTTGTATATCTCTATCAGAACCTCCCCCAGCCCCCCACCTCCAGCATCTTCTATTCCAGGGAAAACAAACCCAGCCTATCAGGTCTCTCCTCATGGCTGAAACTTTCCATCACACCAACATCCTGGTGGATCCCCTGTACATCAATTCTGCTATCCTCATCAATATATTTATTACATTTTCAAAAAACTCTATTAAATTAATTAGGCAGGATCTCCCACCAACAAATCTGCACTGACTCTCCCTGATCATTCAAATATTAATTAATCGGAACGCTTAGAATTTTTCCAATTTCCCTTTCACTGACGTTTAAATAACTGGCCTGCAATTAGCTGGCTTAACCTCTGTTGCTTTTCTTAAATAAAGATACCACATTAGCTATCCTCCAATCATCTGACTCTTAACCTGTAAGAAGTCCAACAAATTTATTTGGTAGCACAAGACATATTTTTCGGAGCACTGCCCCTTCATCAGATGAGCAGGAGTTGTGTTCACGAACAGACATGAACTAAATTTACAAGATAATGTTTGGAATGTGAGTCTTTACAGGTAATCAAAGTCTTAAAGGTACAGACAATGTGAGTGGAGAGAGGGTTAAGCACAGATGAAAGAGATATCTATTGTCTCCAACCAGGACAGTTAGTGAGATTTTGCAAGCCCAAACAACTCATGGGGGTTATAGATAGTGTGACATGAACTCAAGATCCCGGTTGAGGCCATCCTCATGTGTGGGAACTATGC
Organism: Sphyrna mokarran; assembly: GCA_024679065.1. Classification (NCBI taxonomy): domain Eukaryota; kingdom Metazoa; phylum Chordata; class Chondrichthyes; order Carcharhiniformes; family Carcharhinidae; genus Sphyrna; species Sphyrna mokarran. The sequence goes on from JAGIQG010000001.1 coordinate 137,067,556, forward strand.
TTACCATAGTCCAAAGCCAGCATCTCCACATCATACAACATAGAACAACATAGCACAAACAGGCCCTTCAGCCCACGAGTTGCGCCAATCACATATACCATCCACAGACTTATCTATAACCCCTTATCCCATTTGTTTCCATATACTCATCCAGAAGTCATTTAAAGGACCCCAGTGAGTTTGCCTCAACAACCTCCGACGGCAGCCGATTCCATTCACTCACCACCCTCTGAGTGAAAAACTTACCCCTAACATCCCCTCTGTATTTGCTTCCCTGCACCTTAAATCTGTGTCCTCTTGTAGTGACCGTTTCAGCTTGGGGAAATAGTCTCTGAGAGTCCACCCTATCTATTCCTCTCAACATTTTATAAACCTTTATCAGGTCGCCTCTCAACCTATGTCTCTCCAGTGAGAAGAGTCCCAGCTCCCTCAACCTATCTTCATAAGGCCTGCCTCCCAATCCAGGCAGCATCCTTGTAAATCTCCTCTGCACTCTCTCAATAGCCTCTACATCCTTCCTATAATGAGGCGACCAGAACTGCGCACAATACTCCAACCGGGGTCTGACAAGGGTCTTATAGAGCTGCATCATTACCTCCTGACTCCTAAACTCTATTCCTCGATTAATGAAAGCCAGTACACCGTATGCCTTCTTGACGACTTCCTCCACCTGTGAGGCCGATTTAAGAGTCCTATGGACCCGGACCCCGAGATCCTTCTGCTCTACAACACAGCTAAGACTCCTACCCCTTATATTGTATTCCTTCATCCCATTATTCCTGCCAAAATGGACCACTACACATTTATCCGCGTTCAAGTCCATCTGCCACTTCTCCGCCTAGTCTTGCATCCTGTCTATGTCCCGCTGCAACTTTTGACATCCTTCCAGACCATCCACAACACCACCGACCTTTGTATCATCAGCGAACTTACTAACCCATCCCTCCACTTCCTCATCCAGGTCATTTATGAAAATGACAAACAGCAGGGGTCCCAGAACAGATCCCTGGGGCACTCCACTGGTTACCGACCTCCATGCAGAACAAGACCCATCAACAACCACTCTCTGCCTTCCGCCTGCAAGCCAGTTCTGGATCCACGAGGCCAAAGCCCCTTGGATCCCATGCCCTCTCACCTTCTCCAGAAGCCTTGCATGGGGGACCTTATCAAACACCTTGCTAAAGTCCATGTACATTTGTTAAGGGGAAGTCGTGCCTTACAAATCTGGTAGAATTTTTTGAGGAGGTGACAAACGGTAGACGAAGGGCAAGCCGTTGATGTCGTCTATATGGATTTTAGTAAGACGTTTGACAAAGTCCCTCATGGGAGGTTAGTCGAGAAGGTCAAGGCAAATTGGATACAAGGACAGGTAGCTAGATGGATAAGCAACTGGCTTGGTAATAGGAGACAGAGAGTTATAGTGGAAGGGTGTTTCTCTAGCTGGAGGTCGGTCACTAGTGATGTGCCGCAGGGCTTGGTACTGGGACCTCTTCTATTTGTAATATATATAAATGACTTGGAAGAGGGAGTAAGTGGAGTGATCAGCAAGTTTGCAGACAATACAAAGATGGCTGGACTTGTGGATAGTGAGGAGCATTGTCAGGCAATGCAGCAGGACATAATAGGCTGGTAGCTTGGGCAGACAGATGGCAGATGGAATTCAATCCTGATAAATGTGAGGTGATGCATTTCGGGAGAAAGAATGTAGGGGGGAGGTATATGATAAAGGGTAGACCTATTAAGAGTATAGAAACGCAGAGGGACCTGGGGGTGCAGGTGAACAAGTCTCTGAAGGTGGCAGAGCAAGTGGAGAAGGTTGTGAAGAAAGCATACAGTATGCTAGCCTTTATAGGAAGGGGTGTAGAGTACAAGAGCTGGCCTTTAATGTTGCAGTTGTACAAAATGCTGGTTAGACCTCATTTGGAATGCTGTGTCCAGTTCTGGTCGCCTTACTACCGGAAGGACGTGGAGACTCTGGAAAGAGTGCAGAGGAGGTTTCCAGGATGTTGCCTGGTATGGAAGGTCTGAGTTACGAGGAGAGATTAGGCAAATTGGGACTGTTTTCCTTAGAAAGACGTAGACTTAGAGGAGATCTGATAGAGGTGTACAAGATTTTGAAGGGGATAGATAGAGTAAACAGGGTTAAGCTTTTTCCTAGGATGGACTCAAATAGCACGAGGGGTCACGGGCTTAGGGTGAGGGGGGTAAGGTATAATTTGGATGCTAGAGGGAGTTTTTTCACACAGAGGGTGGTGGGGGTATGGAATGCGCTACCAAGTAAAGTGGTGGAGGCAGGTACTCTGGAGATATTTAAGAAATACTTAGATGGGCACATGAACAGAATGGGAATGGAGGGGTATAGAAAACTGATTTAAAATAGGGATCATGAGCCTTGGGAGTCCCTGGGAAGTGTGTAAATAGATGATGATATTGATGTACTTGTTTTTATCCTACAGGTGCTTTGGTCCACCTTGTTGTCTAACGAGGGGCATACACGCGATGGGTCATGAGAGGACTGCTCTTCGATCTTTTTTGAGAGTATCCTAGTGCTTCACATCGTTAGTGTATGCTTGACCTGGACCATCTGATGAGCAATACGACAGCGCAGTGACTATAGCTGTGCTGTGCAGATACATGGATTTGGGCCTGTGTCTGTGGGAGTTTGCGCATTCTCCCCGTGCTCCGGGAGCTCCGGTTTCCTCCCACATCCCAAAGATGTGCTCTTAGGCTAATTGGCAAAACAAATTCTCCCTAAATTGTCTCAAATTTAGTTTTTAATCCATAGATCTATGAACATGGACAGGGATCGCGTGTAGAAGTGGGAATATCGAGGTGGCGGCACAGGCTCATTGGGCCGAAGGGCCTGTTTCCCGTGCTGTTTTGTTCTTTGTTCTTTGTTCTTTGTACACTATGTCCACCACTCTTCCTTCGTCAATGTGTTCAGTCACGTTTTCGAAGAACTCAACTGGGCTTATAAGGCACGACCTGCCCTTGACAAAACCATGCTGACTATTTCTAATCAGTCCAAACTTCTCCAAATGTTCATATATCTTATCCCTCAGAAGTCTGTCCATCAGCTTACCAACCACTGAAGTCAGACTCACCGGTCGGTAATTTCCTGGACTATCCCTATTCCCTTTCTTAAAGATAGGAACCACATCCGCAATCCTCCAATCCTCCGGTACCTCTCCTGTTTCCATGGACGACGCAAAGATCATCGCCAGGGGCTCTTCAAACACTTCCCTCACCTCCCACAATAACCTGGGGTACATCCCTTCCGGTCCCGGCGACTTGTCTATCTTGATAGAATTTAACGGGTCTAACACATCCTCTTTCCTAACATCCACATACTCAATCTTTTCCGTATGCCTCAAACCTGTAGTGCAATCTCCCAGTTCACTTTCCACCGTGAATACCGAGGCAAAGTACTCGTTAAGCACCTCTGCCATTTCTTCCGGATTCACACAGACTTTCCCCCCTTCACCTTTTATAGGCCCTATCCCTTCTCTTCTCATTCTTTTACTTTTCACATATTTGTAAAAGGCCTTAACTTGTAGCCATACTTAACTTGTAGCCAGCGAAGAGTTCAATATCTCTGTCAAGGCCCCTGAACTCTCCTCCCTTCCTCCTGTAGCAACCTGGGAATCATCTCATCAGGCCTTGGGGATTAATGCACCCTTATGCCCACCAAAACATCTAATACCTCCTTCTTCTCATTAATCTTAATGTGCCTCTAGAATTTTTCCATTTCACCTGAAATCTCCAGCCGAAATGTTTTTCTTATTGATGAATGCAGATGAGAAATATTTATTTAAGACCTCACCTATATACTTTACTCCACACATTGATTACTCCTTTGTCCCTCTAATGTTCCCCACTCTTTCCCTGATCATCTTCTTGCTCTTAATATGTTTAAAAATGCCCTCAATGTTGCGCTGACCAGTGGAACCAATCTAATGGACCTTTAAGCTAAACTATTCCAATGTTATCCATATGCCTATCCACTGACCATTTGAACGCCCTTAAAGTTGGCGAGTCCACAACTACTGCAGGTACTTACTACCTCTGAGTAAAGAACCTACCTCTGACATCCGTCCTATAACTACCACCCCTTAATTTAAAGCTATGTCCCCTTGTGTTAGCCATTATCATCCAAGGAAAAAGCTCTCACTGTCCACCCTATCTAACCGTCTGATCATCTTGTATGCTTCAATTAGATCACGTCTTAACCTTCTTCTGTGTAATGAAAATAACCTCAAGTCCCTCAGCCTTTCCTCATAAGACCTTCCCACCATACCAGGCAACATCCTGGTAAACCTCCTCTGCACCCTTTCCAATGTCTCTACATCTTTCTTATAATGCGGCGACCAAAACTGTAGATGATCTGGAGGAAGGGGCTGAGTGTAGAGTAACAAAATTTGCTGATGATATGAAGATGAGTGGAAAAGCAAATTGCTACGAATGTCTGCAGAGGGATCTGGATAGGCTGAGTGAGTGGGTGAGGACCTGGCAGATGGAGTATAATATTAGCAAATGTGAGGTTTGGTATCCACTTTGGTAGAAATAATAGTAGGAGGGATTATTATTTAAAAGTCGCAAAGCTACACCATGCTACTGTGCAGAGGGACCTGGGAGTCCTTGTGCACGAATCGCAAAAGCCCAGACTGCAGGTGCAGCAAGTGATCAAGAAAGCGAATAGAACGTTGGTCGTTATAACGAAGGAGATAACATTTAAAAATAAGGAGGTCTTGCTGCAACTGTACAGGGTACTGGTGAGGCTGCAGCTGGAGTACTGTGTGCAGTTTTGGTCGCCACATTTGCGGAAGGATATATTGGCCTTGGAGGGAGTGCAAAGAACGTTCACTAGGCTGATACTGGAGATAAGGGGATTAGCCTACGAAGAGAGATTGAGTGGACTTGGTTTGTACTCGTTGGAGTTTAGAAGGTTGAGGGGAGATCTTATACAGACATGTAAGATAATGAAGGGGATGGATAGGGTAGAGGTAGAGAGATTCTTCCTGCTTCAAAAAGATAGCAGTACTAGAGGGCACAGCCTCAAAATAAGGTGGGGGGGAGGGGTAGGCAGTTTAGATCAGAGTTGAGGAGGAACTTCTTCACTCAAAAGATGGTGAATCTTTGGAATTCTCTGCTATTGAAGAGGTGGAGGCTACCTCACTGAATATATTTAAGTCACGGGTAGATAGGTTTCTAATAAGCAAGGAAATTAAGGGTTATGGGGATAAAGCGGGTAAGTGGAATTGATCCACTTCAGATCAGCCATGATCTTATTGAATGGCAGGGCAGACTCGAAGGGCTAGATGGCCTACTCCTGCTCCAATTTCTTATGTTCTTACATTTTTATTTCATGGCCTCCCTTTGGTTTTCTACTTTATTTTATAAACTACCCCTGTACTATTTATACCTCTAAAGAGCCTCCCCCATTTTTATTGCTCTGAACCTAATATATGCTTCCTTTTTTTCTTTATTAAACCCTCAATATCCCTGGACTTACCACCCTTGCCCTTCACTCTTCGAGGAAGACATTAGCCATGAACTCTCACAACTTCATTTTTAAAAGATTCCCATTTTCCAAATGTAGATTTATCCACAAATGCTGCTCCCAGTCTACATACGCCAGATGTATGATATTGACAACAAACACAAGAAGGCGGATTACTACCTGAATGGATGTAAATTGGGAAAAGGGAGCGTGCAGAGGGACCTTGGTGTCCTTGTGCGCCAGTGACTGAAGGTAAGAATGCAGGTGCAGCAAACGGTAAAGAAGACAAATGGCATGTTGGCCTTCATTGCGAGACATTTCGAGGACAGGAGCAGGGATATGTTGTTGCAATTATACAGGGCCTTGGTGAAGCCACACTTAGTGTTGTGTGCAGTTTTGGTCTCCTTTTCCGAGAAAGGGTGTACTTGCTCTCGAGGCGGAGCACTGAAAGTTTTCCAGGCTGATTCCAGGGATGGCAGAACTGATGGATGAGGAGCAATTGAGTAGGTTAGGACTTTTTTGCTGGAGTTCTGACAAATGAGAGGGGAATCTCATAGACACTTACAAAATTCTAACAAGACCAGACAGGATAGATTCAGGAGGATATTACTGATAGTGAGGGATCACACTCTGAGGATTCAGGGTAGACTATTTAGGACAGAGGTGAGGAAACATTTCATCCAAAGAGTGGTGAGGACATGGAACTTATTACCACAGGACAACATTGATATCAAAACAATGAATGTACTCAAGAGGTGGCAGAATAAAGCATTTGGTGTGAATGGATCAAAAGTTATGAGGGAAAAGCAGGTTTAGGCTATTGAGTGGGTGATCAACCATGATCGTCATGAGTGGTGGAGCAGGCTCAAAGATCCAAATGGCCTCCTCCTGCTGCTATCTTCTATCTTTCTAAATTGGCTTTCCCTCAATTCAGACACTAGGAGTGGGATTTTATGGCCTCGCTCATCCCAAAACTGTAAAATCCTATGTACCTTTTCATGGTCTGCCACTTGTTCGCTCTGATTCCTGTGGCAGCCTGGCTGATAAAATTCAGGCCTTGATTTTTGGATTATTCTTATCCCTTTCCATAATAACTTTGAAACTTACAAAGTTATGCTCACTATCCCCAAAATGCTTGCCCACCAACATTTCAACAACTTTCCCAGCTTCATTCCCTCAGATTGAGACTAGCACTACCCCATCCCAGTAGGATGCTCTCCTGGATGTACTTTAAGGATTCCACTCTGCCTAAGTCTTTCACACAGTTAATACTGGTGAAGTTGAACTCCTTTACTATTATAGAATAATAGAAACCTACAGTGCAGAAGGAGGTCATTCGGCCCATTGAGTCTGCAACAACAACAATCCAACCTAGGCACTATTCGCATAATCCCACATATTTACCCCATTAATACCTAGGTTAGAAACCTATGCATCCTGCGATACTAAGCGGCAATTTAACATGGTCAATGCATCTAACTCCCACATCTGTGGACTGTGCGAGGGAACTGGAGCACCAGCAGACACGGGGTGAACGTGCAAACTCCACACAGGCAGTGAACCAAGCTGGGAATCAAACCCAGGTCCTTGGGCTGTGAGGTAGCAGTGCTGATCACTGTGCCACCGTGCCGCCTTATATCTATATCCTTAACTCGCTCACATTGCTCTATGAATAGCCTATATATCTGTCCCTCCATCTCCCTCTGACTGTTGAGAGGCCTGCATTATAATCCCAGCAAAGTGATGGCCTTTTTTTTAATTTCTAAGATCCACTCATATGGCCTCATTTGAAGAGCCTTCTAAGATATATTCCCTCATTATGGCAGTGAAAGTTTTTTTTATCAATAATACAATGCCCCTCCTCTGTTACACCCTCTGCTCAATATGAATGCCTCTGTCTGTTGTGCACTATCCAACAAGACTGTTGTTGAATAGATAATTGCTAGGAACTCCCAACCTCTATTGTGTAAGTATTTCATGTGCTCAATATTGAATTTTGCAACTAATTATCCTGAACAACAATTCCTTGGCCTCAATGGGGAGATGTTGGCATTGTGGTAATTTTGCTGGACCAGTAATCTAAAAATGCAGACTAATGCTCTAGTGGCATAGGGTTCAAATCCCATCATGGCTGGTGGGGGTGGAATTTGAATTTGGTTAATAGATCTGGAATATAAAGTTATCAGTGATTGTGGCAAAAACCCATCTGATTCATCTGTATATTTCAAGGCAGGAAATCTGCCATCCTTACGTGAGTTGATCTATTTGCGACTCCAGACCCACAACAATGTCACTGACTCTTAACTTCCCTCTGAAATGATCTAGCAAAGTCAGTTCAAGAGCAATTAGAGATCTGTCTTGCCGGGGACGCTAACATCCCATGAAAGATAAAAAATCTCCCTCAATATGAGCTTTAAAGAACGAGTTTTATTGAATTTCTTTAAATAGTATGAAAGAGAATATATGAAAATGCTTATTAACTCTCTAAAGCACTCGGCTACATTTAACTTCAATTTCACACCCTTGGAAACTGTATTTCTTCCAAAGCTTGTTGTGCTTGGTGTTAACTCTGCCATAATACTGGCTTATTTTTCCAGAGTAAAACGAAGTCTGAATGATCATGTTAAAGAAACTGCCCAACAGCTTCCAAGCAGCAACTTATGAAAAGCAGAACTATTTATCTCAAATATGTGTGAATGATTTTTATTGTAGTTTGAAAGTCACTCAAAGTATCAACAACAGAAAGTGTGAAATAGTTGCCATTTAGCATTGATCTTCATTAGTATGCAGAGAGAGCACAGCAAAATTGCTGTGGGTTTATTTTCAGTTCAATTGATTGGCATGAAGACTTAGCGTTGTAGCAGTTTCATTGCTATTACAAAAATCCTCAGCCTATTGCCTTTAATTCAGACGGTAAAATGAAACCTCATTAACAGTAGGGCAGAAATTCTGCACCATTTGTTCCATGTTTGTCATTCCTACCAAATCTTTTAATTTAGCCACCAATTAACTATCTATAGGAAGTTCCAACATTTGCAGCAGGCAGACTCTGGGAATTTGAAGAGAGGAATATAAAGGATTTAAAGGGCAGCAGAAGTGATGTCTCTTGCAGTGTTTTCTCTGCTGCACACCAGCCACCCCGCCCCACCTCCCCTCCACTGCAGAACCATCTGCATTTGCTGACAAAGCTGTGAATATAAAAATAGAATTAACCTGGCGGCCCATGCAGTTTGATAAAGAGTGTGCAAACAAGAAAAGTAGTACATAGTTTTACGTCCACAAAACAGAGTAATTCAGAAGGATGCAAACAGAATGAATTAAAACATCTGGTTTTGAAGAGGCATCGAGACTCTGCAGGTCTATGATTAGGGTGAGCAGGTTGGTTTGTGCCACTGTTGCCCTCCAGTGCCAGTGGAAGGGAACACCATTTGCCTGGAGCTAATCGGAAACTAAAAAGTTCAAGGGGTAGCTTTCAAAGTTCATTTTATTAGTGTCACATCTAGGCTTACATTAACACTGCAACTAAGTTACTGAGAAAATCCCCTAGTCGCCACACTCTAGAGCCTGTTCGAGTGTACTGAGGGAGAATTTAGCATTGCCAATGCACTTAGCAGCATGTCTTTCAGACTGTGGGAGGAAACTGGACACCTGGAGGAAATGCACGCAGACATGGGGAGAAGGTGCAGATTCCACACATACAGTGACCCAAGTCAGGAATCAAACCTGAGTCCCTAGCACTGTGAGGCAGCAGTGCTAACCACTGTGCCACCAAGCCACCTCATATTCACAGCTGCCTATCTGATACAGTTGAAAACCCAACAAATTCCAGCTATTGGGTTTGGGTTAATGAGATTCCGCCCTGAGATCTCATGATGATCTCTGCATGGAGGTTAACAAATTTATTTTATTAAATAATTGCCCTTTTCAAAGATCCAGGTCATTCCCCTTGGCTGGATGCTTGCTCTTCTTCCAGAGGAATGCAATTACACCCATTTATCAGAAGGAACGTAGAATCATGGAATCCTTATGGTGCAGAAGGAGACTGTTCATCCCATCAAGTCTGCACTGAAAACAATCCCACCCAGGCCCTGTCCTCGTGACCCCATATATTTACCCTGTTAAGCTTCCTGACACTAAGGGACAATTTAGCATGGTCACTCTGCCTAACCTGCACATTTTTGGAATGTGAGAGGAAACCGGAGCACCTGGGTGAAACACACACAGAAATGGGGAGAACGTGGAAACTCCACATAGACACGCTCCCGAGGCCAGAATGAACCCGGGTCCCTGACACTGTGAGACAGCAGTGCTAACCACTGTGCCACTCTGCCATCTCACTCAGCATAGTGGTCTCCAGCACAATGCTAGTATATTGAGCAGAGAGTAACAGTAACTCCACTACCTCACTCCCCAGCACCAAGTACACTGCAACAATTAATTTAACCTGGGATTACTAAGGAATCTGCAGGCACAAGTGAAGGCCAGTACCATTTAATAAAAGTAAAATACTGCAGTTATCTGAAATCAAAACAGAAAATACTGGAAATATTCAGAAGGTCTGACAGCATGTGTGGAAAGAGAAACTGAGTTATTGGGTAGAAATTTATCAAAATTGGCAACGTATCAGGACCTAACTGTAAACAGGGACGTTTTCTCTCCAAATCTTTGGATACTTTGTCAAAAAAAAGGAGGGGTGTGTTTCATGCGGACATTTTGAGGGTGGGGCCTAACATGCTAGCAAATCCTGTTCCATAGAGATTGGCACCACCGGAGATCTCAGTGGTACTGTCTCTCCTCCTCCCACCACCACTCCCATTCTACGATAAACGCTTTTATTAAAATACATTCAAATGAGGGTCCTGCCCTTGGTTGCGTGAACGTCATGATGTCACCAGCGAGGGGTGTGGAAAATCATGGAATGCAATCTCTCCGGAGCTAACCGCATTTCTGACTCTGTCCAGCCTTTTCAGCTCTTCCCTGTGATGGTGCACTCGGGCTGAAAAATGCCCCCAATGTTTCGAGTAGAATAATTGCTAACTCTGTTTCTCTCTCTGCAGATACTTCTCGCCTGTCCCAGCACCTTCTGTCTTTTATTACCTTCAGTCATTTTACTGTGAAAGTAGTTGTGTTTCTTGAATACTTTTAGGATTTTCCAGGCCATGATGAAGTTGAAGTATTTGCAGCCCATGATATCACTTTTACTGTTGGTTAGTTGCTTTCTGTTTGTTTTTATTCTTTTACAGGTTGTAGGTATCACTGACTAGCTTAGCATTTGTTAATCATCTCTTAATGCTCTTGGAGTGTTGAGGCCATAAAATTCAGTCAATGTTATGCCACTGTCAACTATGCCTCACATTCCATAACTAGTTTAAAATCTTTAGTACTCTCATCTGATTGTGTTTTCATGCTTTCATAGGTTTCTATTCATATGAGAACAGCAAAGAATTTGCAGATTTGTCAGAAATCCAACATTTGTAGTCTTATGTGTCCCAGATATGTGAAAACACTGCGGTTCTTTCAATTCTTTCCTCCTTTTCAATGTTACTGTATCAATTCCAGAAACTCTCAAAGATCCAATTTCATTGCAATGTTCTTCTATTGTTCCCTTGTAGGAGATCAAATGAAGCATCTCTTACCAAAATATGAAATGCTTCTACATTGAGATCAACCTTCTCACCATGAATTATGTTTAACCATAATGGTACTCTTTTCTATTGTTGCACATTTAAAAGACATCATGGTATGAATTTCTTCCAGATTTTAAAACTTGTTAAAGTTGGTATTTAAAGAGAAAATTGGGTGAGGTTTAAAATGAATGAGCCACCAACTCCACAAAATTACCATGCAGACATAGAACATAGAACAATACAGCACAGAACAGGCCCTTCGGCCTTCGATGTTGTGCCGACCAAAATAAAAAGCAATGCCCCTCCTAACTAAACCATTCCCTTCTCATCCATATACTTATCAACTAACCCCTTAAACGCCACCAAACTTGGCGCATCTACAACAGCTGCAGGCAGGGCATTCCACTCCCTAATCACTCTTGAGTAAAGAACCTACCTCTGATATCCGTCCTATAACTCATACCCCTTAATTTAAAGCTGTGTCCCCTCGTGCTAGCTTTCCCCATCCTAGGAAAAAGGCTATCACTGTCCACCCTATCTAAACCTCTAATCATCTTATATGCTTCAATAAGATCCCCTCTTAGCCGCCTCCTTTCTAACGAAAACAACCTCACCTCCTTCAACCTCTCTTCATAGGACCTGCCCTCCATACCAGGCAACATCCTGGTAAACCTCCTCTGTACCCTCTCCAATGCCTCCACATATTTCTTATAATGTGGGAACCAGAACTGCACACAATACTCCAAGTGCGGCCGCACTAGAGTTTTGTACAGTTGCAACATGATGCTGTGGCTCCTAAATTCAATCCCCTTACCAATAAAAGCTAAGACTCCATATGCCTTCTTAACAACTTTATCCACTTGACTGCCTACTTTCAGGGATCTATTGACACATACAACAAGATCCTTCTGTTCCTCAACACTATTAAGAGCCCTACCATTAGCCCTATACTCTAAACATTTATTGTTCCTGCCAAAGTGCATTACCTCACACTTTTCCACATTAAACTCCATTTGCCACCTCTCGGCCCAGCTCTGCAACTTGTCCAAGTCACTCTGTAAACTAAAACACCCCTCTTCACTATCTACACACCACCAACTTTAGTATCATCTGCAAATTTACTGATCCATCCCTCAATACCCTCATCCAGATCATTTATAAAATTACAAACAGCAGGGGCCCCAAAACAGACCCCTGAGGCACACCACTCGTCACCGAACTCCACGATGAAAATCTCCCATCAACCACCACCCCCTGTCTTCTATCTGCCAGCCAATTCCTAATCCAATTAGCTAAATCACCCTCTATTCAACACATCTGCATTTTCTGTAGAAGTCTTCCATGGGCCACCTTATCAAACGCCTTACTAAAGTCCATATATACTACATCAACCGCCTTAACCCCATCCACCTCTCTGGTCACTTTCTCAAAAAACTCAATGAGGTTAGTAAGGCATGACCTACCCTTCACGAAACCATGCTGACTATCCCCAATCAATTCATTTCTCTCTAAATAACTATAAATCCTATCCCTAATAATTCTCTCCAATACCTTGCCCACCACAGACGTAAGACTCACTGGCCTATAATTCCCAGGAAGGTCTCTCTTCCCCTTCTTAAACAATGGGCCCACATTCGCCATCCTCCAGTCCTCCGGAACCACACCCGTAACCAACGAGGACCTGAAGATCAGAGCCAGAGGCTCTGCAATCTACTCTCTTGCCTCCCAGAGAATCCTAGGGTAAATCCCGTCCGGCCCAGGGGACTTATCCAACTTCAAACCCTCGAGAATTTCTAACACATCCTCCCTATCTACTACAATACTCCCCAATTTGCAACCCTGTACCTCAGTGCTCTCCATAGCTACATTTCCAGCACTCTGCGTGAATACCGCAGAGAAATATTTATTCAGTGCCTCACCAATCTCTTCAGGCTCCACGCACAACTTCCCACTGCTGTCTATGACTGGCCCTAATCTTGCCCTAACCAATCTTCTATGAATGAAAGTTAAAATTTACCCAGGGTTTTCATTGCTGATCGCAATCCGATAATACAAACATATGTGTAGCTGGCTGCTGAAGATGTGACTTTTAAAAGTTTGGTTGGTACGTGGTTAACCTCATCGTAACAATTTCAATTAAAGGCAAAATGAGTTGGAAACACGAAGGGAGTTAAAGAACAAAACAAAGTACAGCACAGGAACAGGTCCGTCAGCCTCCAAACCTGCACCAATCATGATGCCTTAATTAAACTAAAAAAAACCTTTTCTCCTCACTAGTCCATATCCCTCTATTCCCTCCTATTCATGTACCCATCTAGATGCCTCTTAAATGTTGCTAATATGCCTACTTCCATCATCATTTCTGGCAATGCACTCCAGGCACCACCACTCTTTGCATGAAATACTTATCCGCCCACATCTCCCCTAAACTTTCCTCCTCTCATCTTGAACCTGTGCCCCCTTGTAATTGACACTTCCACTCTGGGAAAAAGCCTCTGACTATCCACGCTGCCTTTTCCTCTCATAATTTCATAGACCTCTATTAGGTCTGCCCTCAGCCTCCTTTCCAGTGAAAACAACCATAGTTTATTTAGCCTCCCCTCATAGCCAACACCCTCGAGACCAGGCAACATCATGGTGAACCTATTTTGCACTCTCTCCAAACCTCCCACATCCTTCTGGTAGTGTGGCAACTGGAACTGCATGCAATACTCCAAATGTGATCTAACCAAGGTTTATATAGCTGCAGCATGATTTCCCTGATTGACTATAACAGCATTGTAATCAATGCCCCAACTGATGAAGGAAAGCATGCCATGTGCTTTCATTAATTACCTTGGTCATTTATGTTGCCACTTTTAGAGAACTGTAGACCTGCACACCCAGATCTATCTGTATGTTAATGTTCCAAATGTTCCATTTACAGTACAAAAATTTAATCCTCCAAAATGCATTACTTCTCCTTTGTCAGATTAAACTCCATCTGCTGTTTTGGTGCCCAAATCTCCTGTCTATCTATCTCCTGTTGTATCCTTTGACTATTATCAGCAACTCCACCAACCTTTGTGTCATCTGCAAACTTACTAATGAGACCACCTACGTTTTTCTCCAGATCATTTATATATATTACAAACACAGAGGCCCCAGCACTGATTCCTGCAGAACACCAGTGGCTACAGATCTCCATTCTGAAAAATAGTGCTACTCTCCGTCTTCAATGACAGAGCCAGTTCTGTACCCATCTAGCCAGCCCACTGCAAATCCCATGTGATTTTAATTTTTATACCAGTCTGCTATGTAGGACCTTGTCAAGCTCGTTAATAAAGTCTGTATAAATTACATCCACAGCCCTTCCTTCATCAACTATCTTCGTCACCTCTTCAAAAAACTCAAATTCCCCATACAACCATACAAAACCATGCTGCGTGTCACTAAATAATCCATTTCCTTCCAAATGTGCAGTTGGATAAGTCCCCTGGGCCGGACGGGATTTACCCTAGGATTCTCTGGGAGGCAAGAGAGGAGATTGCAGAGCCTCTGGCTCTGATCTTCAGGTCCTCGTTGGTTACGGGTGTGGTTCCGGAGGACTGGAGGATAGCGAATGTGGTCCCATTGTTTAAGAAGGGGAAGAGAGACCTTCCAGGGCATTATAGGCCAGTGAGTCTTACTTCTGTTGTGGGCAAGGTATTGGAGAGAATTATTAGGGATAGGATTTATAGTTATTTAGAGAGAATGAATTGATTGGGGATAGTCAGCATGGTTTCGTGAAGGGTAGGTCATGCCTTACTAACCTCATTGAGTTTTTTGAGAAAGTGACCAAAGAGGTGGATGGGGGTAAGGCGGTTGATGTAGTATATATGGACTTTAGTAAGGCGTTTGATAAGGTGGCACATGGAAGACTTCTACAGAAAATGCAGATGTGTGGAATAGAGGGTGATTTAGATAATTGGATTAGGAATTGGCTGGCAGATAGAAGACAGAGGGTGGTGGTTGATGGGAGATATTCATCGTGGAGTTCGGTGACAAGTGGTGTACCTCAGGGGTCTGTTTTGGGGACCCTGCTGTTTGTAATTTTTATAAATGATCTGGATGAGGGTATTGAGGGATGGATTAGTAAATTTGCAGATGACACTAAAGTCGGTGGAGTGGTAAATAGTGAAGAGGGGTGTTATAGTTACAGAGTGACTTGGACAAGTTGCAGAGCTGGGCCGAGAGGTGGCAAATGGAGTTTAATGTGGAAAAGTGTGAGGTAATGCACTTTGGCAGGAACAATAAATGTGTAGAGTATAGGGATAATGGTAGGGCTCTTAATAGTGTTGAGGAACAGAAGGATCTTGGTGTATGTGTCAATAGATCCTTGAAAGTAGGCAGTCAAGTGGATAAAGTTGTTAAGAAGGCATATGGAGTCTTAGCTTTTATTGGTAGGGCGATTGAATTTAGGAGCCGCAGCATCATGTTGCAGCTGTACAAAACTCTAGTGCGGCCGCACTTGGAGTATTGTGTGCAGTTCTGGTACCCACATTATAAGAAAGATATGGAGGCATTGGAGAGGGTACAGAGGAGGTTTACCAGGATGTTGCCTGGTATGGAGGGCAGGTCTTATGAAGAGAGGCTGAGCGATTTGAGGTTGTTTTCGTTAGAAAGGAGGCGGCTAAGAGGGGACCTAATCGAAACATATAAGATGATTAGAGGTTTAGATAGTGTGGACAGTGATAGCCTTTTGCCTAGGATGGAGAAAGCTAGCACGAGGGGACACAGCTTTAAATTAAGGGGTATGAGTTATAGGACGGATATCAGAGGTAGGTTCTTTAATCAAAGAGTGATTAGGGAGTGGAATGCCCTGCCTGCAGCTGTTGTAGATGCGCCAAGTTTGGTGGCGTTTAAGAGGTTAATTGATACGTATATGGAAGAGAAGGGAATGGTTTAGTTTGGAGGGGCATTGCTTTTTATTTTGGTCGGCACAACATCGAAGGCCGAAGGGCCTGTTCTGTGCTGTATTGTTCTATGTTCTATGTTCTATATGGAAGAGAAGGGAATGGTTTAGTTTGGAGGGACATTGCTTTTTATTTTGGTCGGCACAACATCGAAGGCCGAAGGGCCTGTTCTGTGCTGTAATGTTCTATGTTCTATGTTCTATATCCTGTCCCCCAGTATCTTCTCCAAAAGTTTCCCCACCTCTGACGTCAGGCTGACTGGCTTATAACTTCCTGGATTATCACACTTCCTTTCTTAAACAAGGGAACAATGTTGGCTATTCCCCAGTCCTCTGGAACCTTGCTTATGATCAAAGAGGATGTGAAGATATCTGTTAGGGCCCTAGCTATTTCTCCCCTTGGATCATGCAATAACCTGGGATAAATCCCATCTGGCCCTGGAGACTTGTCTACCTTAATGCAATTAGAATACCCAACACTTCCTCCTTTGAAATATTGACACTCTCTAAGCATTCACCCAGCTATCCCTGACCTTAACATCCATCACGTCCTTCCCCTTGGTGAATACCAATACAAAGTATTTGTTAAGGATCTCACCTACTTCCTGTGGTTCCACGCATAACTTCCTTCTGTTGTCTTTGAATGGGCCTACTCTTTTTGTTGCTACACTCTTGCTCTTAATATATGCATAACTAAACTTAAAGCTAGCATGAGGGGACACAGCTTTAAATTAAGGGGTATGAGTTATAGGACGGATATCAGAGGTAGGTTCTTTACTCAAAGAGTGATTA
The DNA here is from genome assembly GCA_024679065.1 of Sphyrna mokarran. NCBI lineage: Eukaryota > Metazoa > Chordata > Chondrichthyes > Carcharhiniformes > Carcharhinidae > Sphyrna > Sphyrna mokarran. The sequence continues at coordinate 137,084,408 of JAGIQG010000001.1, forward strand.
GGGAATGGAATGCCCTGCCTGCAGCTGTTGTAGATGCGCCAAGTTTGGTGGCGTTTAAGAGGTTAATTGATAAGTATATGGAAGAGAAGGGAATGGTTTAGTTTGGAGGGGCATTGCTTTTTATTTTGGTCGGCACAACATCGAAGGCCGAAGGGCCTGTTCTGTGCTGTAATGTTCTATGTTCTATGTTCTAGACTTGGGATTCTCCTTGACCCTGTTTGCTAAAGACTTTTCATGGCCCTTTTTGGCCCTTTTAGTTCCATGTTTAAGTTCCTTCCTACTTTCACTGTACTTCTCAAGGGCTTAGTCAGTTTTTAGATGCCGAGACTATCGTATTGTTGTATCAGCCACACAGTCTGTTTTAATCCTTATACAGTGGACAAATAACGGCGAGTAGACATCTTGTTAGCACAACCATTATTTATTTAAGACACAAAATCAATAATCACTCAGCTAACCAACAATAAGTTATCTTACAGAAAATACTAGTGTTCAAGTCCAATACAAGACCTTGATTTAACTTTGCATGACTGACAAATACCCAAGCAGATATTGGTCTTTATCTGTGAGCTGGTCTTGATGGTCCTCTGCGTAGTCTGGTCCTTTGATCTGGTCTGGCACTCTGGTTCTGGTCTTCCTTCCTTCTCAGGTATGGTTGCTCTCCTTGTGCTGGTTGTTGCTGTGATGGTCACCGCTGTTGTAGCTCCTTCATGGGGTCAGAGAGAGGGAGAGATTCTTGGGTTGCACAAGACCCTTTATACCCCGTTGGGCTTTGGACTCTTTTTGGCTGTTGCCAATCAATTGATCAGGACTTGATCACCTTTATCAATAAAGTCCAATTGGGTGCTGTCATATTAATCTCTGGGTGTGCCCCCAGTGGTGCTGGGGGCACGTAGGGTTCACACCTCCCTCCTAAATAAGAGGTTACGGTGTCCTTACATCTGGTAAACAATCCAGTTTGACCAGAAAGTCTCTTTTGTCCTGGAGATGACCCATATTCTGTGTATTCATCTGTCTGGGTTGCAGCCTGTTTATCTCTGTCTTTTAGGCTGTAGCCTGTCATTTTAGTTCTTGCCCAATTGTCCCAGAGTGCTTTACAAATCATCATTTTAGATGGCCCATTTAGCCACAGTGCCCCCTTTGATCCTGAACGTCAAGCATGATGGATGACAAACTCAGGACTGGTATCTGTCAGGAATTCCCCACTCACTCAACAGTCAAGCAAGGCCCAGGCATTGTCATACACAGTATAATACATTCCTACAACATATTCCAGGAGCTACAGACAACAACCCTCTACAAATGCAAACAACCACATATTCTAAACACCATTATTACAATAAGCTAATTACCCACAAATACAGACAGTCAGATATTCTAAACACCATTATTACAATAAGCTAATTATAAAGCAACATTCAAGGAAACATTAGAATAAAGTATTTGCAAATCTCAGGCACATTTTGGTAGTAGAACTTCCAACAGCCCATTAGTATAAATCACAAAATGGCGAGCTTTTTGTAAACATTGTTCTGCTGAACTAGAGGAGACCATAGTTCAAGGGCGGACTCTACGTCCTGTCTCTGGGTGATCCTCTTTTTCCATTGGCTGAATTGGACTGTGAGGATGATTAGGTATACAAGGGTGAACAAAATCAGTACTACCGCTAGGTGTGACATTATGTGAACAAATGGATGGATTTGGATGTTTGATCCCCAGTTCCAAAGGTCATCCCACCAAGAGGTGATTTGAATTTCTTTAATCCTCCTTTTCTTCTCTTAGGGGTGTGCTGTACTATTTTGGTGAAGGTTCTACGGGCTGTAGCCAATTTTGCCCAAATCAGGTTCAATTCCTCTGGCAGGAGTTTTAGGCTTGTGTCATATTTCTCATGGTACTCCCCTAGAGTCTGTCAGAGTTCATCAGCAGTGTTCAAATCTACCCTCTCCCTCTTATGAATGTTTATTAGTTGAATGAGGCCCATCCTGGCTGGTATGTCTGGTTTGATACAGAATGTCGTGTTAGTAATGTTACAATGTGTCACGCCATACCGATATTGTTTCAGGGAGATGGTGAGACAGTATCTCCCTGCTCCCTTGTAAGCTACCCAAGCTATGTCTGTGTCCAAGCTACGAGCTTCTACTGAGTAATTTAGGCTAGTGTTTGTTCTGAAGCCACACGATGCATGCTCATTTAAATACGGGCATATAATTATTTATTAAGTTTACTGACATCTATCGAGAGTATGTCTATGAGCCTCTCTTCTTTCTTCACTGTGCATGGTAAAGTGCCGTCATGCTCATTTCCAGATATCCTCATGGATAATCTCCACTTCAAAGACCCTCAGTCTGACCTGGTCATTAGTGATTATGGGAAGCCCTAATATCATTCCCAGGGCTTTCCCTTGAGTCCCTTTGCAGTCATCATTGAACCAGACTTTGGTCAACTGTTGCATCTGACAGCCAGAAAGCTCGTAAATAAGCGTTGCATCTATTCATCACTAATCCAAGACGTAACCTGTCCACTGAGTACATCCTGTAGGTTTTCCCTTAGCTGTTCTATCATCCACTGTCCATATGCACTACATAAAGTCTGGTTCTATTGTTGGTCATCATCCTCTAATTTTTCCCTGATAATTTGATTGATTGTCTTGGCGCATCCTTCTAACACAGCTACCATGTAGCTGCTGGCTGTGTTCCCAGTCAATTCCCCTTCAGCATCTTGCTGGTTGTCCTCATTGATAGAACTTAGTTCTGTTTAACCTATTGGATCAGAAGTTTATTGTCCAGGTCAGCTAAAGGTTGCTATCCCTGCCCCATATGCTGTGGCCGTGTCATTGACTAACTCCCTCCTGGATCTTTGCTGTCTTTCATCCATTCCCACTTTCCTACTAACAGTTTGCGAGTTACGTGGAGATATAATCTCTTAAATTGGGGACAGCACCACTCTGACAGTTGGGTCCCAGCTATATCCACCACCACAATACCAATTCGAGGTGAGCATTGTCATACAAGGTTTTCCCTGTGTGTTTTAGTATCAATCCGTTCTGTTGTTTGAGGGTGGCTTCAGGACAAATCGAGTGGGATGGGTCTGGGGTTGGCTTCAGCCCAGTTTTTATTTCATACAATGCAAAGATCCCCTGTATGAGTGTCCTGGAGCACTGCTGACAACTCGAATCCTTTCTCTGGGCTGTTAGCCAGACAACCAATTTCAGGGCACCCACTATTTGAAAATCCTCATCAATCCTCTTCTATGGTGACACTCAGATAACATTCAGTTGAACTGCCATTTGTTTTTTCCGTATACCAGCCACTGGTTGTTACACCCAAACATTATACTCTTCTCAGGATGTATCCATAACACATCCTCCTCACATTCTCTCATGTCAGGTGGGACAAACCATAAATAACTTGGATACCACAAGTTCATCTTGCTTGGAATGTCCTGTGTATTTATCCCGATGATGAGTCCGATGAGGTAGATCCTAGGTTCTGTCATCGTCTGTCACTGTCCTGAGGAGATCAATGTAATTTTTCTGTTACTGCATCTAATGTTTAATGTCTGGACATATATTTAAAGTGTCCATGCCCCCCCTTTTTTTTGAACACTTATTTGAGAGTGATGTGGCCAGAGGACCCAGATATATCAAGTGTCGCTTGCATGTTGTAATTATTTTTATTCTAATTGTGGAACACTGTGGGGCAATTTTTGTTCAGGTCGATGAATAGACAAGTCATGGGGTTGTGAGAAAAGAGTTTATTTTAACTGGCCAGCAAAATCAAGGTGGCTGGTTTTAGTGTAGCAGCAGTCACCATTAACTATAGAGATTTGAATAGCACTGGAGTTGGATTGTAAGGACTTGCAGAGGTATCTGTTCTATAAGTATGTTGGAGTTTGAAAGAGGGCCGCATGTAAAATTTAGCACAAGTGCCTCTAAGAATTGAAAATGTGTTCCTTTAACATTAGGGGTAAATAAACGGCCCTTTTATTATTAGAACACTGGAAATAAAATTCTCAATGAAACTTAGAATGCAGAGCAGCTGCATATCGTACCAGGTTTTTGCACTGTAAGAGTTTGGTTTATTTTATTTCCTGTTGAGAATGTAGCTCAGTCGCCTTGGAGATTTTAAAGTTTAGCACAGTTGCCTTAATGACATTAAAATGTGGCATACCTGCCTCAAAGATTTTAAAATGTGGCATACCTGCCTCAAAAGATTTCAAAATGAAGCATAGCTGCCTCAAAGATATGTATAATTTGCTCAGTGTTATCTTAACTGGAGAAAACTGGTGAGAGTGGCACTGGATTATATAAATAGCCAATTGTTATCAGCCAATTGTTCAAAGGTTGTGACTTTATTTGCGATTTCGGCCAATTGTGCCACCATAAATGGGGTTGTATATGTAACAGCTGGGCCCTGAGATATTCCTACCTGATGTCACTTGGTGCATCGGTACTGGAAGTGAATCTGAGGGTGCGGTGTGTATTACTTCCCTGGGAAAGATGGTGGTGGACCCCTATCCTCGGTTTGCATAACATAAAGTCTAGCATTCTCCTTCAGCTCTCCCCAATCGGCATCCTCTATCTCCTCTTCCTCTACTGTTCCTAAGGTACACATGAATCCATTTTGAACCGATAATAGGAATTCCAGCCATGAAATTTCTCACTGGTATTTGGAGTGGTCAGCAGTTGCCTGTCTTTGTTCTTTACCGCTTGATGTAGCGCTTTTATGCCGCCTTCAGATCAGTGCACTTAGTTTCCAATTGTGCTAGTGCCTGCTCGGCTTCACCTTTGGCCAAAACAGCATACTGAACATCTTGGTAGACTCTGGGTTTGAAAATTGCCCAGATTAATAAATTTGCCTGGTTGATTCCGTTTAATTCATCCATCTCTCTGTGCTTTCAGCTCTTATCTGCTCTATCCTCTCCTGCTGTTGTTCCTTTAGTTTCTTAATCTTCTCCTCCTTTTCCTCCTGTGCCTGCTTCTATTCCTCCAGCTGTTTTTGAATTGTGTTTAACTTCTTTTCTGTTCCTAGCAGCTGTCTTAAGCAACTCACTATGGCAATTCCCTTCTCACTCTTGTCTGCCTGTTTTCCCTGAGCTTTCCCCAGATATTCCCAATACTTCTGTCCTAGAGATCCCGGTCCCATCTCAGTATTGGCACAAGATTCTGCCCATATGGGCCACCCTTTCTTCTTAATAAATTCTCTGATTTTTGTTTCCCATATGGGACACTTCTCTGTCTCTGTGCTGTTTCCTGCCATTTTATATCCAACGACAAGGGGTAGGGAGTTGGTTGGACTGTGGCTACAGCTTTGGGTTATGTTCCGGTCCAAATCCACCTAGATTCTAATGCAAACCTACGGAGTTCACCATATCCTTCTTGTTAGCAGCAGTACGTGGAAAATAAACAATTTCCTGAAAGCAGTTATTTGTCCAATAAGGAGTTTACACCTGTTAGCTCTGAGTTTTAAATAATCATTTAATATAGATTCTGTGGGATTCGATATCAGAGCAACAAAGTTACTTCTTGTCAATGTTCAGGCAGAGTCACCAATTGTTGTGCCTGCCGCACAGTTTTTTTTAACCCTTATACGGTGGACAAATAACAGCGAGTAGAGATCTTGTTAGTACAACCAGAATTTATATAAGTTACACAATCAATAATCACCCACCCGACCAACAATAAGTTATCTTTATAGAAAATACAAGAGTTCAAGTCCAATATGAGACCTTGTCTTAACTTTGAGTGACTGACTCCCAAGTACCCAAGCAGACATTGGCCTTTATCTGTGTGCTGGTCTCGGTTATCCTCTGCGTTATCTGGTCCTTTGGTCTAGTCTGGCATTGTGGCCCTGCTCTTCCTTCTTGGGTGTGGTGGCTCTCCTCGTGCTGGTCGTCATTGGTGATAGTCACTGGTGTTGTAGATCGTTTGTGGGGTTAGAGAGAGAGAGAGAGACTCTTGGTTGTGCAGCACCCTTTATATCCTGTTGGGTTCCATGCTCCTTTTGGCCATTGCCAATCAATCAATCAGGACTTGATCACCCTGATCGATAAGGTCCTATCGGGTGCTGCCAAATCAATCTCTAAGTGTGTCCCCAATGGCCCTATCTGTCGGTGCTGGGGGCATGTAAAGTTCACACCTCCCTCCCGAATTAGGGGTTATGGCACCCTTATGCCTGGTAAACAATCCAGTTTGACCAGAAAGTCTCTTTTGTCCTGGAGATGACTTATATCCTGTGTATTCACCTGTCTGGGTTGCAGCCTGCTTATCTCTGTCTTTGAGGCTGTCTAATTGTTCCAGAGCACTTTACAAATTGCCATTTTAGATGGCCCGTTTGGCCACAGTATGCTTCCTTTTTTCTTTTGACTAAGCTTACAATTTCCCTCATCATTCATGGCACTCAAATCCTGCCATTTCTATCCTTCATTTTTGTGGGGTGCATGCCTGCCCTACACTTCAGTCAACTGCCCTTTAAAAGCTTCCCATATGCCAGATGTGGATTTGCCCTCAGATAGTCACTCCCAATTCAGTTTCCCCAGTTCCTGTCTAATTTGAATGGAATTGGCCTTCAGCCGATTAAGAACCCTCACCTGAGGCCACTCTTTTCCTTATCCGTGACCACCCAAAATCTTATGGAATTATGGTTGCTAAAACCAAAATGCTCGCCTACTGAAACATCAATCACCTGGCCTGGCTTATTCCCCAGTAAGAAGTCTCACAACACCAGGTTAAAGTCCAACAGATACATTTGGTAGCACAAGCTATCAGAGCGCTGTCCCTTCATTAGGCAAGTGAGAGTTCTGTTCACAAACAGGACACATACAGGCACAAACTGTTTGATGAAGGTGGCTTGCGCTACCAAATAAACCTGTTGGACTTTAACCTGGTGTTGTGAAACTTCTTACTGTGTTTACCCCATCCAACGCTGACATCTCCACATCATTCCCCAGTACCAAGTCTACTATGGCCTTCTGCCTGGTTATATTGTCAATGCACTATATCAAAAAGGCCTCCTGGACACATCTAACAAATTGCTCTCCATCCGTCTCCCTAACTGTAAGTGTTTGGAACAAGCTGCCAGAGGTAGTAATAGTGGTGGTTACAATTCTGTCTTTTAAAAAGCATTTAGACAGCTCCATTGGTAAGATGGGTATAGAGGGATATGGACCAAATGCGGGCAATTGGGACTAGCTCAGTGGTTAAAAAAGGGGCCAAAGGGCCTGTTTCCATGCTGTAAACCTCTATGACTCTAAAATAGAAGATGTCACTGACCTTTCACAAATTGTCGAGATCAATGAATGCGTCTTCAAATTCTACCATGGGTAGATTGCTGTCGGCTGATTCCGAAGGAAAATATCATGACAGCTGTCAAGATAATGGACATTCACCAATATGATAGGCAGATTTCTCCCATCTGGCACTAAGTCCTGTGGTAGGGATGGGCACATAAGGTGTTTCTCGCCGCAGCAGCCAACAGGAAAACTGCAATGTTTTCTAGCCCTTCACCTCAATAATTATGCAAGCAAGTGTTTTATGCCACATTCTGTAGTGGAGCAGGCCTGATTGTGCATTCCACATTCGTATCGGGGCTATTATTGAAAAGGTACTCACTGATTGACTAATGGAGAAGGAAGATAGACCTCCTGAAAATGAAGATGGACCTCCAGGAGCATTCTGAGGTCAGAAGATGGGTTTCTTTGATGACAGTGAACCTGGAAGACCTACCTCTGAATGTTTCCTCCACCTACGCCAGTGATGCCGGCAGCCTCCATTCTGAACTCCAGGGGTATCCCTAAACAATGTTCAAGTGAGTCCAACATCTCTGAATCATGTTATTCCAGATGTGTTTTGCACCAGCATATTTTCTTGCTGATGTTGCAGAGAATGGGATGTGGGTGGAAGTTTTCAGTCAGGCCTTCACCTCTGTCCATTAACTGGGTGCACACCAGCCTCCAGCATGTTTCTTCATCTGCCATGGTGGGCTCCAGTGAAAGATCCTATGGGAAATTCATGCCTGCGTAAAACTGATTTTTTTTTTTTTGCTTCCCATCAAATTCTCCTTCCCACAGACCATTCAACCCTCCGCTGGGGACATGGAGAATTCCACCCAATGTTCTGGGTACGGTACATACCAACAGCATGGTCAATGAGTAAGTTAACATTGCATTGCAGTACATTTCCCCATTCCAGATGTGGCAGCTACAGAGCTGTATGTGCAGTTAATAGTTTCCTGCACCTTTGGGAAGAATGCTACGCTGGTGAAATCATGCCACTCTTTTTAGCGAGAATGACAATGATGTTTCTTTTTCTGGATGACAGGACCGCTTTGATTTTCCAGTTGCAGCAATGATCAGCGGACGGTGAAATGTTTGCAGGTATTCAAGGGTGACAGGATCTGACGCTGTAAGAATTCTGGGACACTGTCATTGTGATGATCACTGACAGCACGGTCTTGTTCTGCTCTGAGGCATTTCTGGTTCCAAGCGATGGCACATTTCTGTGAACACATCCTTAGTACAGTGTAATCACCAATCACACTGCCGCCAGCACTCATCCACCTCCTCCCTTTGTGAACTCTGCTACCTCTGCTTTATCGCCCAGGGATGCTGTAACCAAAGGAGAATTGCAACTACAGCACCAAAGACCCGGAGCAAGTAGTGTACTCAGAGGCCTTTCAGAAGCACATAACAATGTCCAGTACCATCCCTGCTGACTTAATCAAATTTTCTCAACTTCTCCAATAACTCATTGACTTCTGTTGCAAAGTTGGAAATAATCAAAAGCAACTCATCGGAAATTTAGATGGTGATGCCTTTAAACAGTGCTGCTGAGAGATAGGGTCTCTCGTGCAGTTGTACGGATGTCAAGATATGCATATTTAAGATCGAGCATTAATAATAATAGTGGGGTCTACAACAGCACAGTAGAAGTTGTGCATTTACTAAGAACTTTACAATCTGCTTGCTTTGCATCCTTGAGCACGCATTTAATGATTCTGCTAGTGTCCTCCATAAATGACAATCTGATGGTGTACTGGAAATTCTCAAGTAGTTCCCCTTCTCCAATCATTTATTTATGTTAACCAGCTTACCCAGCCAGTGAAACTGATAATTTGATCTTATTGTTATTTTCATCTGCACATACATTGTTGTGATGTGTGCGCCTATGGGGCAATACTTAGCAATATAGCTTGGGTAGCATGGTGACACTGTGGTTAGCACTGCTGCCTCAGAGCATCTGGGACCAGATTCGATTCCGACCTTAGGTGACTGTCTGTGTGGAGTTTGCAAGTTCTCTCCATGTCTGTGTGGGTTTCCTCCAGGTACTCCAGTTTCCTCCCACAGTCCAAAGATATGCAGGTTAGGTGGATTGGCCAAGGTAAATTGCCTCTCAGTGTCCAAAAATGTGTAGCTTAGATGGATTAGCCATGATAAATGCCTGGGATTTTAGGGACAGCATGAGTGGGAGAGGGGATGGGCTATCAGAGTGGCTTCTTCTGTGCTGTACGGATTTTATGGTTCTATTAGCTAAGCGATATAAGTACAGTTTTGCAGAGTTCAGTGGAAATAATGCCAACACAGTGTTGCAATTTTATTTATAGCCAGGTGCTTTGGTACAAATCATTTCAATTAATCTATGTAGATAGAAACTGTGCAAGAAAATTAGCAGATCATTGAGGCCTGAAAACTCAGTAGAATCAAATTAGAGGTAAACATCACGAGAAACATTTAGAATTAATACATTGGCTGATTTAATTTACTTAGAGATCCATCACTCAAAGTAATAGCACAGCACAAAGTAAATACTGCTAAAACATGAAATAACATTTATGAAGACCTGGAGTTAATTGTCAGCCACATTCATTCCAGCTGCATGATCATTGTAATTCTTGACTGGATTGTGAGGTGAGGTTTCTTAGAGATCAATGATTCCAGACACCGAATAGGAAAGGTACTCATTCGGGTAGCCATTTGAGTTGTTCACTTCATCTTCTTCATCATTTAACAGTAATAAAACTCATGAGTGAAAACCTTTCCCTTATTTTGATGAGTGGTGAAAAAAAAATCTGCAAATCACAAGAAATGGCATTTAATTGGAAAAAGTACACTACAATTGTTTTGTTCCATTTTAATCATTCATGGCCATTATCTTAATTAGGCTGTATCCTTCTATAAAACTGGAATGTCCAAAACTTCATTATAGACACTAAATAACTCCACAGCGATAAGAAAAAGCAATACAGTTGATAATGTTCCTTGCTTGTGAACACTGTGTGTAAAATGTTAGTAAGAAGTCTCATAAAACCAGGTTCAAGTCCAACAGGTTTATTTGGTGGTAAACACCACTAGCTCTTGGGGTTTGTCCCTTTGTCAGGTGAGTGGGAGTGTGATCATAAACAGAGCATAGAAAGGCACACAGTTTACAGAATACTGCTTAGCATGCCAGTCTTTATAGTTAATCAAGTCTTAAAGGTGCAGACAATGTGAGTGGAGATAGCATTAAACTAAGTTAAAGAGATGCGTATTGTTTCCAGACAGATATTGCAAGTCTAGGCAAGTCATGGGGGTTAGTGTGACATGATCCCAGTTGAGACCACCCTCGTTTGTGCGGAACTTGGCTATGAGTTTCTGCTCAGCAACTCTGCACTGTCATATGTCGTGTAGGCCACGTCGAAGAAAGTTTATCCGAAGGTCAGAGGACGAATGCCCTCTGAAGCAAGGGAACGGTCTTGCCTGGTGATTGTCAAGCAGTGTTCATTCATCCATTGTCACAGTGTCTGCATGATCTCCCCATTGTACCATGCCTCGGGACATCCTTTCCTGCAGCGTATCAGGTAGAAAACGTTGGCTGATTTGCAGGGGTATGTACCGTATATCTGGTAGATGATGTTCTCATGTAAGATGAAGGCATCCGTGTCAGTGATCTGGCATGTCTTGCAGAAGTTGTGTGATGTTGTGGTCACTGTGCTCCTAAAGGCTGGGTAGTTTGCTGTGGACAATGGTCTGTTTGAGGTTGATTGGTTGTTTGAAGGTAAGAAGTGGGAGTGTGGAGATGGCCTTGGCAAAATGTTCGTCTTCATCAATGACATGTTGAAGACTCCAGAGAAGATGTCGTAGCTTCTCCGCTCCAGGGAAGTACTGGACGACAAAGGGTACTCTGTCTACTATGTCCCGTGTTTGTCTTCTGGGGAGTTCAGTGCGGTTTTTCATTGTGGTACATCAGAACTGTTGATCGATGAGTCGAGCGCCATATCCTGTTCTTATAAGGGCATCTTTCAGCGTCTGGAGGTGTCTGTTGCGATCCTCCTCATCTGAGCAGATCCTGTGTATATGGAGGGCTCATCGGTAGGAGGTGGCTTCTTTAATGGTGGAAGCTGGAGATGTGGAGCATTGTGAGGTTATCTGTGGGCTAGTGGTACAGTGAGGTGCTGAGACAATCATCCTTGATGGAGATACATGTGTGCAAGAACGCAACCGATTCTGGAGACTAGTCCATGGTGAATCTGATGGTGGGATGGAAGTTGTTGATGTCATCATATAATTGTTTCAATGATTGTTCACCATGAGAAAAGAAAATGCCATCAATGTACCTAGTGTATAGCATTGGTTGAAGGTCCTGTGCAGTGAAGAAGTATTGTTCAAAGTTATGCATGAAGCTGTTGGCATATTGAAATGTGAATTTGGTCCTCATTGCTGTTCCATGTGTCTGGATGAAGAACTGGTTGTTGAAGGTGAAGACATTGCGGTTCAGGATGAAGCGGATGAGTTGTAAATTTGCATCTGGAAACTGGCAGTTGTCAACGTTGAGTACTAAGGCAGTTGCAGCAATGCCATCATCATGGGGGATGCTGGTGTAGAGTACGAGACATCCGTTGTGATGAGGAGTGTTCCTGGTTCAACTACTCCATCTGTGCTGAGTTTCTGTAGGAAATCCGTAGTGTCGCAATAAAAGTGGGGAGTTCTGTGTACAATGGATTTCAGGATGCCCTCGACATAGCCAGAGAGATTCTCACACAGGATCCCATTGCCCGATACAATGGAACGGCTGGGTGTGTTTGCCTTGTATATCTTTGGGAGGCAGTAGAGATCTCCAATGCGGGGAGTACATGGGATGAGAGCACAGAGAGTGCTCCGAAGGTCCGGATCAAAGGTCTTGATCAAAGTGTTCAGTTGAAGGGTGTGTTCTTTGGTCGGATCTGTGGGTAACTATCTGTAGTGTTCCTCGTTGTTCAGTTGTCAGTACACTTCTTTGCAATAATCCGTTCTGTTCAGTATGACGATGGCCCCTTCAGGAGAACAGTGACCACAACACCACACAAGTGTGCCACAGCAACCTCTGCAAGACATACTGGATTATTGACATGAATGCCATCATCTCATGTGAGAACACCATCCACCAGGTACACGGCACATACTCTTGCAAATCAGCCAACGTTGTCTATCTGATATGCTGCAGGAAAGGATTTTCCGAGGCAATGTACATTGGGGAGACCATGCAGACACTACAACAAAGGATGAACAAACACTGCTCGACTATCATTAGGCAAGACAATTCCCTTCCTGTTGGCGAACACTTCAGCAGTCACGGGCATTTGGCTCTGATCTTCGAGTAAATGTTCTCCAAGGCGGCCTTGAAGCAATGCTATGTGAACGGGTTTTATACAGAATGAAATAATTCTGGTTAGAATAACCTCTGAGGTTGGAAATGATTGTAGAAGGCAGAGATTAATATAAATTGAGATCCTGCTGAAGTTGGAAAACAGGATTTTGAAGACCAACATTTTTCAACACATTTCAGAAGTAACACTTTGAAGGCATTAACTAGCAGCACATTCAGAAAGGTTAGTAAAAGGCTGGTGTGGGAACATAATCTAAGTCCCTTAATTAGATCAGTATAGTTAATAAATGTCAGTTATCATTGTATTTATACTATAGGTTAAAACTTTGTTGTCTCGACAGCAGCAATGCAACTGGAGCATGAAGAGTTATCGCACAATTTTCAAATCCAGAGATCAGTAAGATTCAAAAGATGTGATATTTAATGAATAAAATTGCACTTTATACCTTTCAGCAGTCATCATCAATGATCACGTTTGTAAAATTGATTAGCAGTTAGTTCAGAGTCATGGAGGTTTACAGCATGGAAACAGGTCCTTCAGTCCAACTTGTTCATGCCACCTTTTTTTTTAAACCTCTAAACTAATTCGAAATGCCCGCATTTGGCCCATATTCTCTATGCCCATCTTACGCATCTAAATGTCTAAATGCTTTTTAAAAGACAAACTTGTACCCGCTTCTACTACTACCTCTGACAGCTTGTTCCAGAAATTCACCACCACCTGTGTGAAAAAATTACCCTTCTGGACACTTTTGTATCTCTCCCTTCTCACCTTAAACCTATACCCTCTAGTTTTAGACTCCCCTACCTTTGGAAAAAGATATTGACTATCAAGCTGATGTGTGCTCATTATTATATAGACCTCTATAAGATCACCCCTCAGCCTTCTATGTTCCAAAGAAAAAAGATCCCAATTGATCCAGCCTCTCCTTGTAACTCAATCCATCAAGTCCAGGTAGCATCCAAGTAAATCTTTTCCGCACTCTTTTTAGTTTAATAATACCCTTTCCATAATAGGGTGACCAGAACTGTACACAATATTCCAACTGTGGCCTTATCAGTGTCTTATACAATTTCAACAAGACATCCCAACTTCTGTATTCAATGTTCTAACCAATGAAACCAAGCATGTTGAATGTCTTTTTCACCATTCTGTCCACCTGTGACTCCACTTTCAGGGAGCTATGAACATGTACCCCTAGATCTCTTTATTTGACGAATTCATGAGTAGCTGTTTTACATAATATAATATTGGAAAAAAACTTCAGCAACTGCTGTCTTTGCCCTAACTGAATATTCTAACCAATGTTTTGTTAATTAAGTGAAGAGATTAGTCTGAATCTACTAACCTTACAATTTGATTGATTTTATAACCAAGCATAGTACATTGACTCTTTTAAAGGGTGCTCCTGTCCACTGCTTACGCACAATGGCAACTTACAGAGCAAATCGAGGTTAAATGTGATTTGATCGGCTACAGATTAGCTCGTAATATTATGCAGAATTGAGGCTTTCTAAAGCCTTAATCGAGCCTGAAATAGAGGACATCTGTTTTTGTATGAAAGTGGATTACTTTATACACAACATTGTAGAGAATCCCTGATAAAACACATGAAGGATAAATTAATAGAAGGATAGGATAGCGTGGCATGAAATGGGGTCAAGAGAGGTTTATGCAGAACATAAATGTCGAACTAGATAATTTATATAGAATATACTTCATGTGTAGAAATAAGCCATTCAGCCCAAGCACTCCATGCTGGTGTTTGTGTTCCACTTGAGCTTCCTTTCATTTTTGCTTATCTAAATCTATCAGTAAAATCCTCTGTCACTTCTTCCTTCTGTTTATTGGACTTCCACTTAAATGTATTTACATTTGTCTCAATATTCTTTGTGGCAGCAGATTCCACACTCATACCACTTGCAGGCTCAAGGTGTTTCTTCTTAATTTCTTATTAGAACAAAGAACAAAACAGCACGGCAAACAGGCCCTTTGGCCCAACGAGCCCACACCGCCATCCTGATGTTCCCACCTCTACCCGTGATCCCTGTCTTTATTTATAGAAACAAATTTATTGGATTGCTTCATGAAGAACTTTTATTGATGGTCTATAGTTTTTTCTCTTTTCCTCGCAAGAGGAAATTTTCCCTCAGTATCTGCTCAATCATCATTTTTCCATAATTGAAAATTTTCTATTGCGTTACCTCTTAACATTCTCTTCCTTCATCATTAAGAAGACCAAACTGTCCATCCTCTCGTGATAGATAAAACTTTGGAATTCTGGTCAATTCCAGATGCTCCATATCCTTTTAATAATACGGTGACCAAAATCGTACACAATATTCCAAGGACAGTATGATTTAACCAATGTTTAATACGAGCTTAACATAGTTTCCTTACTTTTTAATTCTACCTGTCTCCAAACAAAACTCAGCTGCTTGGTTATCTTTGGGTACAGCCTTATTGACCTGCAGTATGACTTCCAGTGAGCTGTGCTTCGTTTCTCCACCCCAATTAGAGTCATATTTCCCAAATAGTGTGTATTTTTCTTGAAAAAATGTAATACTTGACTCTTAACTATGTTGAAATTATATATCCATTCTGTGGATGGGATTTTCCAGCCATTGCTGCTGATGGGATCTTCGGGTATTGCTGAAGGTGACTCTCTGTGGCAGGTTTCCAGTGCAGGATGGGCGAACCATTCAATAGACTTTGGTAGGACCAAATGATCCCCCTGGCGGCTAATGGCATCTCATTCCGCTGTTGGTAAACAGCTTAAAGGGGGAGTGATAGTGATTTGGTGTGTGAAAATCAAACCTGCAAGTGTATTTACGGCTTACTTGTTGAACTACAACCCCTTCCCCTCAACCTGTTGCTGTATGAAAAATTAGAAATTGTGTTTTTGATTTCAAAATCTAAATCATTGTGTTTGTTAGAGGTCAATCCACTCAGTTGCAGGACATCTTTGCAAGAGTTGCTCAGGGGAATGACCTCAGTCCAGCTTCATTGATTTCCTTCCTTCTAACATAATGTCAGAATTATGGATGTTCACTGATGATTTCACAATCTTCAACACCATTTGCAATTACCCAGATACAGGAACATATTCTCAATAAGTTGCAATCTGCACAGATACTTAGAACATAGAACAATACAGCACAAACAGGCCCTTCGGCCCACGAGTTGCGCCGATCACATCTACCAATCCACAGACCTATCTATAACCCCCTATCCTATTCGTTTCCATATACTCATCCAGAAGTTTCTTAAAAGACCCCAGTGAGTTTGCCTCAACAACCTCCGACGGCAGTCGGTTCCATTCACTCACCACCCTCTGAGTGAAAAACCTACCCCTGACATCTCCTTTGTATTTGCTTCCCTGCACATTAAATCTGTGTCCTCTCGTATTGACCATTTCCGCTCGGGGAAATAGTCTCTGAGAGTCCACCCTATCTATTCCTCTCAACATTTTATAAACCTCTATCAGATCGCCTCTCAACCTACGTCTCTCCAGTGAGAAGAGTCCCAGCTCCCTCAACCTATCTTCATAAGGCCTGCCTCCCAATCCAGCAGCATCCTTGTAAATCTCCTCTGAACCCTCTCAATAGCCTCTACATCCTTCCTATAATGAGGCGACCAGAACTGCGCACAATACTCCAACTGGGGTCTGACAAGAGTCTTATAGAGCTGCTTCATTACCTCCTGACTCCTAAACTCTATTCCTCGATTAATGAAGGCCAGTACACCGTATGCCTTCTTGACCACTTCCTCCACCTGCGAGGCCGATTTGAGAGTCCTATGGACCCGGACCCCGAGATCCTTCTGCTCTACAACACAGCTAAGACTCCTACCCCTTATATTGTACTTCTTCATCCCATTATTCCTGCCAAAATGGACCACTACACATTTACCTGCGTTGAAGTCCACCTGCCACTTCTCTGCCCAGTCTTGCATCCTGTCTATGTCCCGCTGCAACTTTTGGCATCCCTTCAGACCATCCACAACACCACCGATCTTTGTATCGTCAGCGAACTTGCTAACCCATCCCTCCACTTCCTCATCCAGGTCATTTATGAAAATGACAAACAGCAGGGGTCCCAGAACAGATCCCTGGGGCACTCCACTGGTTACCAACCTCCATGCAGAACAAGACCTATCCACAACCACTCTCTGCCTTCTGCTGGCAAGCCAGTTCTGGATCCACAAGGCCAAAGCCCCTTGGATCCCATGCCCTCTCACCTTCTCCAGAAGCCTTGCATGGGGGACCTTATCAAACGGCTTACTGAAGTCCATGTACACTATGTCCACTGCCCTTCCTTCGTCAATGTGTTCAGTCACATTTTCGAAGATCTCAACTAGGCTCGTAAGGCATGACTGCCCTTGACAAAACCAATCCACGTTCACGTGCATTCAGGCTTAGGCAGATAAAGGACAAATAACATTCATGTCACACAAATATTTATCTCCAATAAATATGGCAATATTTATCTCCAATGAGAGGGAATCTAACCATCTCCCCATGACACTGCCATCATTCAGTCCCTCACTATTAACATCCTGGGGTTACCATTGACCAGAAACTGAATTGGATCAAACATGCTTAAGGACGGCGTGATGGCACGGTGGTTAGCACTACTGCCTCACATCTCCAGGGACCAGGGTTCAATTCTGGCCTGAGGTGTTGTCCGTGTGGAGATTGCACGTTCTCCCCTTGTCTGCATGGGTTTGCTCCAGATGCTCTGGTTTCCTTCCACAGCTCAAAGATATGCTGGTTAGGGGGATTGGCCATGCTAAATTGCCCTTTATGTCCCAAGATGTGTAAATTAGGTGGATTGGGCTGATCAATGCATGGTATTTTTGGGGTAGGACAGGGGGTTGAGCTAGATAGAGTGCTCTTTCAGACAGTCAGTGCATACTTGATGGGCTGAGTAGCTCCTTCTGCACTCTAGACTTTTTTAGGTTTCATTTCAGCCTGCGGAAACTGCACATCATTGACGTAACCAGCACTTGTGCTTTCAGCAAAATCTCTTAGCTCAAACTAAAATAGCAACCTCCCCAAGAAATACATTTTGGTTAAGTATAAGATCAATTATTGTTATGTCTGAATAAACATTTGGATTTGCGGGAAATAATTAATTGCTTTTACTTGGGACTTTCAAAATGTTCCCAAAGATAATAAAATGTAACCTATACATTTTGGGACATAGTGAGCAAAATAGCACAGCCAACCCATCTAACCTGCACATCTTTGGACTGTGGGAGGAAACTGGAGCACCTGAAGGAAACCCATGCAGACATGGGGAGAATGTCTATGTGAAGTTTGCACAATGACCCAAGCCAGGAATCAAACCTGGGTCCCCAGCGCTATGCAGTGCTAACCATTGTGCTTCCTTGAATGAAGGAAAAAGCAAGATAAGGCAGTGGTCACTAAGAAACCACGATTCTTCAGCGCTACATGCTCATGCGCAGATTGCACAGGGACCGTGCAGAGCTGGAGAATTGTAGGGAAGAGGCTTTGGCACACTCCCAGCCCTATGCCCTGATGCAATCTGGTTCATATCTAGCGAGGTCAGATATTTAAATATAGAAGGTCAGTTTGGAGCTGGATTCACCAATCTACAGGCACAGTAGGAACCTTTCAGGAATCACAAATGTAAACCAGTCGTGATGGCAATACTGAGGGTTCAGAGGCCATTGAAGTCCCCAGGTGGTGAGCAACATGGCTGGGTAGTGCATTGCTCCTGACACCCAGGCAGTGCCTGAATAGAGCACCCATAGGAGGTGGGGCCTTAAGAAACCCACCATGCGGTAATGCGCACTTGTTGGGGTGAGGGACCATGACTCAATGCCAGCAAGGATGTATGGGGGTGCCGTGGGTCACCCTCATGCCTACGTGATGTGAGGGAGTTTGACCAGGATATTTAGTAATAGAGGGAGGTTGCCACTCCAGGGTCAAGAGTTGGGGATTTCTGAGGGGGACTGGGGAGGGGGACTATATTTATGGGGTGTGGGGAACTTAACTTTGAGATTGGACCTACCTCTGAGAAACCGGTCTCACCAACAGCTTTAGAATCCTACTCCAAAAAAATTTGCAGTGTGAAAGCATTCAATGAAAATTCCCTGTTTCCAAAAAAATTTCTGTGTGGTTGAATTACGAATTGAACAACACCAACTCTCTTAGTGGGAATCTCATCGTTTTTCCTACTGGCAACAACACTTAATGCTTTGGGAGAATTCTGCCCAGAGATACATGTGATAAACTCAAACTCAAAGGCAACAAAATGACAGAAATATTAAATAATTATTTTGTCCTATTATATAATGATTTATTTATTAGTGCCATAAGTTGGCTTAATTAACACTGCAGTGAAAATACTATGAAAATCCCCTTGTTGCCACACTCTGGCACCTTTTCGGGAACACTGAGCGAGCATTTAGCACGGCCAATGCATATAACCAGCACATCTTTGAGGAAACCGGAGCACCTGGAAGAAACCCACATAGATATGGGGAGAATGTAGACTACTCACTGACAATAACCCAAGCTGGGAATTGAAACCAAGTCCCTGGTGTTGTGAGGCAGCAGCGCTAACCACTGTGCCACCCTCATGCTGTGAGGAGACTAATCTGTTGGGTATGACTTTAGGAAAGGAGATCAAAAATGTTATCAAAATGTTTAAAATGTGAAGGAGTTAGGGAAGAGCGGATACAACCCCGGATGAATCACATCTGGGAATTTTAAAAGAAACTGAAGAAGAGATAGCAGAAACAAAGTGCAGAGACAATCATAGACCAGTTAGATCAATGTCAGTAGTAGAAAAAATTATGGAGTGACTATTGCATCAACTGAAAACTAATTGTTTTATAAAATAAACAGAAGTTAGAAGTAAAAACAAAAAAAAAGCTGTGAATGCTGGAAATCTGAAATTAAAAACAAAATACCGGGAAATAGAAGTAATGATTGAAATTTTACTACGCCATTTAGAGCGAAGTTGGAGGTGCGTGAGTTGTCATGAGTTGGGAGCAGATGGCATTTTGACTGAAGTCTGATGTCTTGGTATCGCTTCAGAATTTTACCAATGCTAGTACTTGGGCTATCAATGTGGCAGGATGCCAACTAAAATAATTGAAAATAGAGGAGGCCTATTATTGCTACACTATTAATCTAGGAACTCAGTTAATGTTCTGGGGTCCCGGATTCAAATCCCACAAAGGGAGATGGTGGAATTTGAATTCAATAAAAAATATCTGGAATTAAAAATCTACTGATGACCATGGAACCATTGTCGATTGGTGAAGTTGCATGAGATCGAAGGTGAGCTAGTAATGTGGGTACAAAACAGGCTTGGTCAAAGAAGGTACAGTAAGAAGTTTCACAATGCAAGGCTAAAGTCCAACAGGTTTATTTGGTAGCAAAAGCCACTAGCTTTCAGAGCACTGCTTCTTCGTCAGGTGAGTGGGAGATCTGTTCACAAACAGGGCATATAAAGGCACAAACTCGATTTATAAAATAATGATTGGAATGTGAGTCTTTATAGGTAATCAAGTCTTACAGATACAGACAATGTGAGTGAAGAGAGTGTTTAGCACAAGTTAAAGATGTGTATTGTCTCCAGACAGGAAGTTAGTGAGATTTTGCAAGTCGTGGGGGTGTATCCCAAGATCCTGTTGAGGCTGTCCTTGTGTATGCGGAACTTGGCTATCAGTCACTGCTCAGTGACCCTGTGCTGTCATGTGTTGTGAAGGCCGCCTCGGAGAACGCTTATCCAAAGATCAGAGGATGAATGCCTGTGACCGCTAGAGTGTTCCCCAACAGGAAAAGATCCCTCATGCCTGGTAATTGTCGAGTGGTGTTCATTCATCTGTTATCATAGTGTCTGCATGGTATCCCCAATGTACCAAGCCTCAGGACATCCTTTCCTGCAGCGTATCAGGTAGACAACGTTGGCCGAGTTGCAAGAATATGTACTATGTACCGGGTGGATGGTGTTTTCATATGAGATGATGGCATTTGTGTTGATGACTCTCCATGTCTTGCAGAGGTTGCTGTGGCAGGGTTGTATGGTGTCGTGGTCACTGTTCTCCAGAAGACTGGGTAGTTTGCTGCAGACAATGGTCTGTTTCAGGTTGTGCAGTTGTTTGAAGACAAGAAATGGGGGTGTGGAGATGGCCTTTGCATGGTTAAAGAAGACAGAGAGCGGCAGTGGAAGAGTATGTTTCTTAATAGAGGGCTATGACAAGTGGTGTTCCTCAGGGATCAGAGCTGGGACCTTTGCTGTTTTGATTTGGAGGAAAATGTAACTGGATTGATTAGTAGGTTTGCAGACAACACAAAGGTTGGTGGATTTGCAGATAGTGATGAGGACCATCAGAGGATACAGCAGGATATAGATCAGTTGGAGTCTTGGGTGGATAAATGTGAGCTAATGCATTTTGTTAGGTCTAATACTGATAGGAAATATACAGTAAATGGCAGAACCCTTAAGAGTATTGACAGGCAAAGGAATCTGGGTGTACAGATACACAGGTCACTGAAAGTGGCAATGCAGGTGGAGAAGGTAGTCAAGAAGGCAAACAACATGCTTGCCTTCATTGGCCGGGGCATTGAGTTTAAAAATTGTCAAGTCATGTTGCAGCTTTATAGAACCTTAGTTAGGCCTCAATGGAATATAGTGTTTAATTCTGGTTGCCACACTACCTGAAGGATGTGGAGACTTTGGAGAGAGTACAAAAAAGATTTACCAGGATGTTGCCTGCAGGGCATTAGCTATAAGGAAAGATAGGAGAAACTTGTTTATTCTCATTGGAGCGACGGAGGTTGAGGGGAGATCTGGTAGAAGTCTACAAGATTATGAGAGGATGGATGAATGGGTAGTCAGAAACTTTTTCCCAGGATGAAAGAGTCAATTACTAAGGGGCATAGGTTTAAGGTGTGAGGGGCAAGGTTTAAAGGAGATGTATGAGGCAGATTTTTTTTACATAGAGTAGTGGGTGCCTGGAACTTGTTCCCAGAGGAAGTAGTGGAAGTGATATGGTAGAGACTTTTAAGGGGCATTTTGATGAAGAGAATGGGAATACAAGGATGTGATCCCTCGAAAGGTAGAAGGTTTTAGTTAAGTCAGGCAACATGGTGGGTGCAGGCTTGGAGGGCCGAAGGGCCTGATCCTATGCTGTAATTTTCTTTATTCTTTATTCTTTGTCAGAAAAAACCCATATGGTTCACTAATATCTTTTAGGAAAGGAAATCTGCCATCGTTGCCTGGTCTGGCCTGCATGTGACTCCAGAGCCATAGCAATACGGTTATCTCTCAACTGTCCCCTTAGAGCAACTAGGGATGGGCAGTAAATACTGGCCAGCCAGCGACGCCTATGCCCCATGAATGAATTAAAAAAAAAGCCAGTTCACTGCAATTTTATGCTGCTTTTCTCAATGTATTGATGATGCCCAGAGCAACCGTGCTTTGTAGCAACATCTGCGTATATAAGGGGGCAAGGAAGTGAGGGTTAATTGCTGGCTTTCAGGAAGACATCAGGCAAACCATTGTGCAGTGGCTAGAAAGGTGGTGCACAGGGAACTGCCAAACATTGACAGATGGGATGAGAAGACCTCTGTGCCAGAATCACATAGGGCAATGGCACTTATTCTGAGGAAAGGAAGCAGGGATCGGTTTGGAGCTGAGAGACAATCTGGGTAGAAATAGGAATAAGAGAGAGGTCACCTGCTATTGGCTTCATCCATAGGGAGAAGGTCGAGGTGGCCCCATCAACTGATTTTGGCTCTTGGCATTGTGTCTCACCTTCTCCTGCTGTCCAACAACTAAGACAAAGGGCAAAATCTTACCAAAAGCAAGACAGAGTTTTGATGTTTGCGAGAAATACTGCGTGTTTTTCTGCAGAGAAACTTGCCAGTTTTTTTTTTGGATCTTACCACTCTCTGCCATTAAAAAAAAACAGATATGCAAGTTTCACGTCATCAGCATCACCACACTGGCAAACCCAGCTGCTCTGAGATCAGGTCCCAATGTTCAAAGGGCAAAAAGCAAATATAAACTCTCTCCCACCCCCTCACAACCTATCACGGAGTTCTCAGAGGTTCCCCCACCACCTGCCTCATGATCAAAGCCAGCATTCATCCCTCCCACCAACCGCTGCTTCACCGCTTCCCCCCTCCCCCACAAGCAGTCTGTTCTCGCACACCCCCTTCTCCTTAACATTGGACCCCTTTCCCCTCTCCAACAGCCATCACCAGCACCTCTCTCTACCAGCTGAACAGCAGACCCATTCCCCTTCTCCAATAGCCATTGCTTATATCTCCGGCTCCCATGCCAGCTCCCACTGGGGTCCGCTCTTGACACTGTACCTTGGCATAAGTTAGTGTTGCCGGTTTGGTACTGCCAGGTTGGCATGGGCATGATGTGCCAATCTGTCAGTGCCAACATGTAGCATGGGGCATTGCCATGGGCAATACCAGGACACTATCTGGCCATGCTCCTCTCCCCGGGGGCTGTGCTCACCTTTACACCCTAGGCAGACCCCAACAATAAGTTAATGTGTGGGTGAACCTGTTGTGAACTGCACTGACTTCACACCAACGTGGTTTGAAAATACAACAGGAGCTCAGTAACTAGTGGTGGGGGTGTCTTTAATAAGATGGTAATATACTGTGATGCATGTAAATAAGGTTCACGCTCATTGTGGGCATGAACCTGATGACATTTTGGCGAAGGACGGTGAAAATTGGAAATCACGATCTCACCAGCGGAGATTCAGGACTTCAGGATTTTACCAGATATTGAGCTCCCACTGGCATTCCAGCAGATGTTGAACATTGGCTCTAGATTCCACACTAAGTTTGACATAGCTACAAGCACAACACTTCTGCTTGAGCCGCTCCATGATGGGGAGCATACATGCCACCCGCATTCAGCCACTCCTGAGGAGATCAGCAAAGACGTGGAGTTAGAACATAGAACATTACAATGCAGAACAGGCCCTTCGGCCTTCAATGTTGCGCCGACCAATTATGAAAAAAGCAATGACCCTCCAAACTAAACTATTCCCTTCTCTTCCATAAACTTATCAACTAACCTCTTAAACGCCACCAAACTTGGCGCATCTACAACTGCCGCAGGCAGGGCATTCCATACCCTTACCACCTTCTGGGTAAAGAACCTACCTCTGACATCCGTCCTATAACTACCACCCCTTAATTTAAAGCTATGTCCCCTCGTGCTAGCTTTCTCCATCCTAGGAAAAAGGCTATCACTGTCCACCCTATCTAAACCTCTAATCATCTTATATGTTTCAATAAGGTCTCCTCTTAGCCGCCTTCTTTCTAACGAAAACAACCTCAAATCCCTCAGCCTCTCTTCATAAGACCTGCCCTCCATACCAGGCAACATCCTGGTAAACCTCCTCTGTACCCTCTCCAATGCCTCCACATCTTTCTTATAATGTGGGGACCAGAACTGTACACAATACTCCAAGTGCGGCCGCACTAGAGTTTTGTACAGTTGCAACATGACGTTGCGGCTCCGAAATTCAATCCCCCTACCAATAAAAGCTAAGACTCCATATGCCTTCTTAACAACCTTATCGACTTGATTGCCAACTTTCAGGGATCTATGCACATATACACCAAGATCCCTCTGTTCATCAACACTATTAAGAGTCCTACCATTAGCCCTATACTCTACACATTTGTTATTCCTGCCAAAGTGAATTACCTCACACTTTTCCACATTAAACTCCATTTGCCACCTCTCGGCCCAGCTCTGCAACTTGTCCAAGTCTCTCTGCAAACTATAACACCCCTCTTCACTATCTACCACTCCTCCGACTTTGGTGTCATCCGCAAATTTACTAATCCATCCTTCAATACCCTCATCCAGATCATTTATAAAAATTACAAACAGCAGGGGCCCCAAAACAGATCCCTGAGGTACACCACTAGTAACCGAGCTCCACGATGAATATCTCCCATCAACCACCACCCTCTGTCTTCTATCTGCTAGCCAATTCCTAATCCAATTAGCTAAATCACCCTCAATCCCATACATCTGCATTTTCTGCAGAAGCTCCATGGGCCACCTTATCGAACGCCTTACTAAAGTCCATATATACCACATCAACTGCCTTACCCCCATCCACCTCTTTGGTCACTTTTTCAAAAAACTCAATAAGGTTAGTAAGGCACGACCTACCCTTCACAAAACCATGCTGACTATCCCCAATCAATTCATTTCTCTCTAAATAACTATAAATCCTATCCCTAATAATTCTCTCCAATACTTTGCCCACAACAGAAGTAAGACTCACTGGCCTGTAATTCCCAGGAAAGTCTCTATTCCCCTTCTTGAACAATGGGACCACATTCGCTATTCTCCAGTCTTCCGGCACTATACCCGTAACCAACGACGACCTGAAGATCAGAGCCAGAGGCTCTGCAATCGCCTCTCTCGCTTCCCAGAGAATCCTAGGGTAAATCCCGTCCGGACTTATCTAACTTCAAACCCTCAAGAATATCTAGCACATCCTCCTTATCTACTTCAATACTTTCCAGTTTGCAACCCTGTATCCCAGTGTTCTCCACAACTACATTTACATCTCCCTGCGTGAATACCGAAGAGAAATATTTGTTCAGTGCCTCTCCAATCTCTTCAGGCTCCACGTACAACTTCCCACTGCTGTCTCTGACTGGCCCTAATCTTGCCCTAACCAATCTTCTATTCTTAACGTATCTAAAGAAAGGATCAAGGAGAATCCTAAAGCTATCAACCAAAGTCTTCTCGTGTCCCCTTTTAGCTCTCCTCAACTCACTCTTTAGCTCCCTCCTGGCTAATCTATAGCTATCCAGTGCACTAACTGAGCCTTCAAGCATCATCCTGACATAAGCCTTCTTTTTCCTTTTAACCAGCGAATTAACTTTTTTAGTACACCACGGTTGCCTTACTCGACCATTTCCTCCTTGCCTGACAGGGACATACTTATCAAGGACTCGCAGTAGCCGCTTCTTGAATAAGCTCCACATTTCAGATGTTCCCAGTCCCTGTAGTTTCCTAGTCCAACCTATGCACCCTAATTCCCTCCTTATAGAACATAGAACATAGAACATTACAGCACAGAACAGGCCCTTCGGCCTTCGATGTTGTGCCGACCAAAATAAAAAGCAATGCCCCTCAAACTAAACCATTCCCTTCTCTTCCATATACTTATCAATTAACCTCTTAAACGCCACCAAACTTGGCGCATCTACAACAGCTGCAGGCAGGGCATTCCACTCCCTAATCACTCTTTGAGTAAAGAACCTACCTCTGATATCCGTCCTATAACTCATACCCCTTAATTTAAAGCTGTGTCCCATCGTGCTAGCTTTCTCCATCCTAGGAAAAAGGCTATCACTGTCCACCCTATCTACACCTCTAATCATCTTATATGTTTCGATTAGGTCTCCTCTTAGCCGCCTCCTTTCTAACGAAAACAACCTCAAATCCCTCAGCCTCTCTTCATAAGACCTGCCCTCCATACCAGGCAACATCCTGGTAACCTCCTCTGTACCCTCTCCAAAGCCTCCACATCTTTCTTATAATGCGGGGACCAGAACTGCACACAATACTCCAAGTGCGGCCGCACTAGAGTTTTGTACAGTGCAACATGATGCTGCGGCTCCTAAATTCAATCCCCCTACCAATAAAAGCTAAGACTCCATATGCCTTCTTAACAACTTTATCCACTTGACTGCCTACTTTCAGGGATCTATTGACACATACACCAATATCCTTCTGTTCCTCAACACTATTAAGAGCCCTACCATTAGCCCTATACTCTACACATTTATTGTTCCTGCCAAAGTGCATTACCTCACACTTTTCCACATTAAACTCCATTTGCCACCTCTCGGCCCAGCTCTGCAACTTGTCCAAGTCACTCTGTAAACTATAACACCCCTCTTCACTATCTACCACTCCACCAACTTTAGTGTCATCTGCAAATTTACTGATCCATCCCTCAATACCCTCATCCAGATCATTTATAAAAATTACAAACAGCAGGGGCCCCAAAACAGACCCCTGAGGCACACCACTCGTCACCGAACTCCACGATGAATATCTCCCATCAACCACCACCCTCTGTCTTCTATCTGCCAGCCAATTCCTAATCCAATTAGCTAAATCACCCTCTATTCCACACATCTGCATTTTCTGTAGAAGTCTTCCATGGGCCACCTTATCAAAAGCCTTACTAAAGTCCATATATACTACATCAACCACCTTACCCCCATCCACCTCTCTGGTCACTTTCTCAAAAAACTCAATGAGGTTAGTAAGGCATGACCTACCCTTCACAAACCATGCTGACTATCCCCAATCAATTCATTTCTCTCTAAATAACTATAAATCCTATCCCTAATAATTCTCTCCAATACTTTGCCCACAACAGAAGTAAGACTCACTGGCCTATAATTCCCTGGAAGTCTCTCTTCCCCTTCTTAAACATGGGACCACATTCGCTATCCTCCAGTCCTCCGGAACCACACCCGTAACCAACGAGGACCTGAAGATCAGAGCCAGAGGCTCTGCAATCTCCTCTCTTGCCTCCCAGAGAATCCTAGGGTAAATCCCGTCCGGCCCAGGGGACTTATCCAACTTCAAACCCTCGAGAATTTCTAGCACATCCTCCCTATCTACTACATACTTCCCAATTTGCAACCCTGTACCTCAGTGTTCTCCATAGCTACATTTCCAGCACTCTGCGTGAATACCGAAGAGAAATATTTATTCAGTGCCTCACCAATCTCTTCAGGCTCCACGCACAACTTCCCACTGCTGTCTATGACTGGCCCCATAATTATGGCTTCATAATTACCATTCCCCCAGCTGTAACTACTGCCCCCAGCTTCATGCCTATCCCTATCCATCACTGAGGTGAACGTAACCAAATTGTGGTCACTATCACCAAAACGTTCACCAACTTCCAAGTCTAACACCTAGTCTGGCTCATTGCCCAGCACCAAATCCAATGTAGCCTCACCTCTAGTTGGCCTATCTACATACTGAGTCAAAAAACCTTCCTGCACGCTTTGCATAAAGAGTTGTCGGCGTTGAACTGGGGTAAACACAGTAAGAAGTCTCACAACACCAGATTAAAATCCAACAGGTATATTTGGTAGCACTAGCTTTCAGAGTGCTGTTCCTTCATCAGCGGAATGGGAGTTCTGTTCGCAAACAGGGGATCGTGTGATACGCTGCAGGAAAGGATGCCCTGAGGCATGGTACATTGGGAAGACCATGCAGACGCTATGATAATGGATGAATGAATACTACTCGACAACACCAGGTAGGAGTGTTCTCTTCCTGTTGGGGAACACTTCAGCAGTCACGGGCATTCAGCTTCTGATCTTCGGGTAAACGTTCTCCAAGACGGCCTTCACGACACCTGACAGCGCAGAGTCACTGAGCCAAAACTGATAGCCAAATTCCGCACACATGAGAATGATCTCAACTGGGATCTTGGGTTCATGTCACACTATCTCTAACCCCCCGCGACTTGCAAAATCTCTCTAACTATCCTGGCTGGAGATAATCCACACCTCTTTAATCTGTGCTTAAAGATCTCTCCACTCACATTGTCTGTACCTTTAAGATTTGGTTACCTCAGACTCCAACCAATATTTTGTAAATTGAGTTTGTGTCTTTATATGCCGTGATTGTGACTAGAACTCTCTCACCTGATGAAGAGGCAGTACTCCAAAAGCTAGTGCTACCAAATAAACCTGTTGGACTTTAACCTGGTGTTGTGAGACTTCTTACTGGGATCAGCAAAGACGAGGAGTGCTTCTCATCAAGCGTCAGCCATGCTTCTGACAAGATATATTGCATCCTCAACCCTTTAATGCTCACTAAGTGGCCACATCCTCTGCATCGAAAGCACCATCTTGCGTTTCCATGTAAAAGCCTTACACAGAAAAGTGGTATGGATTTTTACCTTGGCAAACTGCATGAGGTGATTGATGAATTTGCGACACTGGATTCAGAGGTGATTCAATGGCTACTCCTCTGCAATCTCCACCCAGTTTTGTTTGGTCAGGCAGAGTCCAACTGTCTCTCAGAAAAGGACCTCCTGCCTCACCCTTTGTAGGCTGTAGAGAGGCATTCTGTGCTGTGGGGTCTTCCTTCTGTTATTGTTGCTGTAACCTACCTGGTCGGTTTGTTAGGGGAGGCAGTGGTGTCGTAGTTATTGTCACTCAGCTAATAATCCAAACACTAAGGGTAATGCTCTGGCAACCCAGGTTCAAATCTTACCATCACAGATGGTGAACTTTAAATTCAGTAAAAAATCTGGAATTAAAATCTAATGATGGCCATGAAACCATTGACACTTGTTGTAAAGAAAAACATCTGGTTCACCTTTGGGAAGGAAATCTGCTGTCCTTACCTGATCTGGCTTGCATGTGACTCCAGAGGCACAGCAATGTGGTTGAGTTTTAATTGCCCTCAGGAATGGGCAATAAATGTTGGCTCAGCCAGCATTGTCCATGTCCCATGAATGAATTTAAAAAAATGTGTTGCAGTCAGGGAGCAGTGGCAGAAGCTGTCAGAGTGTTGGAAGATAGGAGGCAGTGGAAGGACTGTTTGGAATGAAAGCCTGGCTGCCTTTTAAATATGATGGAGGAAGCTACAGCTAGTCAATTTAACACCGATTCCGCTGCCTGACCTCAGGCCCTGATTGGATGGCTCTCGCCATGTGACATCTAATTGGTCAGCCATCACAGGATTATGTGCAGCTGGCCAATGAACAGCCAGGCAGAACTGACACCCTTCATAATAAAATTCAACCTCATCTTCCTGGTCTCTGACACTTCATTAAAAATAAATGAGGCAGAATAATAATAGTAGAACATAGAACATAGAACATTACAGCACAGAACAGGCCCTTCGGCCTTCGATGTTGCGCCAACCAATTATGAAAAAAGCAATGACCCTCCAAACTAAACCATTGCCTTCTCTTCCATAAACTTATCAACTAACCTCTTAAACGCCACCAAACTTGGCGCATCTACAACTGCCGCAGGCAGGGCATTCCACTCCCTAACCACCCTCTGGGTAAGGAACCTACCTCTGATATCCGTCCTATAACTATCACCCCTTAATTTAAAGCTGTGTTCCCTCGTGCTAGCTTTCTCCATCCTAGGAAAAAGGCTATCACTGTCCACCCTATCTAAACCTCTAATCATCTTATATGTTTCAATAAGGTCCCCTCTTAGCCGCCTCCGTTCTAACGAAAACAACCTCAAATCCCTCAGCCTCTCTTCATAAGACCTGCCCTCCATACCAGGCAACATCATGGTAAACCTCCTCTGTACCCTCTCCAATGCCTCCACATCTTTCTTATAATGCGGGGACCAGAACTGCACACAATACTCCAAGTGTGCCGCACTAGAGTTTTGTACAGTTGCAACATGACGTTGCGGCTCCGAAATTCAATCCCCCTACCAATAAAAGCTAAGACTCCATATGCCTTCTTAACAACCTTATCGACTTGACTGCCTACTTTCAGGGATCTATGCACAAATACACCAAGATTCCTCTGTTCATCAACACTATTAAGAATCCTACCATTAGCCCTATACTCTACACATTTATTATTCCTGCCAAAGTGCATTACCTCACACTTTTCTACATTAAACTCCATTTGCCACCTCTCAGCCCAGCTCTGCAACTTGTCTAAGTCTCTCTGCAAACTATAACACCCCTCTTCACTATCTACCACTCCACCGATTTTAGTGTCATCCACAAATTTACTAATCCATCCTTCAATACCCTCATCCAGATCATTTATAAAAATTACAAACAGCAGGGGCCCCAAAACAGACCCCTTAGGTACACCACTTATAACCAAAGGCACATACTCAGTCTCTGTTTCGAAAACAGTGAAGCAGGCTGCAACATATATTCTTCAAACATTTTGTCAGGATTTCATTTATCATGCGTAGTGAGATGAGGTCCAACCTTTGGAAGGTGGACCCAAGATTGTGAGTGATAAGGACATCAGGAAATGTGGTCAAGGATAGCATTACTGGGATAAGGTTATGAGAACAGTTATCAGAAAGATTTCCAGTTGCCTATAACTGCCTCCATTTATGAAGTTATCAATGCTGATAGCCCAGTGAATGGATGGATTAGAAATCTGGGGCTTGATAAGTAGATCTTGATACACAAGGAAAATTGAGCTGATATCCAAATGAAAAGAGCAGACTGCTGCCAATCGATCTAATTAGAAAAAAAAAACAGGGAATGAAGGCCTTATATTCAAAATTTCCTGTTAGCCATCCTGATGTATATTCTCATTCAATAGGAACAAAGATAGGAGAATCAAATTTAAGAGTCAAGAATGATAAGCAATATTTACAGCTTCCTGACCATTTACACAATGAATTTCAGTTTGAGCAACTTTGATTTAAATGTGACGTGTGAATTATTCCCCCAGATCCTCTTATCCTATCTGGTTAAGCTAGTGATTAGGCAAAGTTAAAAGCATTTGTGACATTGCTTATGGTGTAAGATGTTGGTCTTCATTGAAATCATGTCACTTCCTAACATCAATGTGTTTTGCTGCCAGACATCAGCTGTGATCACAATCACACCTCTGAAGATTTGTGAGATAATGCCTAGGCTCCTGTAATGATGTTACAGCATTGCCACTCTGAGGGCCCGATTTTACCAACAAGCTGGACCTGCTTTCAGGCATGAGGTGACTGTTTCCATGCCGGTTCCCCCTTTATGGCTGAAATCGTCACAGTTGGCATTGCGCCCAAAATCTGCACGACATCAATTTAAATGCACTTGATTGACTTAATGGGGTGGACAACCAAACTTATCCACATTTCCCCCTTTATCAGTGCATTCACACGTCCAGATTCAGTGTAAAATAGACATGGTCTGCAAAGGTCAGTTTTGGATGCTCCAGCTTCTGTGGAGGTAGGTTCAGAATTTCCAGTGGCTCTCTAACTCAGATCGGTGCTCGGGGAGGAGAGAGGCAGGTCAGATCATTCTCTGGTGGGGAGCGGGACGGGAAGGGAGGCCAGATCATTCTCTGGTGGGAGGGAGAATGAGGAGGGTGATGGGACAAATCATTCACTGGTGGGAGTGGGTCGGGGGCGGGGGGGTGGATTGGGGGAGGCAAGGTGAATGCCCAGATCATTCTAAGGTTGGGGGGAGGGGAGGTGGAGGAGGAGAAAGGCCAGATTATTCTCTGGTGGTGGAGAAGGGAGGAGAGCCAGATCGTTCTCTGGTGGAGGAGGAGGAGGTAGGTGAGCCAGATCATTCTCTGGTGATGGAGGAGGGAGTTAGTTGGTACATGACTTCAGACATTTGTATCTTTTTCTCAACAGAAGAAAGTGGAAGAGAGAATGTTTGGCATATGTGGGGTCCTTAATTATGCCCTCAAAGTAGGCGAGTCCACAACTGCTGCAGGCAGGGCATTCCACGCCCTCACCACCCTCTGTGTAAAGAACCTGCCTCTGACATCCGTCCTATAACTACTACCTCTTAATTTAAAGTTATGTCCCCTCGTGTTGGTCATCACCATCCGAGGAAAAAGGCTCTCACTATCCACCCTATCCAGTCCTTTGATCATCTTATACGCATCAATTAGGTCACCGCGTAACCTTCTTCTCTCTAATGAAAATAACCTCAGGTCCCTCAGCCTTTCCTCATAAGGCCTTCCCACCATACAGGCAACATCCTGGTAAACCTCCTCTGCACCCTTTCCAATGCTTCCACATCTTTCTTACAATGCGGCGACCAGAACTGTACGCAATACTCCAAGTGCGGCCGCACCAGAGTTTTGTACAGTTGTAACATAACCTCACGGCTCCTAAATTCAATCCCTCTACCAATAAAAGCTAAAACACCGTACGCCTTCTTAACAACTTTATCAACCTGGGTGCCAACTTTCAAAGAGCTATGTACTTGTACCCCAAGATCCCTCTGCTCGACAACACTATCAAGGGTCCTTCCATTAACCCTATATTTCATATGCCTGTTATTCCTACCAAAGTGAATCACCTCACACTTATCCATATTGAATTCCATTTTCCACCTCACTGCCCAGCTCTGCAACCTATCTATGTCCCTCTGCAAACTGTAACATCCATCCTCGCTGTCTACAACTCCCCCCACTTTGGTATCGTCAGCAAATTTACTAATCCAAACCCTCTACACCCTCATCTAGGTCATTTATAAAAATGACAAACAGCAGTGGCCCTAAAACAGATCCTTGAGGTACACCACTTGTAACTGCACGCCAGGTTGAATATTTCCCATCAACCACCACCCTCTGTCTTCTATCAGCTAGCCAATTCCTAATCCAAACTGCTAAATCACCTTCAATCCCATGCATTTGCACTTTCTGCAGTAGCCTACCATGGGGAACCTTATCAAACGCTTTGCTAAAATCCATATATCCTACATCAACTGCCTTACCTTTATTTACCTCTTTGGTCACCTCCTCAAAAACTCAATAAGGTTTGTGAGGCACGACCTACCCTTCACAAAACCGTGCTGACTATCCCTAATCAATTTATTCCTCTCTAGATGTTTATAAATCCTATCCCTTATAATTCTTTCCAAGACCTTGCCCACAACAGAAGTCAGGCTCATCGGTCTATAATTTCCAGGATGGTCCCTACTCCCCTTTTTGAACAAAGGGACAACATTTGCCATCCTCCAGTCTTACGGCACTATACCTGTAGCTAACGACGACATGAAGATCAAAGCCAAAGGCTCTGCAATCTCCTCTCTAGCCTCCCAGAGAATCCTGGGGTAAATCCCATCTGGCCCAGGGGACTTATCAATTTTCATACCCTCAAGATTCGCTAACACCTCCTCCTTATGGACCTCAATCCTGCCCAGTCTACAACCTGGTATTGCAGTATTCTCCCCGACATTGTCTTTCTCCTGCGTGAATACTGATGAAAAATACTCATTCAGTGTCTCTCCTATCTCCTCAGGCTCCACGCACAACTTCCCACTGCTATCTCTGACTGGCCCTAATCTTGCCCTAACCAATCTTTTATTATTTATATACCTGTAAAAAGCTTTAGGATTCTCCTTAATCCTATCCGCCAATGTCTTCTCGTGTCGTCTTCTAGCTCTTCTCAACTCCTTCTTTAGCTCCTTCCTGTGCCCTAGCTGAGCCTTCACGTCTCATCATTATATAAGCCTCCTTTTTCCTCTTCACCAGAGATTCAACTTCCCTAGTACACCATGGTTCCCTCACTCAACTACTTCCTCCCTGCCTGGCAGGTACATATTTATTACGGACATGCAGAAACTGTTCCTTAAATATGCTCCACATTTCAGATGTCCCCAGCCCCTGCAATTTCCTGCTCCACCCTATGCATCCTAAATCTCTCCTAATAGCCTCATAATTACCTTTCCCCCAGCTATAACTACTGTTATTCGGTAAGTGCCCATTCCTTTCCATCACTAAGGTAAACGTAACCGAATTGAGGTCACTATCACGAAAGTGCTCACCCACATCCAAGTCTAACACCTGGTCTGGTTCATTACCCAGTACCAAATCCAATATAGCCTCACCTCTTGTTGGCCTATCTACATATTGAGTCATGAAACCTTCCTGCACACATTGAACAAAAACTGACCCCTCTAACGTACTTGAACTATAGCTTTTCCAATCGATATTAGAAAAGTTAAAGTCCCCCATTACAACTACCCTGTTACTTTCACACCTAGCCAGGATCAACTTTGCAATCCCTTCCTCTACTTCTCTGGAACTTTTTGGAGGCCTATAAAAAACTCCCAACAGTGTGACCTCTCCTTTCTTGTTTCTAATCTCAGCCCACACTACCTCAGCAGACAAGTCCACATCCAATGTCTTTTCTGCCACCGTAATGCTGTCCTTAACTAACAATGCCACTCCTCCCCCTCTTCTACCACCACCTCTGCTCTGACTGAAACATCTGAACCCCGGAACCTGCAACAATCATTCCTGCCCCTGCTCTATCCACATCTCTGAAATGGCCACAACATCGAAGTCCCAAGCACCAATCCAGGCTGCAAGTTCATCCACCTTATTGCGTAGGCTCCTCGCATTAAAGTATACACACTTCAAACTACCCTCCCGTTTGCCACTATACTGCTGCGACCTAGAAACCTTATCCGTGACCCCCCTATTCACATCCTCCTGTATACTGGCACAACAATTCAGGTTCCCATCCCTCCCTGAATCAGTTTAAACCCCCCCCCGAATAGCACTGGCAAATTTTCCTCCCAAGATATTGGTACCTCTCCAGTTCAGGTGCAGACCATCCCTCTTGTAGAGGTCCCACCTTCCCCAGAATGAGCTCCAATTGTCCGAATACCTGAACCCTTCCCTCCTGCACCATCCTTTTAGCCACGAGTTCAAATATTCTCTCTCCCTATTCTTTTCTATGCCATCCCGCGGCACAGGTAACAAACCAGAGATAACCACTCCGTTAGTTTTAGCCCTAAGTTTCCACCCTAACTCTCTGAATTTCTGCTTTATATCCCCATCCCTTTTCTTACCTACGTCATGGGTACCTACATGCACCACAACTTGGGGCTGGTTCCCCTCCCCCTTAAGGATCCCGAACACTCGGTCAGAGATATCACTGACCCCAGCGCCCGGGAGGCAACATACCAACCGCGAGTCCCGCTCCTTCCCACAGACCCTCCTATCAATCCCCTGAACTAGGGAGTCCCCAATCACTAAAACATGAAGCTCTCGAGCCTTTCTATTCGTTCCCATTGATGTAGACAGGGGCATCCTGTAGCTTCCTGAAGTCGATGACAATCTCCTTTCCTTTGTTGACATTGAGGGAGAGATTATTGTTGCTGCACCAGTTCATCAGATTCTCTATCTCATTCCTGTACTCTATCTCGTCATTGCTTGCGATCTAACCCACTACAGTGCTGTTGTAAATTTGAAAATCAAACTGGACAAGGCAATACGATGTGATATTGAGGGGAGCAAGGGGAGGTGAGATGGTAAATCTTATGGACATGCGTGAAGCCTCAGGCATAGAAGTGGACACTTATCTTTGCAAACCGGAGCAGGTCATTCATCTTCTTGTGGCATTTCATGTCCACCCTTTTGGTGAAGCCTCTTGTACTGACTCCCTATGTCACAACTTCCCATGCCTCCGATAACCTAGTTGATGGCAGCTTCCTGCCAATTCTTGAGAAGAGGGTGGCTCTTCTCTCCTCATAGTTTCAAATCGAGGAATCTGGGTGCTGATCTTTCTCCGGTCATATTGCTGGCTGAAGTGAGAGTGTTGCTGAAGGGAGTGCTGAAATACTGCTTCAGCCTGAAGAGGGCTAATAGCTGAATCCTGACTGCAGTGAATCCGGAAATCAGCATGAAACACATGAGGGAAGATACTCTGGTTTTCCTGCTGATAGAGTCCAGCTGGGAATATCACAGCCATAAGATCTGAGGAGATTTGACAGTGTTTAACAATAAGTGCTTTTTTATGTCCTTCTCTGATCAGAACTTTCCACTCACCTGACGAAGGAACAGAGTTCCAAAAGCTTGTGGCTTTACTATCAAATAAACATTTTGGACTTCAACCTGGGATTGTGAGAGTTCTTCCTGTAACAATAATTTAAGACTGAGATGAAGGAATTATTTTCTCTCAGGTTGCGAGACTTTGAAATTCTCCTCTTTGTAAGGTAGGTGAGGCAGGGTCTTTGAATTAAGGCAGAAGAAAGTAGCACCTTGATAAGCAAAGGTTATTGGGGGTAGGCAGGAACATGATCCCATTGAATGATGTAGCAGGCTGGAGAGGTGAGTGGCCTCAAGCATAAAACATAGAACATAGAACCCTACAATGCAGAAATAGGCCCTTCAGCCCATTGAGTCTGCACCAAGCACAATCCCACCCAGGCCTATCCTCATATCCCTACACATTTACCCACTAATCCCTCTAACCTACACATCCCAGGACACAAAGGTGCAATTTTAGCATGCCAGTCAACCTACCCCGCACACCTTTGGACTATTCCTACTCCTGCTTGTAACTTGCATGTTTGTATATAAACAAAAGCTATATAATCTCCCTGGCATTTCAGCCCTTTGACTATAGCAGCTAGTTTCCATATATGTAAGAGCCTGAGAGGATATCATTGTTCCCATCTGTCACTCAAAACTGGTGGAACTCTTCAAAATAATCAGACTGAAGTGACAGAAACTATTGGTAACAAGGGCATTCTTTTCTTTTAGACTGCACACATTTGAATGGGACATGATTGGTCAATGGGAAATCGGCACTCAGATAGTTTGCCTTTAGGGTTTCTTAGATGAATTTAATTGTTAGTCACCTCGGCTCTATTGTAGCATCTCATTGCTCCCTCAGCAAATGTTCTGCTCAGTAGAGCACAGGATGTTCTTGTCCTTCAACAATGCAAGATGGTGTAGTTCTTAAACTGATCTGTAAGCTAACGGTTTTAAAACTAATATTTGACAAGATTACTACTGTTCCAAAGGCAAATCACTCAACTCAAAACATGAACTCTGTTCCTTTCTCCAAAGATGCTGCCAGACATGCTGAGTTGTTCCAGCACTTTATTTTTATTATTATTATAGAGTGCTTGGCTCAATTCTCTAAAAGCAGGTTTTGCCTTAACCTTCATTATCTCCAACTCCATGGAAACAAAACACGTCTGATTACTAATCCATTCTGATTATTTGCTTGAGTCTGGTAAACTGCTTCTCTTGCAGCTTCCACCTCTCTCTTGAAACTGAGCAACACTCACATTTTCACCCTGAGAGACTTATTGAGTGTGTCCAACATCAGAGATGGAGTGAACTTACTGTTCACTCTTCGCTTTGCAACAGACACGTCCATCTTTGTACTAGTCCTTTCTATACAAACATAATTCTTCCTCTCACTAGATCTTCAGCAACCATCTAATCATCTTCCAGAACCTGAATCAGTTTAATGAGAGCCTTCCATTTAATTGCAAGAAGTGCTTGACCTGGAGTGCATGAAGCACGTCTGATCACTTACCCTCATTTTCCTGGCTTTCAATAGTCTTCTGCACAGAAGCAAATATCTCCTGGAGAATCTTATTAACCCAAGTGTCTTCATAGAGACTGACCAATATTGTTCTTGCATTCTGCCCAATTTGTTTTCAGTCCCCTGAACCATCACTGCAAATCCTGATGGTTGCAGCCAAGGGCTGCAAATCCTTCAAAATAATTTGGCATGTGCATTTCACAGACAAACCGGAGGCTTTGATTTTTAGAGATCACATCTGTAACCTTCATCTCCTACCATTTGACCTCTTCCACTTCAACCTCACTTTCTTAAGTCCCATTAAATGGAGAAAGTATCTCTCCACTCCAATGGCAACTAATTGTTAATGGTGAAGTTTCTTAAAGGACCAGGCTCTTCCTTTGGAATCAGAGCCCTCAGTAACTTAGGGCTGACAAAGCAACTTCAATCATCTGCTACAAGATGAACAACGCTTAAAAATAAAGGCAAGGGGAAATATTTCATAGGCAGGAAGATAAATAAATTGATATCAGAAGTATGTTCAGAGAACAAAGTATAATTAAATAGCAAAGTGACTTTAGCAAAAAATCTACATTGAGAGAAATGCTAGGCATACACAAGTCTCAGGAAGTGTGTAGATAGGTCAGTAGATCAGGAAACACAACAAACTAGCAAAACTGGGAAAATGTCAATAACCCAGGAGTCTGGTGGAAGACTCCCCTATCAGTATTGTTCTGAACATGGTCTTCACCCTCACGTACATTCTTCTTCCCCTTCCCATCTCAGAAATGCCATTCCAATTATAGGCCAGTGAGTCTTACTTCTGTTGTGGGCAAAGTATTGGAGAGAATTATTAGGGATAGGATTTATAGTTATTTAGAGAGCAATGAATTGATTGGGGATAGTCAGCATGGTTTTGTGAAGGGTAGGTCGTGCCTTACGAACCTCATTGAGTTTTTTGAAAAAGTGACCAAAGAGGTGGGTGGGGGTAAGGCAGTTGATGTGGTATATATGGACTTTAGTAAGGCATTCGATAAGGTGTCCCATGGAAGGCTTCTGCAGAAAGTGCAGATGTATGGGATAGAGGGTGATTTAGCTAATTGGATTAGGAATTGGCTAGCAGATAGAAGACAGAGGGTGGTGGTTGATGGGAGATATTCATCTTGGAGTTCGGTGACAAGTGGTGTACCTCAGTGGTCTGTTTTGGGGCCCCTGCTGTTTGTAATTTTTATAAATGATCTGGATGAGGTATTGAAGGATGGATTAGTAAATTTGCGGATGACACCAAAGTCGGAGGAGTGGTAGATAGTGAAGAGGGGTGTTATAGTTTGCAGAGAGACTTTGACAAGTTGCAGAGCTGGGCTGAGAGGTGGCAAATGGAGTTTAATGTGGAAAAGTGTGAGGTAATGCACGTTGGCAGGAACAATAAATGTGTAGAGTATAGGGCTAATGGTAGGGCTCTTAATAGTGTTGAGGAACAGAAGGATCTTGGTGTATGTGTCAATAGATCCCTGAAAGTAGGCAGTCAAGTGGATAAAGTTGTTAAGAAGGCATATGAGTCTTAGCTTTTATTGGTAGGGGATTGAATTTAGGAGCCGCAGCATCATGTTGCAACTGTACAAAACTCTAGTGCGGCCGCACTTGGAGTATTATGTGCAGTTCTGGTCGCCACATTATAAGAAAGATGTGGAGGCATTGGAGAGGGTACAGAGGAGGTTTACCAGGATGTTGCCTGGTATGGAGGGCATGTCCTATGAAGAGAGGTTGAAGGATTTGAGGTTGTTTTCGTTAGAAAGGAGGCGGCTAAGAGGGGATCTTATTGAAGCATATAATATGATTAGAGGTTTAGATAGGGTGGACAGTGATAGCCTTTTTCCTAGGATGGAAAAAGCTAGCACGAGGGGACACAGCTTTAAATTAAGGGGTGATAGTTATCGGACGGATATCAGAGGTAGGTTCTTTACCCAGAGGGTGGTTAGGGAGTGGAATGCCCTGCCTGCGGCAGTTGTAGATGCGCCAAGTTTGGTGGCGTTTAAGAGGTTAGTTGATAAGTTTATGGAAGAGAAGGCAATGGTTTAGTTTGGAGGGTCATTGCTTTTTTCATAATTGGTTGGCGCAACATCGAAGGCCGAAGGGCCTGTTCTGTGCTGTAATGTTCTATGTTCTATGTTCTA
The DNA here is from genome assembly GCA_024679065.1 of Sphyrna mokarran. Lineage (NCBI taxonomy): Eukaryota > Metazoa > Chordata > Chondrichthyes > Carcharhiniformes > Carcharhinidae > Sphyrna > Sphyrna mokarran. The sequence goes on from JAGIQG010000001.1 coordinate 137,124,238, forward strand.
CTATTATTATTCTGCCTCATTTATTTTTAATGAAGTGTCAGAGACCAGGAAGATGAGGTTGAATTTTATTATGAAGGGTGTCAGTTCTGCCTGGCTGTTCATTGGCCAGCTGCACATAATCCTGTGATGGCTGACCAATTAGATGTCACATGGCGAGAGCCATCCAATCAGGGCCTGAGGTCAGGCAGCGGAATCGGTGTTAAATTGACTAGCTGTAGCTTCCTCCATCATATTTAAAAGGCAGCCAGGCTTTCATTCCAAACAGTCCTTCCACTGCCTCCTATCTTCCAACACTCTGACAGCTTCTGCCACTGCTCCCTGACTGCAACACATTTTTTTAAATTCATTCATGGGACATGGACAATGCTGGCTGAGCCAACATTTATTGCCCATTCCTGAGGGCAATTAAAACTCAACCACATTGCTGTGCCTCTGGAGTCACATGCAAGCCAGATCAGGTAAGGACAGCAGATTTCCTTCCCAAAGGTGAACCAGATGTTTTTCTTTACAACAAGTGTCAATGGTTTCATGGCCATCATTAGATTTTAATTCCAGATTTTTACTGAATTTAAAGTTCACCATCTGTGATGGTAAGATTTGAACCTGGGTTGCCAGAGCATTACCCTTAGTGTTTGGATTATTAGCTGAGTGACAATAACTACGACACCACTGCCTCCCCTAACAAACCGACCAGGTAGGTTACAGCAACAATAACAGAAGGAAGACCCCACAGCACAGAATGCCTCTCTACAGCCTACAAAGGGTGAGGCAGGAGGTCTTTTTCTGAGAGACAGTTGGACTCTGCCTGACCAAACAAAACTGGGTGGAGATTGCAGAGGAGTAGCCATAGAATCAACTCTGAATCCAGTGTCGCAAATTCATCAATCACCTCATGCAGTTTGCCAAGGTAAAAATCCATATCACTTTTCTGTGTAAGGCTTTTACATGGAAACGCAAGATGGTGCTTTCGATGCAGAGGATGTGGCCACTTAGTGAGCATTAAAGGGTTGAGGATGCAATATATCTTGTCAGAAGCATGGCTGACGCTTGATGAGAAGCACTCCTCGTCTTTGCTGATCCCAGTAAGAAGTCTCACAACACCAGGTTAAAGTCCAACAGGTTTATTTGGTAGCACTAGCTTTTGGAGTACTGCCTCTTCATCAGGTGAGAGAGTTCTAGTCACAATCACGGCATATAAAGACACAAACTCAATTTACAAAATATTGGTTGGAGTCTGAGGTAACCAAATCTTAAAGGTACAGACAATGTGAGTGGAGAGATCTTTAAGCACAGATTAAAGAGGTGTGGATTATCTCCAGCCAGGATAGTTAGAGAGATTTTGCAAGTCGCGGGGGGTTAGAGATAGTGTGACATGAACTCAAGATCCCAGTTGAGATCGTTCTCATGTGTGCGGAACTTGGCTATCAGTTTTGGCTCAGTGACTCTGCGCTGTCAGGTGTCATGAAGGCCGTCTTGGAGAACGTTTACCCGAAGATCAGAAGCTGAATGCCCGTGACTGCTGAAGTGTTCCCCAACAGGAAGAGAACACTCCTACCTGGTGTTGTCGAGTAGTATTCATTCATCCATTATCATAGCGTCTGCATGGTCTTCCCAATGTACCATGCCTCAGGGCATCCTTTCCTGCAGCGTATCACACGATCCCCTGTTTGCGAATAGAACTCCCATTCAGCTGATGAAGGAGCAGCACTCTGAAAGCTAGTGCTACCAAATATACCTGTTGGATTTTAATCTGGTGTTGTGAGACTTCTTACTGTGTTTACCCCAGTTCAACGCCGAAAACTCTTTATGCAAAGTGTGCAGGAAGGTTTTTTGACTCAGTATGTAGATAGGCCAACTAGAGGTGAGGCTACATTGGATTTGGTGCTGTGCAATAAGCCAGACTAGGTGTTAGACTTGGAAGTTGGTGAACATTTTGGTGATAGTGACCACAATTCGGTTACGTTCACCTTAGTGATGGATAGGGATAGGCATGAAGCTGGGGGTAGTAGTTATAGCTGGGGGAATGGTAATTATGAGGCCATAAGGAGGGAATTAGGGTGTATAGGTTGGACTAGGAAACTACAGGGACTGGGAACATCTGAAATGTGGAACTTATTCAAGGAGCAGCTACTGCGAGTCTTTGATAAGTATGTCCCTGTCAGGCAAGGAGGAAATGGTCGAGTAAGGGAACCGTGGTGTACTAAAAAAGTTAATTCGCTGGTTAAAAGGAAAAAGAAGGCTTATGTCACGATGAGGCTTGAAGGCTCAGTTAGTGCACTGGATAGCTATAGATTAGCCAGGAGGGAGCTAAAGAGTGAGTTGAGGAGAGCTAAAAGGGGACACGAGAAGACTTTGGCTGATAGGATCAAGGAGAATCCTAAAGCTTTCTTTAGATATGTTAAGAATAGAAGATTGGTTAGGGAAAGATTAGGGCCAGTCAGAGACAGCAGTGGGAAGTTGTGCGTGGAGCCTGAAGAGATTGGAGAGGCACTGAACAAATATTTCTCTTCGGTATTCACGCAGGGAGATGTAAATGTAGTTGTGGAGAACACTAGGATACAGGGTTGCAAACTGGAAAGTATTGAAGAAGATAAGGAGGATGTGCTAGATATTCTTGAGGGTTTGAAGTTAGATAAGTCCCCTGGGCCGGACGGGATTTACCCTAGGATTCTCTGGGAATTGAGAGAGGCGATTGCAGAGCCTCTGGCTCTGATCTTCAGGTCGTCATTGGTTACGGGTATAGTGCCGGAAGACTGGAGAATAGCGAATGTGGTCCCATTGTTCAAGAAGGGGAATAGAGACTTTCCTGGGAATTATAGACCGGTGAGTCTTACTTCTGTTGTGGGCAAAGTATTGGAAAGAATTATTAGGGATAGGATTTATAGTTATTTAGAGAGAAATGAATTGATTGGGGATAGTCAGCATGGTTTTGTGAAGGGTAGGTCGTGCCTTACTAACCTTATTGAGTTTTTTGAAAAAGTGACCAAAGAGGTGGATGGGGGTAAGGCAGTTGATGTGGTATATATGGACTTTAGTAAGGCGTTCGATAAGGTGGCCCATGGAAGGCTTCTGCAGAAAATGCAGATGTATGGGATAGAGGGTGATTTAGCTAATTGGATTAGGAATTGGCTAGCAGATAGAAGACAGAGGGTGGTGGTTGATGGGAGATATTCATCGTGGAGTTCGGTTACAAGTGGTGTACCTCAGGGGTCTGTTTTGGGGCCCCTGCTGTTTGTAATTTTTATAAATGATCTGGATGAGGGTATTGAAGGATGGATTAGTAAATTTGCGGATGACACCAAAGTCGGAGGAGTGGTAGATAGTGAAGAGGGGTGTTATAGTTTGCAGAGAGACTTGGACAAGTTGCAGAGCTGGGCCGAGAGGTGGCAAATGGAGTTTAATGTGGAAAAGTGTGAGGTAATTCACTTTGGCAGGAATAACAAATGTGTAGAGTATAGGGCTAATGGTAGGACTCTTAATAGTGTTGATGAACAGAGGGATCTTGGTGTATATGTGCATAGATCCCTGAAAGTTGGCAATCAAGTCGATAAGGTTGTTAAGAAGGCATACGGAGTCTTAGCTTTTATTGGTAGGGTGATTGAATTTTGGAGCCGCAACGTCATGTTGCAACTGTACAAAACTCTAGTGCGGCCGCACTTGGAGTATTGTGTGCAGTTCTGGTCCCCACATTATAAGAAAGATGTGGAGGCATTGGAGAGGGTACAGAGGAGGTTTACCAGGATGTTGCCTGGTATGGAGGGCAGGTCTTATGAAGAGAGGCTGAGGGATTTGAGGTTGTTTTCGTTAGAAAGAAGGCGGCTAAGAGGAGACCTTATTGAAACATATAAGATGATTAGAGGTTTAGATAGGGTGGACAGTGATAGCCTTTTTCCTAGGATGGAGAAAGCTAGCACGAGGGGACATAGCTTTAAATTAAGGGGTGGTAGTTATAGGACGGATGTCAGAGGTAGGTTCTTTACCCAGAGGGTGGTAAAGGTATGGAATGCCCTGCCTGCTGCAGTTGTAGATGCGCCAAGTTTGGTGGCGTTTAAGAGGTTAGTAGATAAGTTTATGGACGAAAAGGGAATGGTTTAGGTTAGAGGGTCATTGCTTTTTCCTACTTGGTCGGCGCAACATAGAAGGCCGGACGGCCTGTTCTGCGCTGTAATGTTCTATGTTCTATATTGCCAGGGATATTAATAGGAGCTGTATTTACGACTGAGTATCTTTGGTCAAACAAGATCCTTTTATTAAACACTGATATTAATGCTGAACGTTCACTGCCACATTCAGTATAAACTTCCGGTTTGGAGTAGTTGTTTGCTGTGTCAGGGAGCGTGGAAGCTGATCACTGTATCTTTGAATTTTTGGTCAGAATTTTCCCAAAAAATGTCAAACAGTGAGAAAACTGGAGCAATCCAGACCTGCTGAAATTTTCCAGCATTTTCTCATTTGAGTCTACACTTAGTCAGTTTTAGGGAGAGTGGTGAGTTATGTGTTGCTTTGGGAAGGGCAGGACCTAAACACACCAGTGAGCCCTGCTGTAAAGTGATTGGACACGATTTTGAGAGGGCACCTTGACCTTGCACTGTGAGACCTCCTCCCTCCCCTCACAGACATCAGACACTTCCCCCTCTTCAATGGCATATTTCCGCACCCAACCCTGACGCAGATTGCTGGCATCAGGGAGAGGCCCTCCCAATGGGTCCCCCTTCAGGACCCCCAACATGTCCCCCTTAGCAGCTACTCCTTCATGACCCACCTTCATGACCTCTCATCATAGCCCCCTGTCATTGTCCCCTCATCATAGACCATGCTTGGGCTATAATGAGACCTTCTTGGCACTGCCCTGACACACTGACAGTTCCCATTGCACCAGGCTGGTCCTGCCACAGTACCGGGTTGTCACTGACAGGTGCCAGGTGGGTCCTGCCAGATGGGCACTTCCCAGCCATGTCCTCAACTACTGAGAGCTTTAATGGCCTTTGGGCTTGCTGGTGTCACCATTTCGCCTGGTTTTCTCTACTGGAGACCAGTAGTGATTCTCACTGAACACATGCTGCACCTGGAGGTCAGAAGATCCTAAGAGAATCTGGCTTTGAACAGGCTATGCATATTTAAATGCCACTGTAAATATGCTAATTGGCCTTGCAACGTTTCTGGGCGTGATTCAGTTTGCACCAGTTGAAAGGGACTAAAAGGATGGCGAATCGTTTGGTGCAGGGTGCAAAATCCGATGTTGGACCTGACACAATTTTCCAGGATTGATGTGATCTGCGCCAGGCATGGAGAGGCTGGAAAATCTTCTTGTACATTGATATTATTGGAAAAGAATACAATCCAGAAATTATTTCTTGGTAGAAAATGGATTTTGGCCCTGATGTGATAACTCTGTCACATTAAACACACTTATTTTAACAGCTTTGAATGAATGTGATTTCAACAGGAAGAAAAAATTAAAATAAAATTGCGCAGAAAAGGCCTGCAGAATATATAAAACATACCTAGCACCTGGGACTAAATCAAGAATAAACAGACTGAGATAAAACTACTTTACACGACAGTTCATTCTGCTTCTGGTGGCTGCATGGTGTTTATGTAATTTGCTTGCTATAGACAGAAGCGGTGTAACCTGGTGGGCATTATGATGGGAAATAAAAATGTAGCTGCACTGAAAGCACTGAGGAAACCACATTCTCTATCACTTTATTAAGTTTCTAAATGCCCTAGTGTCTTCTGCACACAGACTCTACAATCTCTGCAAGCCAGAGGACCACTCAGGGTGCCAAAGCTGTGTCTGCAAGTGACTGAGCTAAATAAATACATCTACATAGAACATAGAACATAACAGCGCAGAACAGGCCCTTCGGCCTTCGATGTTGCGCTGACCAAGTAGGAAAAAGCAATGACCCTCTAACCTAAACCATTCCCTTTTCGTCCATAAACTTATCTACTAACCTCTTAAACGCCACCAAACTTGGCGCATCTACAACTGCAGCAGGCAGGGCATTCCATACCCTTACCACCCTCTGGGTAAAGAACCTACCTCTGACATCCGTCCTATAACTACCACCCCTTAATTTAAAGCTATGTCCCCTCGTGCTAGCTTTCTCCATCCTAGGAAAAAGGCTATCACTGTCCACCCTATCTAAACCTCTAATCATCCTATATGTTTCAATAAGGTCTCCTCTTAGCCGCCTTCTTTCTAACGAAAACAACCTCAAATCCCTCAGCCTCTCTTCATAAGACCTGCCCTCCATACCAGGCAACATCCTGGTAAACCTCCTCTGTACCCTCTCCAATGCCTCCACATCTTTCTTATAATGTGGGGACCAGAACTGCACACAACACTCCAAGTGCGGCCGCACTAGAGTTTTGTACAGTTGCAACATGACGTTGCGGCTCCGAAATTCAATCCCCCTACCAATAAAAGCTAAGACTCCGTATGCCTTCTTAACAACCTTATCGACTTGATTGCCAACTTTCAGGGATCTATGCACATATACACCAAGATCCCTCTGTTCTTCAACACTATTAAGAGTCCTACCATTCGCCCTATACTCTACACATTTGGTATTCCTGCCAAAGTGAATTACCTCACACTTTTCCACATTAAACTCCATTTGCCACCTCTCGGCCCAGCTCTGCAACTTGTCCAAGTCTCTCTGCGAACTATAACACCCCTCTTCACTATCTACCACTCCTCCGACTTTGGTGTCATCCACAAATTTACTAATCCATCCTTCAATACCCTCATCCAGATCATTTATAAAAATTACAAACAGCAGGGGCCCCAAAACAGATCCCTGAGGTACACCACTTGTAACCGAACTCCACGATGAATAATTTCCATCAATCACCACCCTCTGTCTTCTATCAGCTAGCCAATTCCTAATCCAATTAGCTAAATCATCCTCAATCCCATACATCTGCATTTTCTGCAGAAGCCTTCCATGGGGCACCTTATCGAACGCCTTACTAAAGTCCATATATACCACATCAACTGCCTTACCCCCATCCACCTCTTTGGTCACTTTTTCAAAAAACTCAATAAGGTTAGTAAGGCACGACCTACCTTTCACAAAACCATGCTGACTATCCCCAATCAATTCATTTCTCTCTAAATAACTATAAATCCTATCCCTAATAATTCTCTCCAATACTTTGCCCACAACAGAAGTAAGACTCATTGGCCTATAATTCCCCAGAAAGTCTCTATTCCCCTTCTTGAACAATGGGACCACATTCACTATCCTCCAGTCTTCCGGCACTATACCCGTACCCAACGACGACCTGAAGATCAGAGCCAGAGGCCCTGCAATCACCTCTCTCGCCTCCCAGAGAATCCTAGGGTAAATCCCGTCCGGCCCAGGGGACTTATCTAACTTCAAACCCTCAAGAATATCTAGCACATCCTCTTTATCTTCTTCAATACTTTCCAGTTTGCAACCCTGTATCCCAGTGTTCTCCACAACTACACTTATGTCTCCCTGCGTGAATACCGAAGAGAAATATTTGTTCAGTGCCTCTCCAATCTCTTCAGGCTCCACGCACAACTTCCCACTGTTGTCTCTGACTGGCCCTAATGTTGCCCTAACCAATTTTCTATTTTTAACATATCTAAAGAAATTTAGATTCTCCTTGATATCTAAATTCTCCTTGATCCTATCAGCCAAAGTCTTCTCGTGTCCCCTTTTAGCTCTCCTCAACTCACTCTTTAGTTCCCTCTTGGCTAATCTATAGCTATCCATTGCACTAACTGAGCCTTCAAGCCTCATCCTGACATAAGCCTCCTTTTTCCTTTTAACCAGCGAATTAACTTTTTTAGTACACCATGGTTCCCTTACTCGACCATTTCCTCCTTGCCTGACAGGGACATACTTATCAAGGACTCGCAGTAGCTGCTCCTTGAATAAGCTCCACATTTCAGATGTTCCCAGTCCCTGTAGTTTCCTAGTCCAACCTATGCACCCTAATTCCCCCCTTATGGCCTCATAATTACCATTCCCCCAGCTATAACTACTGCCCCCAGCTTCATGCCTATCCCTATCCATCACTAAGGTGAACGTAACCGAATTGTGGTCACTATCACCAAAATGTTCACCAACTTCCAAGTCTAACACCTGGTCTGGCTCTTTGCCCAGCACCAAATCCAATGTAGCCTCACCTCTAGTTGGCCTATCTACATACTGAGTCAAAAAACCTTCCAGCACACTTTGCATAAAAACTGACCCCTCTAACGAGCTAGAGCTATAGCTATTCCAATCAATATTAGTAAAGTTAAAGTCCCCCATAACAATTAGAACATAGAACATAGAACATAGAACAATACAGCACAGAACAGGCCCTTCGGCCTTCGATGTTGTGCCGACCAAAATAAAAAGCAATGCCCCTCCTAACTAAACCATTCCCTTCTCATCCATATACTTATCAACTAACCTCTTAAACGCCACCAAACTTGGCGCATCTACAACAGCTGCAGGCAGGGCATTCCACTCCCTAATCACTCTTTGAGTAAAGAACCTACCTCTGATATCCGTCCTATAACTCATACCCCTTAATTAAAAGTTGTGTCCCCTCGTGCTAGCTTTCTCCATCCTAGGAAAAAGGCTATCACTGTCCACCCTATCCAAACCTCTAATTATCTTATATGCTTCAATAAGATCGCCCCTTAGCCGCCTCCTTTCTAACGAAAACAACCTCAAATCCTTCAACCTCTCTTCATAGGACCTGCCCTCCATACCAGGCAACATCCTGGTAAACCTCCTCTGTACCCTCTCCAATGCCTCCACATCTTTCTTATAATGTGGGCACCAGAACTGCACACAATACTCCAAGTGCGGCCGCACTAGAGTTTTGTACAGCTGCCACATGATGCTGCGGCTCCTAAATTCAATCCCCCTACCAATAAAAGCTAAGACTCCATAAGCCTTCTTAACAACTTTATCCACTTGACTGCCTACTTTCAGGGATCTATTGACACATACACCAAGATCCTTCTGTTCCTCAACACTATTAAGAGCCCTACCATTAGCCCTATACTCTACACATTTATTGTTCCTGCCAAAGTGCATTACCTCACACTTTTCCACATTAAACTCCATTTGCCACCTCTCCAGAACTCTCTCTAGTAATTACCCTATTACTTTCACTCCTGTCCAGGATCGACTTTGCAATCCTTTCCTCTACCTCTCTAGAATTTTTAGGAGGTCTATAAAAGACTCCCAACAGGGTGACCTCTCCTCTCCTGTTTCTAATCTCAGAGTAGATAAGACAAGTCCTCTTATCTACTCTCTTATCTTTAGCACAATCAACAATAAAAGGGAATCTTTATTTATGTACTAGCATTTTGAGGCAGCACAGCATCACACATAAGTAGACAAGTCCAGGAGTCCTGTTTATTGCCACTGACTGGCATGGATCCAATGAAATTCAATAGTGGGATCAAGTTCATGTTTATCGTGTTTCCATTACAATAAAATGCAATTGAGGAATATCACTTTATATTAAAAATGACATGGTAGGTGGCAATTGACAAGTAATGGTATCAAATCAAATAAATAAATTTACATACAATGAAATGTATTGTTTATAGAGAACAAAACAAGAGCGTACAGAATGTAATATTGCAGTCATAGCTAAGGTATAGAGAAAGATCAACTAAATGCAAGGTAAGTCCATTAAGAAGTCTGACAACAGCAAGGAAGAAGCAGTTGGTACATGACATCAACTTTTTATGTTTTTCCCGAAGGAAGAAGGTGGAAGAGAGAATGTCCAGGGTGCATGGGGTTCTTAATTATGCTGGCTACTTTGGTGAGACAGCAGGATATATAGATAGAGTCAATGGATGGGAGGCTGGTTTGCATGATGAATTGGGCTACATTCGTGACGTTTTGCAGTTCATTGAGTCTTGGGCAGAACAGGAGCCATATCAAGCTGTGATACAACCAGGAAGAATGCTTTCTATGGTGCATCGGTAAAAGTTGGTGTGTCGTAGCTGACATGCCAAATTTCCTTAGTCTTCTGAGGAAATAGCAGCGCTGGTGGGCTTTCTTAACTTTAGTGTCAGCACAGAGGGACCAGGACTCTGTTAGTGATCTAGACACCTAAAAATTTGAAGCTCTCAAGCTTTCTGCTTTGTTGTTGTTGATGTAGACAGAGGCAAGTTCTCCTTTATGCTTTCTGAAATCGATGACAATCTCCTTCATTTTGTTGACATTGAGGGAGAGATTATTGTTGCCGCACCAGTTTACCAGATTCTCTATCTCATTCCTCTACTCTGTCTCGTCCTTGTTTCAAATCCGACCTACTACTGGTGTTGTCAGCAAACTTGAAAATTGAATTGGAGGGGAATTTGGCTGCAAAGTCATAGGTGTATAAGGAGTATGGTATGGGGCTGAGAACATTGGTGCTGATGATCATGGAGGAGATGTTGTTCCCTATCTTACTGATTGGGGTCTGTGAGTTAGGGAGTTCAGGATCCAGTCACAGAGTGAGGTACTGAGGCCTAGGCCATGGAGTTTGGAGCTGAGTTTCGTGGGAATAATAGTGTTGAAGACTGAACTGTAGTCAATAAATAGGAGTCTGACTTAGATGTCCTTGTTATCTAAGTGTTCCAGGGTTGAGTACAGAGCCAGGGAAATGGCATCTGCAGTAGTCCTATTGCAACAGTCGGCAAACTGTAGTGGATCCAGGTATTTCGGAAGGCTGGAATTGATTCATGCCATGACTAACCGTTTGAAACACTTCGTAATGATTATGTCAGAACCACCAACAAATATTCATTGAGACATGCTGCTTGTTTTTTCTTAGATACAGGGGTGATAGTCGTTTTTTTGAAGCAGATAAGGATCTCAGATTGTTTAAAGAGAGTCTGAAGATGTCTGTGAATATCTCCGCCAGTTAATCTGCGCAGGATCTGAGTACACGTCCGGGTACCCTATCCGGGCCTGTTTCTTTCCATGGGTTGACCTTCGAGAAAGTGGCTCTGACATCTGCAATGGTGACCCCCAAATACAGATTCACCCAAGGCTTCCAGGGTGGACAGAATGGTCTCTCTGACCTCTTGCTCAAAACAGGCATAGAATGCATTGAGCTCATCAGGGAAGGGTGCGTTGGAGCCAGAGATTTTATATGCCTTCATCTTGTAACTTGTAATGTCTTGCAGACTTTGCCATAGTTAACGGGGGTCAGTGTGACTAGCCTAGGATTTTAGCTTTGTCTTGTATTGTCTTTTGGCATCTTTGATGGATTGTCTTAGATTGTATCTGGTTTTCTTGTATAGGTCAGTATCGCCTGACTTGAATGCCTCAGATAAAGAACAAAGAACAAAACAGCATGGGAAACAGGCCCTTCGGCCCAACGAGCCCACGCCACCACCCCGATGTTCCCACCTCTACCCGCGATCCCTGTTCATGTTTATAGATCTATGGATTAAAAACCAAATTTGAGACAATTTAGGGAGAATTTGTTTTGCCAATTAGCCTAAGAGCACATCTTTGGAATGTGGGAGGAAACCGGAGCTCCCGGAGAAAACCCATGCAAGCATGGGGAGAATGCGCAAACTCCCACAGACACGGGCCCAAATCCATGTATCTGCACAGCACTGCGATAGTCACTGAGCTGTCGTGTTGCCCATCAGATGGTCCAGGTCAAGCATACACTAATGACGTGAAGCCGTAGGATACTCTCGAAAAAAATCCAAGAGCAGTCCTCTCACGACCCATCGCGTGTATGCCCCTCATTAGACAACAAGGTGGACCAAAGCACCTGTAGGATAAAAACAAGTGTATCAATATCATCATCTATTTACACACTTCCCAGAGACTCCAAAGGCTCATGATCCCTATTTTAAATCAGTTTTCTATACCTCTCCATTTCCATTCTGTTCATGTGCCCATCTAAGTATTTCTTAAATAACTCAGAGTACCTGCCTCCACCACTTTACTTGACAGTGCATTCCATACCCCCACCACCCTCTGTGTGAAAAACCTCCCTCTAGCATCCAAATTATACCTTACCCCACTCACCCTAAGCCCGTAGCCCCTCGTACTATTTGAGTCCATCCTAGGAAAAAGCTTAACCCTGTTTACTCTATCTATCCCCTTCAAAATCTTGTACACCTCTATCAGATCTCCTCTAAGTCTACGTCTTTCTAAGGAAAACAGTCCCAATTTGCCTAACTTCTCCTCGTAACTCAGACTTTCCATACCAGGCAGCATCCTGGTAAACCTCCTCTGCACTCTCTCCAGAGTCTCCACGTCCTTCTGGTAGTAAGGCAACCAGAACTGGACGCAGTATTCCAAATGAGGTCTAACCAGCGATTTATACAACTGCAACATTAAAGGCCAGCTCTTGTACTCTATACCCCTTCCTATAAAGGCTAACATACTATATGCTTTCTTCACAACCTTCTCCACTTGCTCTGACACCTTCAGAGGCTTGTTCACCTGCACCCCCAGGTCCCTCTGCATTTCTATACTCTTAATAGGTCTACCCTTTATCATATACCTCCCCCCTACATTCTTTCTCCCGAAATGCATCACCTCACATTTATCAGGATTGAATTCTATCTGCCATCTGTCTGCCCAAGCTACCAGCCTATCTATGTCCTGCTGCATCGCCTGACAATGCTCCTCACTATCCGCAAGTCCAGCCATCTTTGTATTGTCTGCAAACTTGCTGATCACTCCACTTACTCCCTCTTCCAAGTCATTTATATATATTACAAATAGAAGAGGTCCCAGTACCGAGCCCTGCGGCACACCACTAGTGACCGACCTCCAGCTAGAGAAACACCCTTCCACTATTACTCTCTGTTTCCTATTACCAAGCCTGGATTACCAAGATCTGGACTTCTGCAAACAGTGGATATCCCTGTTCATCCATAGTTTCCTGTTGGGAAATACACAGATTTGCTTCTTTGGCAGGCTGTCTTCTTTATACTTACTAATGAAATCAGTTACTGCAATGGTGTACTCATTCAAGCTGGTCGAGGAGTTTTTAAATACAGACCAGTCCACTGACTCTAAGCAGGCCCCTGGCAGATCATTCAATTCCTCAGACCAACATTGCATGACTCCCTTTGATAGATTTTCCGGCTTCAGTTCTTACTTGTAAGTTGGGAGAGGATCACCTTGTGGTCTGATTTGCCAAAGCATTGGTGGGCGATAGAGTGGTGGGCATGTTTGATATTTGTGTGGCAGTGATCTAGGATGTTTGAGCCTCTGGTGAGCAGGAGACATTTTGGTGGTCACTTAGTAGTACACTCTTGAGCTTGGCCTGATTGAAGTCCCCAGCCTCGATGAACAAGACCCGGGATGTTTTGTTTCAAGGCTATTCATAGTGATGTATATTTTGTCCAGCACAATCTTCATGTGTGCATGGGGTGGGATATAAACTGCCATTAGTATAACGGAGGTGAACTTGCGTGGAAATTGTAGAGGTGGCATTTAATGTCAGGTATTCTAGGCCTGGGGAGCACAAAGTTGCCAGTGTTGCTATGTCTAGGCACCATGAGGTGTTGATTAGGAAGCAGAACCCCTAGCCTTGCCTGAGGCCATGTACAGTCCATTCGATGGATTGAGAAGCCCTTTGGTTGTAGGGCACTCAGTGAATTTAATGCGAGGTAATACATATCTAATTACACTAAAGACTTGGACAGTAAGCATGCAAATGCATTGACTCGCTACCTTCATCTACTTCATTTATCCTGCATTAAACCAACAGCATTGCAAATGTGCATAAATATTGCAGCAATGTTGACATTAGCTGTTGCTAAGAGCCAAAGGGAGAGCATCTGTGAGAAACTGTACACTATCACTTGGCAAGTTATACTGAAATACAATTTTGCCTGCCCTTCCAGTGGAAAAGGATTCTATATATTTTAAACTGGTGGCTTCTTAATGAAATATATGAGTTCAGAAATGGACTGTTATCTTTCTTGTAGAAAAATGTAGTGGGGTTTGTGATGGGACAAGTTGATTATGGAGTGGAATATGGATGGGATGGGAGGTGGGTGAGACACCTATTCTGCCCGGCTAACGAAATCAGCCAGAGTTAATCAAAATACATGGCAGAGTCTCAATCAAACAGAAAAGTCAAACCATTTGAGAGCAATTCTCCTCCCTTATTTCATTGATGTTAATCTCTCTTGTTCTAATTTCTCTTGTTCATCCTCTCATTCTCACTCTCTCTCACTAACAGATTGAGACGGTAGCAGTTTTTAGAGAAACTAATTTGCATTAGACAAACGCAGTGGCACATAGGCATCACTAGTCACTGAAATGGTTGAGGGATGTGAATTGCTCACATATCTACATCTTTTCTTAAGTTGTGGCTCTGCTGAAATGTAATGACTAAGGCCTGGGAATTCTTTACTCATCGATTATGTTCTAATCTAACAGTTATATGTTATATGTAGGAGATTGGAATAGCATAGGCTATTTAACTTCTCAAGCCTGGCCATCATTCAATGAGATTATGGTTGATCTACAGCACACTATTCTCACCTTTTCTTCATATCCCTTAGTACTTTTGGCTAACAATCCCAGATTTAAAAGTAATAATTGATCAGACATAAATTGTCACTTGCAGAAGAGATTCAAACTTCTCCCATCCATTGTTTGTAGAACTGTTTACCATTTTCTCTGCTGAAAGATCTGGCTTTAATGTTTTGATGCCTCCTGGTTCAAGACTCTTCAAGCAACAAATAACATTGTTCTCTATGCACTCTATGTCAGACTCCTATTTATTGATTACAGCTCAGCCTTCAACGCTATTATTCCCATGAAACACAGCTCCAAACTCTATGGCCTGGGCTCAGCACCTCTCTCTGTGATAGATCCTGAACTCCCAGACTCACAGACCACGATCAGTAAGGATAGGGAACAACACCTCCTCCATGATCATCCTCAACAATGATGTCCTACAAGGCTGTGTTCTCAACCCCCTATGATACTCCACATATACCTTTGACTTTGCAACCAAATTTCCCTTCCAATTTGATTTTCAAGTCTGCTGACGACACTACCGTAATGGGTCGGATCTCAAACAAAGATGAGACAGAGTACAGGAATGAGATAGAGAACCTGGTGAACTGATGCAGTGACAATAATCTTTCCCTCAATGTCAACAAAACAAAGGAGATAGTCATCAACTTCAGGAAGCATAAAGGAGAATATGCCCCTGTCTACATAAATAGTCGAGAGGTTCAAGTTTTAACGTGTCCACATCACCAATAACATGTCCTGGTCCCCCTGTGCTGACACTATAGTTAAGAAAGCTCACCAATGTCTCTACTTTCTCAGAAGACTTTGGAAATTTGGCATGTCAGCTACGACCCTCAACAGCTTTTACAGATGCATCATAGAAGGCATTCCTACTGGTTGTATTACAGCTTGGTATAATTCCTGCAGTGCCCAAGATCACAAAAAACTACAAAAGATTGTGAATGTTGTCCAATCCATCATGCAAACCAGCCTCCCAGCCATTGACTCTGTCTACAATTCCCATTGTCTCGGTAAAGCAGCCATCATAATTAAGGACACCACGCACCCCAGACATTCTCTTTTCCATCTTCTTCCTTCAGGAGAAAGATACAAAAGTTTGAGGTCATGTACCAGCCAACTCAAGGACAGCTTTTTCCCTGCTGCCGTCAAATTTTTGAATGGACTTACCTTGCATTAAGTTGAACTTTCTCTGCACCCTAGCTGTGACTACATTTTGCACTCTCTCGTTACCTGCTCTATCATAGAGGTTTACAGCGTGGAAACAACTCCTTTGGCCCAACTTGCCCATGCCACCCTTTTCTTTTTAAAACCCCTAAGCTAATTCCAATTGCCTGTATCCGGTCCATATCCTCCTATACCCATCTTAACTATCTAAATGTATTTTAAAAGACAAAATTGTACCCGCTTCTACAAGCAGTTTGTTCCAGATGCTCACCACTATCTGTGTGAAAAAAATTGCCCCTTTTGGATACTTTTGTTTCTCTCCCCTCTCACCTTAAACCTATGCCCTCTAGTTTCTGACTCCCCTCCCTTTGGGAGAAGATATTGACTATCTAGCTGATCAGTGTCCCTCATTATTTTATCGACCTCTATAAGGTCACTCCTCAGCCTCCTACACTCCAGAGAAAGTGTCCCAGCTGATCCAGCCTCTCCTTATAACTCAATCCATCAAGTCCCAGTAGCATCCGAGTAAATTTTCTCTGCACTCTTTCTAGTTTAATAATATCCTTGCTATAATAGGGTGACCAGAATTGCACTCAATATTCCAAATGTCGCCTTACCAATGTCTTGTACAACTGCAACCAGATGTTCCAATTTCTGTATTCAATCTTCTGATCGATGAAACTAAGCATACCAAATGCTTTCTTCATCACTCTGTCCACCCTTGATTCTACTTTCAAGGAGCTATGAAAGTGTGCCCCTAGATCTCTTTGTTTGTAACTCTCCCTAACGCCTTACTATTAACTGAATAAGTCCTGCCCTGGTTCAAGCTACCAAAATGCATCACCTTACATTTGTCTAAATTAAGCTCCATCTGCCATTTGTCAGCCCACTGGCCCAATTGGTCACGACCCTGTTACAATTGGAAATAACTTTCTTCACTGTCCACTATGCCATCAACCTTGGTGTCATCTGCAAACTTACTAACCATGCCTCCTATATTCTCATCCAAATCATTAATATAAATGACAAAAAACAATGGACCCAGCACTGATTCCCAAGGCACACCGCTCGTCACAGGCCTCCAGTTTGAAAAACAACCCTCTACAACCATCCTCTGGCTTCTGTCAAGGAGCCAATTTTGTATTCATTTAGATACCTCACCCTGGATCTTGTGCAACAACCTCCAATACAGTACCTTGTCAAAGGCCTTGCTAAAGTCCATGTAGTTTTCTCTCTATGTTTTGTCTGCATGGCGCAAGAACTAGTACTCTTCACTGTATGCTAATACATGTGACAATAATAAATTAAATCAAATCAAATGTCTTGAAAATATCAGTCAAATCAGCCCAACTTCAAATTTTCAGGACTATAACCCCAGTTGTGTATTCTGTTTGTGTAATTTAATCTCTGGTGTCCAGGTATCATTCTGCACTCCCTCCAAAACGAATATATCCTTCCTAAGAAACAGTCTAACTTGGGTTTTGTATAGCTGAACCACAATTTCTACTTCTTCTTCTAGTCCTTTAAATTTTGTTACCACCCCTATCAGAATCCATAAAATAGAAGAATAAAATTTACTGAACTTATCCAAAAAGTAGAAATTTCCAACAAAATTTCAATTCTTATAACTTTTATTTCAACATATTTCACAGAGTTAGTAGGAAGTCCACTCTCCTGGTATAGTAATTAAAACAAATGAATGCCGACGTTGTAGACCTGCAATAAAAACTCAGTGTTGGGAAAACTCAGCAAGTCTGGCAGCATCTGTGGAGAGAGGAAGTTTTAATATTTTGAATCCTATATGACTTCTTCTTGGGATTGATTAGGTCCCAATTTCAGCCACACATTTCTCCCATGCAGAATCACAGTACTTCTAATTCAAGGACTTTGCTGATTCTCCAAAGTTTACAGGGTTCTGTTTGTGCAATTTTTCTGTACACTGTACTTCTTTCTGGAACCTATCCTACTCCCATGGATCATGCTAGCATGAAACTACTAGAATTGCTTTTAACTTCTCAGCGTATGGTCAGTTCTGGGCATTCAGTCACATGGAAGTAAAAGAAACATCAACAGCAATCCGAAACATTCTTTTGCTCTTCTCTCCACCTCTTCTCATTCTTCATTTTCATATGGCTGCCACATGTCCTTATTTAACTTCCTTCCTGTCAGTACTGTTACCAAACAAAGGATCACCGGGTCACAGAACCCAATATTTCTTATCATCCAAAATTATAATTGAACACTTCACACTTCATATAAATTCTCAAAAAATGTTTTTTGGACATTTTAAAAATAGCAGATTCCCCAAACATTTGAAAGTAGTTACTGCGCCTGAATCAAAGGCTAAGGCATACTTCCAAGCCGAGGAGTTCATCTGGAATTCTCTTTTTTACTTTGAGTTAAAGATAAGGCGGCACGGTAGCACAGTGGTTAGCACTGCTGCTTCACAGCTCCAGGGTCCTGGGTTCGATTCCTGGCTTGGGTCACTGTCTGTGTGGAGTTTGCACATTCTCCTCGTGTCTGTGTGGGTTTCCTCCAAGTACTCCGATTTCCTCCCACAATCCAAAGATGTGGGGGTTAGGTTGATTGACCATGCTAAGAAATTGCCCCCATAGTGTTTGGGGATGTGTAGGTTAGAGAGGATTAATGTGGGTTTATACCCTGTGGGTATAATGTGTAGGGATATGGGGATAGAGCCTAGGTGGAATTGTGTTTGGTGCAGACTTGATGGGCCGAAGGACCTCTTTCCGCACTGTAGGGTTCGATGATCTATAGATTTCAAAACAAAGGGTGAAAGATTATTGGGATAGGCAGGCATAAAAGGAATTGAAGTTACAATCAGATTAGCCATGATCTTATTGAATGAGGAGTAGGCTTAAGGGCTGAGTGGCCTACTCTTGCTCCCAAGTCAGTTTGTATATAAAACATAACCAACTTGTAAAGTGCAGCATCATGACAATATATTAGCCTTTTTGATTATATTCTGCACCCATTCATCAATGACCTTTGTATCTGACATCCAGTCAATTTGGACTGCCGCTGTTACATCATTTAAAAAGTCCACCTTTCTATTCATTTTCAACCCACAATGGATAGCTTTATATCTACTAACATTGAAATCCAATTTTCACAAGCAAGGTGTTCAACATATGACTTTAGACCTTTCAGAAGAAGATTTACCCTTTTAGAGAGGCTGGGAATAGCTTTTTTGGATAGATCCTGGGATTCTTTTGGGAAAGGTAAGGTATCCTTTGGGATTGCCAAGTGCCTCTGGGATTTATAAAAGCAGTCATTAATATGCTTAAAACTGCTTAAAAACAGGAAAAACTAATTGGAATTGTCAGGTTCATTGCAACTGTTAATCTATCAAGGCATTCAAATCTCCAAGATATTAAATTTTTGAAAATAAACTGTCTGCACCTTAAAAAAAAAATTGCTAGTTATTTCCCTCTTCCTGTTGATATATGCCTGAGGATTGTCAGTATAGGATTTGTGCTGCATAACTGATTGGACAACCTATCATTATCTCAGTGGAGTACCTATTGCTTCACAATTTGTCTGACAGCTTTAAATGCTCACAAAGTGGGGCTATGAATACAAATATTTAGTTTTATAAGGGATTGAATATTTGAAAGAATTTAGTTGTAGTGTTCGGGTTTTTATCAATTAGAGATTTTTTCAAATAGTGAAGGAATTAATAGACAATAGATTAGACAAACTCCACGCAGTCACTCAAGGCCAGAATCAAATCTGGATCCCTGGAGCTGTGAAGAAGCAGTGCTAACCACCACACAACTGTGTCACCTAAATTAACCTGTAATTATAGGTGATTTTAATCTACATATAGATTGAGCACATCAAATTAGTATTACTATAGAGGAGGAATTTCTGGAGTATATGGAATGGTTTTCTAGACCAATACTTTGAGAAACAACTTGAGAACTGGCCATCCTAGACTTGGTATTATATAATGAAAAAAGAATAATTAGTAAAGAACAAAACAGCACGGGAAACAGGCCCTTCAGCCCAACGAGCCTGCAATTTAGTTTTGCAAGGATCCTTGAGAATGAGCAGTCATAATATGATAGAAACTTCCATCAAGATTAAGAATGATGTCGTTGATTCTGAGACTAGGATCCTGAGTTTTAATAAAGGAAACTTTGATAATATGAGGTGTGAACTGGCTATGATGGTTTGAGGAATGTCACTCTGTGTAGACTCCACACACGTCTTGCCAACTGTGACAGGTTAGCCTGTTGCAATCCATCCAATTTCTTTCACTGTGTGACTAGGATAATGAAGGGCACACCTCCTGAGTCTCTGCACCCTTGCAATATGAGTTCACTTCCACAACAACAAAGCTTTATAGTGTTACACTTATTTCAGGGCCTAACTTGCTTGTCAGAATGTTCCTCTTTAAATGGCCTTATCATGCCATTGGGAAATAGAAACATAGAGAAACATAGAACATTACAACAGCTGCAGGCAGGGCATTCCACTCCCTAATCACCTTTGAGTAAAGAACCTACCTCTGATATCCGTCCTATAACTCATACCCCTTAATTTAAAGCTGTGTCCCCTCGTGCTAGCAAATCTTCTGCAAACAGCAATTCATGCATTGTATAAATTGTGGTTCTCCGGCATGAGGTTACTCTGTGACTGATTGCATACAGTGGGTCTCAGTGAATCCCTGTGCATGGGTTAGCTAACTTGCCTCATCAACCTTATAGGAGATGCAGAGCTGCAACTTTGCCATCATACATGTTATTCACCCTACCAGCCTTACTATGTCACTGAAGCGCTTCCAAAATTGCACCCAAGTTTATGATTGTGCTTATTTACTAATAGAACATAGAACATAGAACATTACAGCACAGAACAGGCCCTTCGGCCTTCGATGTTGCGCCGACCAATATAAAAAGCAATGCCCCTCCAAACTAAACCATTCCCTTCTCTTCCATATACTTATCAACTAAGCTCTTAAACGCCACCAAACTTGGCGCATCTACTTGGAGCATCTATAATGGCTCCCCAGGGCAGCTAGTTGCATCTGGAAGCTTAAACATCTGAATCAATTAGCAGCATTCCATAAATATTACTGTACCTGATTCCATCCAGATGTTTTCACTTCCAGGCAGAATTGGGAGTTTGAGTAAATATACTGTGTCCCCAATACTCATCATGTGTCAGGAATGCCACTCATTCTGCAGAGGTCAATTCTATTTATGTTTTCCTCATTGTGCTCCCTATTTGTCATTTTATATTAGATTCTATTGAGGGTAATTCCTGCTAGTGAGAAGTGGCAATGCCAACACTAATGTGGTAAACAATTTTCTAAATGTTGCAAGTGGAATTGCACCAAGAGATCTAGGAATTCTCAGACCCAATCTCTCTCTCTTTGTCACATAAAATTCCCTTCGTTTTTGCTGTATCCAGGATACCCCATGGCTGTGTGTTATTAGCTGTTTTGCTGCCAAAATGAAAGAGCAACAGCAACGTAACTTGGCAAACAAATACCTGACTACAGCTTTTAGTGATCTAGAAGCTCATTGGAAGCAGAGACCTTTCAACTGAAAGGTTCGGACACATTTTGTTGTTATGATGTTTTCATCAGTTTTTTCTGCATATGCTGTGAAAGTAATGCTTGATGAAAATGGAGAATGAGTGAAATCAGTGCTGACTCACAACTTAATCATGGTCCACAAAAAATAAAATAAACAATCACATCACTCAGTGACATTCAAACCATTCAAGTAATTAACCTCTTTGGGTTGCATTGTAGACAAGCAGTTAAAAATTTCAATATATTAAATAGATGCTTCAAATAAAAGCTGTACATCTTATAAAGCTACCTACCATCCAGAAATAATTACTGGAGTAATTTTCCAACTGCGTGCCTTCAATAAGCATTGTTAATCTAAATGAATGCATCAAAAGTCATCTGCCAATTGTTTGCATGCATATTTGCTGAAAAACTTCCCTGGTGTCCTTCATTACCGTTGTCATGGTTATTCTGACAGACTGAACCACATCAAAGTCATAATTAAAAAGCTGTTTCTTACAGAGAACTGTAAATGGTGGTACTTGCTAACAGACAATAAGTCCAAACTGCTCCAAAGTTGTAATGTTGATTCCATTCATAAGAAGCCAATTTCACAGCTGCCTAAATATTAGTCTTAAAGTGCTGCAGGCTTTGAAGGCAGTCTGAGTACTCTTTTGGGTCACACTTCTCCTGTACTGCATCTTGGGAACTCAGAAGGTAGAACAAGTAAAATCTTTTCCAGATGACACCACCACATAGCCTAACTTCTTTCGAACATATTAAGCTGCAAAGGGTGTGAGCAAACTGTTATTCATCACTGCCCTTGGAGAGAATCTCCCCAGCTCTTCCTTTGCAGTAAAAACCCAGATTCCTTGGATCCTGTCTGTTTCCCACTCTCAAAAATTCTATCCCAGCCCCTTAGAAGTTCAGAGTCTTTATTTATTATTTCACTAACTAATACATAAAATTAATTCCCCTTACCCCCCCCAAAAAATGGAAAGTCTACTGATAAAAGTGAATGGCAACTACACAGAAGGACAGGAAGGAGGAAATTGAACAAGTGGAAAATAAAAAGGAGTTCAAAGGTAAAGCGAGAGAGACAGAAAGAATAGAGATTCAACAATAGCATGTAGGAGATGGGAGGATAAATTCATTGTTCCTGCATGCTAAGATCCACTTTTAACAGAATTATGGGCGAGAAGATCAATGCTGCAGAGTTGCGGTCCAAAGTTTGGAAATGAATATGTGAACCCGGAATGGGTTTGTGTGGGGTAGGAGGGGTAGGAAAAGCTAAACCACATCCACTGTCATTCATTTCAGGATTCAGGTATTTTGATTCTAGTGCTCAGTTACATGCAACTGGTTGGCAGAAAGTAATAGTTTTGGCTGATGGGTAAGATAGGTATCTTGAGTGAACTTGAGGCTGTTCACTCGCACTAAAGGAAGACTGTTGTGATAACTTCAGTGAAGCCCGTAACATTGGCTTCTTGGAGTATGAAGTCCCTGATTCAGGTCAAGCCATCAACAGTTCCAGACAGTAGGCGATTGATGGGGTCATCAATCCTGACTGTCTGCCCCTCTACCGTGGCTATATTCATGGCCAGGTGTACCTGGAGAGGGAGTATCAGTGTCCATGGGTGCAGTTGATGTCTTCCACGCTTACTGGGCATCGCAGGGGCTGGGGTGTATTATAAATCCGAAAGTTACATTATGATTTAATATTTTAAGTTTCCTTTTGACTTTGGTTTTTGTTTGGGCTGTTCCCTGTCCTTCTGGGGAGCTGACCCTTTCAATTTGTCCCTAAATTAATCTGAGTTTGTTTATTTGGTTGGTATTGAAAGAGCTCCTTGATTGACATCATAATTGCCCGCTCAATCAGGAAGCCTCATGTGTTTATAAATAAGAGAGTGTTAGGTCCATTTGAACCTGAAGCACTCTTCAAAGTCAAATTGCCTTTGTAAATAAAGGGATACCAATTAAGGGACATTGATACCTATCTTACCCATCAGCCAGATCTATTACTTTCTGTCAACCAGTTGTACGTAACTGAGCACTGGAATCAAAATACCTGAACCCTGAAATGAATGACAGTGGATGTGGTCTAGCTTTGAGAAGTTATTTCAATTCCCTTACATACTGTTAAGTCATAAACTTCACTGTCGTGGTTAGATGGTGGAAACAGAAGGACGAGTCCATAATAAAAACCAAAAATGGTAGAAAATCTCAGCAGGTCTGACAGCACCTGTGGGGAGAGAATAGAGCCAATGTTTCGAGACTGCATGACCCTTTGTAGAGGAAGGGATATGAATAGGACAAATGGAATATAAATGAGGATACAGCAGGCTGAGAAGGTGCTAAGAGTGCCCAATAAGCAATAAGAATTTGAGAATGGCAGAACAGAGCTACCAATTGTTAATGGATTGCCTGAGAAATGTGACAGTTGCACTGAAGAACATTGCAAAAGGATGAGTCCATGACTGCCAGGGATCCATAATCATGATGTTATATATTTAAATGGTTGCAGATTGCTTTAACAGATGTTCACATACAATCTGCAACCATTTAAATATGTTATATATTTAAATGGTTGCAATTGCATGTGATCAGTGCAATCCCTGCCCCATTCAGCACATCTGCCACATTCCTTAGGTAAGTCCATTAAAATCTGTACCTCTGATCTGCCATTCTCACGTTCTTATTGCTTAATGGGCACTCTTAGCACCTTCTCAGCCTGCTGTATCCTCATTTACATTCCCTTCGTGCTATTCCACACCCTCTCCTTCCCCCTTGCTTGGGAAGCAACACTGCCCTTCAAAACACCACTCAGGAATGAAGGGATGGCCTAGGTAGCTGTGAGGTCACCTACTCAAGATGTGTGTTCAGATATTAGTTTATTCTGTTCGGTGACAAGTGGTGTACCTCAGGGGTCTGTTTTGGGGCCCCTGCTGTTTGTAATTTTTATAAATGATCTGGATGAGGGTATTGAAGGATGGATTAGTAAATTTGCAGATGACACTAAAGTCGGTGGAGTGGTAGATAGTGAAGAGGGGTGTTATAGTTTGCAGAGAGACTTGGACAAGTTGCAGAGCTGGGCCGAGAGGTGGCAAATGGAGTTTAATGTGGAAAAGTGTGAGGTAATGCACTTTGGCAGGAACAATAAATGTGTAGAGTATAGGGCTAATGGTAGGGCTCTTAATAGTGTTGAGGAACAGAAGGATCTTGGTGTATGTGTCAATAGATCCCTGAAAGTAGGCAGTCAAGTGGATAAAGTTGTTAAGAAGGCATATGGAGTCTTAGCTTTTATTGGTAGGGGGATTGAATTTAGGAGCCGCAGCATCATGTTGCAACTGTACAAAACTCTAGTGCGGCCGCACTTGGAGTATTGTGTGCAGTTCTGGTCCCCACATTATAAGAAAGATGTGGAGGCATTGGAGAGGGTACAGAGGAGGTTTACCAGGATGTTGCCTGGTATGGAGGGCAGGTCCTATGAAGAGAGGTTGAAGGATTTGAGGTTGTTTTCGTTAGAAAGGAGGCGGCTAAGAGGGGATCTTATTGAAGCATATAAGATGATTAGAGGTTTAGATAGGGTGGACAGTGATAGCCTTTTTCCTAGGATGGAGAAAGTTAGCACTAGGGGACACAGCTTTAAATTAAGGGGTATGAGTTATAGGACGGATATCAGAGGTAGGTTCTTTACTCAAGAGTGATTAGGGAGTGGAATGCCCTGCCTGCAGCTGTTGTAGATGCGCCAAGTTTGGTGGCGTTTAAGAGGTTAATTGATAAGTATATGGAAGAGAAGGGAATGGTTTAGTTTGGAGGGGCATTGCTTTTTATTTTGGTCGGCACAACATCGAAGGCCGAAGGGCCTGTTCTGTGCTGTAATGTTCTATGTTCTATGTTCTAGTCTAGATGAACAGAGGGATCTTGTGTGTATGTGCATAGATCCCTGAAAGTAGGCAGTCAGGTCGAGAAGGTTGTTAGAAGGCATATGGAGTCTTGGCTTTTATTGGTAGAGGGATTGAATTTCGGAGCCGCAACGTCATGTTGCAACTGTACAAAACTCTAGTGCAGCCGCACTTGGAGTATTGTGTGCAGTTCTGGTCCCACATTATAAGAAAGATGTGGAGGCATTGGGAGAGGTACAGAGGAGGTTTACCAGGATGTTGCCTGGTATGGAGGGCAGGTCTTATGAGGAGAGGCTGAGGGATTTGAGGTTGTTTTCGTTAAAAGGAGGAGGCTAAGAGGGGACCTGATCGAAACATATTAGATGATTAGAGGTTTTAGATAGGGTGGACAGTGATAGCCTTTTTCCTAGGGTGGAAAAAAGCTAGCACAAGGGGACACAGCTTTAAATTAAGGGGTGGTAGTTATAGGATGGATATCAGAGGCAGGTTCTTTACCCAAAGGGTGGTTAGGGAGTGGAATGCCCTGCCTGCAGCGGTTGTAGATGCGCCAAGTTTGGTGGCATTTAAGAGGTTAGTTGATAAGTATATGGAAGAGAAGGGAATGATTTAGTTTGGAGGGGCATTGCTTTTTATATTGGTCGGCGCAACATCGAAGGCCGAAGGGCCTGTTCTGTGCTGTAATGTTCTATGTTCTATGTTCTTTCCAAAGCTTGATTCGGGAGATAAGTGGCAAGGATATTTGTATTTTACCGACCATAACCGACCATTAATTAAAGCTCTCTGTATTCTGCTTCTTGTTATCCTGAATTGTTTTAAAAAGCTATTAGATTGTTAAGGCGACATTAAAATGTCTGATGGACAACTCATCTGCTATCAGTTTTAAAATGGGGAAGAGACTGTATTTTAATGGTTTGCCTATTGCATTTTTCCACTGAGCAGAGTGAGTTAAAAAAATTGCTTTTTGTGTTTTTTAATCCTGAGAGCAAAGCTTGTTTCCAATTAAAGCTGCCTATTGTTTTTCAATGATTTGTGATTTTCTTGGCATGGGACTTTTTAAAATTATTTTAGAATATCAATTATTTGTGCAGCAACAGTAATGATAATGAAAAATAACTGCAGTCTTTTGTGGTTTCTTTATGATCACATAATGAAAAAACTTGAATGTCATCATTAAAATCCTAGGAGTCCATTTTGTAATTAACTTTGTGAATAGCTCTGTTAGCTCAAGAATGGATAAAACAATTCTCATTTTATTGCTTATGCTCCAACACTTGTTCTGAATCTCAAAGATAGACATCCAGACAGAAGTAATTGAAAACAGTCGGATTATTTTGTTCTGTTGGCCTGCTGCTCTCTTATTTGTCTGTCAGCCTCTTGTCTCTGCCTCCGTAGCAGGAAAGTCCTTCAGGTCAAGGCCCTTTTTTTAAAGAAAGGGTATGTCTCAAACAGCCTTTGACAGCCCGCTTTAATGCTCCAGATGACTCGTACACTTACAGGGAGGGCAAGCAGACTTTCATCTTGTTTCATGAATTATGCACATTGGTTGCCTGTGTGTTCGATCAGACCAAAGTAATCCAGCCTCTCCTTTGCATGCCCTGCCCCCGCCACACAGCATTATTCTTAGTGACCTTTCTTTTCCTAACTTCCCTGGGAAACAGATGTGAGGGCAAAGCTATGGCTGCAGGAGGATATTAAGCTAAAAGGTGAACAAAAAAAGATGCGCCTGTGAGACCGGCTCATGAAGGCTGAAAGTGAATGCAGCAATGTGCTGTCAGGTGGAAGTGCAGCATTGGAGATATGTGTTCAGGTAACCTAGTTTGTTATTTTATGTTCTGTTCTGCCCAAAGCTTGCCCAGGGAGATAAATGGCAAAGATATTTCTATTCTACGGACTGTAACCTGTGTGTTAAGGCAAGCTTTTTATGTGTTCTGCATCTAGTTATCCTGCACTGTTTAAAAAGCTGTTAGGTTGTTTAGGGGAACATTGAAGAGATAAAAAAAGTGATGGAGAAATATTTTCTTTGTAGAAGAGCTTGATAGCAGTCACAATGATGTCATATGCAAATGATGCTTTGATGTAATTTATGTTTTCTGCAGTTTTTTATGAAGAATAGTGCGTTTCGCATGAACTGAGATGTATTGGATTATAGTAAAGGTTCAACTTATCAGCCAGCTTGAGTTTGAAAATTTACAATAATTGAATCATCATATATTAGAAGCTGATGTTTTAATCTCACTTGTGTTAAGATATTAATAGACAAAATTCATGCTGCCAGAATAGTGACGTTCTGTGAAGTTAATTTTATATATAAAAATTGCTTTCTTGTCATTCAAAGTGCGTTAGTGTTCCCTTATTCTTAAAATATCAATTTAACCAATTCTACTTTTCATACTGCACTTATCCATGTAGATATTTTACAAGAATAAAGCAAATTTAATATTGAATTCTTACTATGCCTAATTTTTATAAGAATTTTGGGGGTGAAAAAGGGATTGTTTTCAGTTAGCTGCTGTTTTGGTGAATGGAGAAAGCCACTTGTATAGTACAGTCTGCTGTATGAATAGGTCAAAGAGTAAGTTACTGGCTCCATAAACATGAAGGTATTGTGTGCTGTTATTTCAGGCTTTAATACCTAGTTCCTTGGATTATAAAATTAACTGGAATCGATCTGTTTATTATTCAGTTAATATGATCTGCAAGTTAATTAGAAAAATTCAGAAAACTGCCAATCAACTTGTCCTTCAAAAATATTGATGTTAAATGGCTTTCTGTACATACATATTATGAAGATAGGTGATTCATCAGCAGATTTTGTTCGTGACAGGTATTTGTCAATTTTTTGTGTATCAAAAACATTGAGAGGCTCCAGATAATCATTGTTTCAGGATTTGTCAATGAGAGCAAACATTTATACTGACTTAACATACCTGTCAAAAAGTCTCAAAGTGCTTGTAATATGAATCATTTAAAATGCAGTTGGCTGCTGTTCTAGGGGCAAATATTTGAAATGGTGAGGCTAACTACTTTTTGCAGTTTATTGATGGGATTCTGTCTATCTGATTTTAAAAAATACCATTGTTAAAAACCTCATGTAAATAGAGCCTTGGAGTGCTACTTTGATCAGGAAGGCCTTCCATATCAGCAGTTGGCAAAATGGACACAGTTAATAATTTGACAGAGCTTGCTTGTAGTATTTGCTCCCTTGCTGAAATGCAGGTACTTTACTCAGATATTTTACTGTCTTTTAAATTATTTTATTCTGAGACTTGATCGATTCATTCCATGTTTTAGTTAGTGATATGAATGCAGTCTACTTAGATTTATGTGCTGAAATCATGATAAATTCATTGAACACTTATTATTGCTGTTTATCTGCAAGTGTCAAAATGTGCGTGGTTTCTGTGGCTATTATTTATTGTGTAAAATATTACCATATAAACTTCTATAACAATTAATGCAAACTGTACTCTAGTAAGCTATTGGTAAAGCTCTTTAGATTCAGCCATTGTTAAACTCTTAGGGAAAAGTAAATAGGGATTCACATTAAAAAAATTAAACAGACCCTATCCTGATTATTTCTTCTATTCAAAAACACGAAAAGACTGCTTTTAGTGTAGGTTAATTACTCACTATAGGAAAGGAGAGCAAATTATTTTGAAATGAATAACTTCTGTGAGTTTCGTTAGTGATGCTGAAAAAGTAGAGCAAATCATAATGCATTTAAGATGATAATCCTTTAATGACTCTCAAATAGTTAACCAACAGATGTATAACATTTTCTTTAATACAATTTATGAAGTTTTGGAGAATATTTGCACGGCAAATATTTGGGATCAGGGTTTGGACATGCTGGTAAGCTCAGTCACAGTAGTGTGAAAATAATTCCAATGGATGGCTCCCAAATATGCAAAAGTGGCAAAATAAGTCACTGTAAAAGTCAGTGGGAAGTCAATTAGTCATAGAACTTGGTTGAAAGTACAGAAATTATTGAATACCATATTATTGCAAAACAGCAGGGTATAACATAAATGAACTTCAGGGAGCAAGTCATTAAAGATGAGTAAAACATATTGGGAGAGACAAATGTTAACAAGAAAGCGTCAAGTGAAGAATCAAAAATTAAAGTAACAGTATTTTGTAAATTATATTTATGGGGATGGTGTCAGAGGATTGAAGGATTGCAAATGTTACATTTCTGTTCAACGAAGAACAGGGGGATGACACCAATAACTATAGGTTAGCCAGTCTAAGGAAAAATGAATTGTCACTTTTAATGCAGAACAAATGAAACAATAAATGACAGCCAACATGGATTGGTTAAAAACAAATAATGTTTGACAAACTTGAGTTATCTTCTTGAAGAAATAACAGAGGGGTGATAAGGGCAAAGTGGTCAATGTTGTACACATTGACTTTCAAAAGACATTTGATTAGGTATCAATTGTTAGCAAAATTGAAACTCATGGGTTTAAAGGGCAAATGGCTACATTGATTGCATAATTAGTTAAGCGACAAAGCAGAGAGCAATGGTGAACGGTTGCATTTCAGTGGTATCTCATAGGATGAATCTATTTTATTGACTTCAACTAGAAAATTAGCTATGTTTATGGCTGAATAATAGTCAGAAATGTTATAAACATTGAGGAGGATAGTAGGAGATTTCAGGACAACACAGGCTCGTGAAATGCGGAGCTACATGAAGTATGAAGAACACAGCGTCCAATTTGTATAGAGAAAGCCGCTTAATGATTCATATAGTAATTTTAAACATCCAGTGCAGCTTTAACCAAATGTATTGATGTAATATAGATGGACTTAAAGGATCCCATGGCACTATTTTGAAGAAAATTAGAAGAGTTTTCCTAGTGTCCTAGTTAATATGTTCTTCATTGCACATTGAAAAACAAATTTTCTCATTGTTTTCACATGACTGTTTGAGGGACCTTTCTCTATACAAATTGGTAGCTGTGTTTTCTATATTAAAATAGTTGCTACAAAGTGTCTTGGGACATCCTGCAGATGTGAAAGGCACTTTATAAATGCAACTTCTTTGAAAAAATGTTTTCAATTGGAAAGGTTGGACACTTTCCATAGAACACTCAAACTGACATAAATGTTCATAGAAAATATATTTTCTGTGATGGGAAAGGGTCTTGGGGCACAGTGATACTGTCTCTATCCCAGGCCAGAGGTTCCAAGCTCAAGTCTCATTCTTGGATTTGATAACCATGGAAAGTGTATTCATAACAAGGTTATCAGCCTATGAATCATTCCAATACTCCTGATGGTCAGCATTAAGAATTGGAGTGTCTCCTGGTCAGCCTTGTTCTGCCTTCATAGGGCATGCCTCCCAATCCAGGCAACATCCTTGTAAATCTAACATGTTGAGGGAACTAGGTCTTTTCTCCCTGCAGAGACGAAGGTTGAGAGGCGACCTGATAGAGGTTTATAAAATGTTGAGAGGAATAGATAGAGTGGATTCTCGGAGGCTATTTTCCAGAGTTGAAATGGTCGCTATGAGAGGACACAGGTTTAAGGTGCTGAGCATTAAGTACAGAGGAGATATTAGGGATAAAAGTTTTTCACTCAGAGGGTGGTGAGCGAATGGAATCGGCTGCTGTTGGTGGTGGTAGAGGCAAACTCACTGAGGTCTTCTAACAGACTTCTGGATGAGTATATAGGGCTAATTGCGATTGGGAGTTACAGATAGTTCTATGGTCTAGTAGGTATGGGTATGATCAGTGCAACTTGTGGGCCAAAGGGCCTGTTTGTGCTATAGTGTTCTATGTTCAATGTTCTAACATGAAGAAGTGTAAAGTGGTGCATATTGTACTTTGTACCTCAGGGAACCTGCAGAAATGACTCTCACCAAGTTATGTGTGTGCTTTTAAAATGTCTGCTTTCCCATGCTTGCTTTCAGTTTCTCTGTAACACATCCACAGGCTTGACTCATAGCACACAGCACAATAAACAGTCATCACACAGTCAATCGAACACTGAATAATTGAATGCACTTTGGAAGGAAGAAAATGAAGAGACAATTTAGTTAAATGTACATTTTTAAAGAGGGTACAGGAACAAAGACTTGAGGGTTCACTTGCGCAAATACTTAAAGGTGGCATAAAAGTGGGTGGCACAATAGCATAATGGTTAGCACTGCTGCTTCACAGCTCCAGGGACTTGGGTTCGATTCCCGGCTGGGTCACTGTCTGTGTGGAGTTTGCACATTCTCCTCGTGTCTGCATGGGTTTCCTCCAGGTGCTGTGGTTTCTTCCCACAGTCTAAAGATGTGTGGGATAGATTGATTGGCCATGCTAAAAATTGCCCTTAATGCCCTGAGATGTGTAGGTTAGAGGGATTAGTGGGTAAATATGTAGGGATGTGGGGATAAAGCCTGGGTAGGATTGTGGTGGGTGCAGACATGATGGGCTAAATGGCCTCTTTCTGTACTGTAGGGATTCTACGATTCTATAAAAAAAGTGATATATTAAATAAAAACAAATGACTTTACAGATTGAGGCATGGAGAACGAAACCAATGTTAGTAGAGACGCAGCTGGAGTATTGTGTTTAATTCTAGGAACTACACTACATTCTAGGAAAAATATCCAGATCTTGCAGAGAAGACAGGGGAATTTGACTAGATTGGTATGAGAGATAAGAGACTTTAGTTAAATGTGGAGAGTAGATTTTTCTTTTGAATAGAGGCGTTGAAGCGGGTGGTGGGAGGGGGCAACTTATTACGTCTGCTCAACATTCAGGAGTTTTGATAGAGAAATTATTTTTACTCATAGGGGAATAATTAACCAGCAGATGCAGATTTGAAGTAATTGCTGTAAGAATTAGAGACTATGAAAGTTTGCTTGAAGTTATGTGGAATGGACTGCCCGAGAGGGCATAGAGCTGCCTGAGCTCTAACAAAAAGTCATCCAGACTTGAAATATTAGCTCGGTTCTCTTTCCACAAATGCTGTCAGGCCTGCTGAGATTTTCCAGCATTTTCTGTTTTTGTTCCAGATCCAGCATCTGCAAAAATGTGTTTTTATTTAACTGACAGGGTAATGGAAACAGATGCAGTAGTTGTTTTGAAAGATAATTTCTTCAAGGGTGAAAAATTTGCAGGGCTAACAGAAATATGCAGGGGTGTGGGACTATTTGGTTCACTGTCAAAGAGTCAGCAAAGGCCAGATGCTTTTAGGTTAGCATTTGTGGAGAGAATTTTGTCTCAAAAATATAGATAGGTTTAGTTTGAGCATGAGGTAAAAAAGCAGAAATCTGAAACAAGGATCCAATCTACCTACTTAGAATCATAAAATCCCTACAATGCAGAAGAGGCCATTCAGCCCATCAAGTGCACTGATTCTCTGACAGTTTGTTTTACCTTTTTCCTACCCTATTTCCATAATCCCACACATTTACTATGGCTAACCCATCTTAACTACACATTCAGAACATAAAGGGGCATTTTATTTTACCATCACCAATCCACCTAACCCGCACATCTTTGAACTATTGGGAGGAAACCGGAGCACCTGAAGGAAACCCAGGCAGACATGGGGATAACATGCCAATGTCCCACAGACAGTTACTCAAGACTAGCATTGAACCCAGGTCCCTAGCACTGTGAGACAGCAGTGCTAACTGTTGTGCTGCCTTTGTGTTTCTGATTATAAAGGAGACAGGATAAGAGATTGAACAATCCACTCACAGGAGGCAGGTTGGGACTTAAATACTTTAACAAGCTACACAACTTCATTAAGCAATGATTCTATTGCTAAACACAATTGGTGGTGATCCTCCTACCTCAGGAAACATGATAGGTGAAAAGAGACTAAGAGGGATGAAGCCCCTTCTGCTTAGCTGTGGCTTTATTCCTAACAATTTGTTTGCCTGTCAATTAGAAATATAGAACCCTACAGTGCAGAAAGAGGCCCTTCAGCCCATCAAATCTGCACCGACCACAATCCCAATCTGGCCCAACCTCCCCATATCCCTACACATTTTACCCACTAATTGCTCTAACCTACAATCCCACAACATTCAGAGGCGATTTTAACATGGCCAATCAACCCAACCAGTTCATCTTTGGACTGTGGGAGGAAACCATGGCACCCAAAGGAAACCCGCACAGACATGAGGAGAATATGCAAACTCCACACATACAGTGACCTGAGCCAAGGATCAAACACAGGTCCCTGGAGCTGTGAAGCAGCAGTGCTAACCACTGTGCTACCGTGCTGCCCAGGCTCATACATGTTAGAAATAACATGTAAAGCAGTTTTTTGGGAAACCTATAGTTCAAGGTTTACAAACTCAAAGCTGCTCCTGAGTGTAGCTCTGCTCCTACCCTGCCTTTGAGCAGATATCTAGCAGAATGAATTACATTCATGATGGAGGAAAAAAACACGTTGAAAAGTAAGGCACTTTCAAGGGCCAAATCAACCAGTTTTAATCTTTACTGCTATTATGTTCAAGGACTTGCTTGGGCTGGCAATTCACTCCACTCACAATTCCTCAGATAATGAAACAAATATGTCCATATGCAACAAGACCTAATGACATCCAGACATTCTCTGTGGACAAGCAAGAATTGGTTATTCAAAAAGGAATGTCTGGGGGGAGGGAGTGATGGGGATGGATTTTAACTCTCATGAATAGTTGAAGTTGTGTAGGTTGAGTTGTTAAAATGCTAAATAAAATCTCAAATCCAACCAGCCTCGAACCCTTTCTGGAGGAGGGCTGGTTTCTTTCTTCCCACCAAATTAACCTTTTACTATGCAATGTGATTGGACACCCTTTCAACTCCAACACCCCACTACGTTTGGAATCTCCATCATCAGTGATCCTCTGATTTCTTTCCAGTCTCCCCAACAACAAGCCCCTGATCAAAATCACACTGTGCCAATGCCTATCTCGAGTGGCAGCAAACCTACTTATAAGCTTTCCTGTCTGACAGGGGAATAAGGACTTCCAGGTGCTCTAACCAGAAGCCCAGATGAATGGAACTCAACACCGCAACAGGAGTTGCAACCAAGAAGCTGTCTGGGTTACTGAACAAAGGAGGCAACTGAAAATTAAAACTTTAAATGTAATTTGACAGTTGTCCAAGAGAACATCGCTGGCATCCCTAGTGCATGAACAAGATAGCCCCTCCAAACGGTGGATCTATACCAGATTTTCCAGTTATGTAGAGGAAATTAGCAAACAAGAGATGCCAAGTGAGATACTTGCCCCTGCCTCCTGCATGCAAATGAACTGCCCATCCACACATTTAGATTTTCAGGGAAAGCATCAAGAGGAATATCCGGTTTATTCCATTTCGTACTTCCAAAATTGGAAGCATGGGAGTTTCTGGTCAGTAGTGACAGCCCCCCGCCCCCGGGAGCAGTAATGTGAAATTTGACGATATTAATATTAATCAAACAGCAAAGTAAGGCAGTTAGCTCCCTCACATTTATTGATTCTCTTTCTCTTGTACTTGGGGAATCAATGTTGCTTGTCACTTATGAAATATTTTGAACTCTTAGGAATCAAGGGATATGGGGATGAGGTGGGAAAATGAAGTTTATGTCAGGGATCAGGCCATGATCTTATTGAATGGCAGGGCAGTATCTTATGTTCAAATATTATCAGCCCAAGCTTGGATGTCATCAGGTCTTCTTGTTCATGGACATATTTGCTTCATTATCGGAGGAATTGTGGATGGAGTTAAATATTGTGAGTGCTCATTTCAGACATTATGATGGAAGAAAGAGCATTGATGAAGTAACTGAGTATGACTGAGCCAAAGATACTACCCTGAGGAGACTGAAAGGATTAAATGTTAAAAACAGAACCATTATCCTTTGATTCAGCCATTGGAGTTTTCACCTGATCCCCTTTTTTTCAGTTTTAGAAAGATTGGTCATGGCAATAATCTCATTGCGACTAATAGTTCATGGTGGATAATTTGTCACTTTGCTTGTCAAATGGCAAACCTCAGTCACAACTTTCATTATAAGCCTGACTTTGACATGCATTACACCTATGACATACCCAAGAAGATGTCCCTGTTTTATTATATTTGCTTCCTGTATTCGCTGCTAAGCTGCGTATTCTGCTTCATGCACCAATTGTTGTGTTATCTTCCTCTAATGTGGTTAGTCCATCAATATCCAGCTTGCACAGAGAAGTGGCAAGTAACATTTATGCCACACAAGTGCCAGCAATGGTCAACAAGAGAGAATTTTAACTATTGCCTGCTGATATTCAATGGCATCTCTGAACCCTTCATTATTAACATTCTGGAGGTTACCATACCAGAAACTGAACTGGGCTAGTCATATAAATTCTGTTACTACCACAGCAAGTCAGAGGCTGGGAATCCTGTAGCAAGTAACTCACATCCTGACTCCCCAAAAACTGTTAGGAGTTTGATAGAATATTTTCCATTTGCTTGGATAAGTGCAGCATCATTCATACTGAAAAAGCTTAACTCCATTCAGAGCAAAGCAGTCCACTTGATTGGAACCCCATTCACAAATATTCACTTCTCCACCACTGACATGCATTGGCAGCAGTATATACTGTCAATAAGATGCACAGCAAAATCTCACCAAAACTCATTAGAGAGTACTTTACAAAACCATGTCCAGTACCATCTGGAATGTCAAGGCAGCAGATACATTGGAACACCATCACCTGGAAGTTCTCCTCCAAGTCACACATCCGATTTGGAAATATATCATTATTTACTGTTGCTGGGTTAAAATCCTGGAGTCCCTCCCTAACGTCAATGTGGATAGACTTCAACTTTAGACACTGCAGCAATTCAAGAAGGTACCTCAAGGACAATTAAGATGGGCAATAAATGCTGGCCTAGCCAGTATTGCACAAATTGCATAAAATAATTAATAAAAAGATCTTCAGGACAATTGCTGTTAAGCAGCAACCTCCTCTCTATTACCGAATGCACAAAAAAAGACCCTGTTACAATGATGCTTTAAAATCTGCTCGTTTGTTGAATTCGCTATAAAGACAGTGACACTATGAATGTTACATGTTTCATCATCAATGTTGTGAAAAATGTGGACACTTGCAAAAATCAAACAATCTCAGTTTTCATGAACTTTCATTGACTAATCTTCAGAGTGGTTTGAATTCTCAGATTAGGACGAAACACTGAAAAATAATCAATTTGTGTTTTCAGCTTTGTTTTATTCTTATTTACTTTGCTAGACTTACAGAGAATAGAAAATATGGAGCTTCTATATGAGCAGGGAAAAATAGTCGCTAATAATGTGAGCCCACTAATGACAGGGTTTTGCTGAATTTCCTAATTACTGAGATGTGTAATCACCGAAAATAAGAGCACTTAATGAGCTAACATTAAACCACAAAGAGTCACCTGAGAGCATCAATTAGTCATGTGTTCACTTTGAAATGTTTGTTGCACAAATGTAGGTCAGTTGACAAATGAATATGGGTGAATGGAGTTTAATTTTCAACCCTCAACAATTAACAATCTTTACTTTTGATATCTGGGCAACAGCTTTTTTAATAGATACAGAAGTAAAGAAAGACCCAAAAGATAATTAAGTGCCATCTGTTCTTGTGAAGTGCCTCCAATTTTTAGTGTGGTAATGCGTTCTTCCTTTGTGCATTAGCTGAAACGGGTCAACCTTCTACAGCTCAGCATGGCAAGAGCGAGTGCGCATTCAGCTTTATCAGACAAAATGTATTCAAGATTTTCCAATGAGTTTGGTAGTCATCTCAATTTTGAAATCAAGTTTTAATGGTGCTTGAGTTGCATTTCTGTGAATTGTTGCCCTCTACTAAATTTAAAATGAAATCAGGCACAGGATAGGTGACAGGGGAATGAAGAGAGTATGAGTCAGATCCTGGTATGAATTCTGATGTGCATATCCACAAATGCCCTTCTTTATGAAACAAGTAGCTTTGACAGACAGGGGGAAAGGCACTCTTCTTTTTCTTGCCTTCTGTCCATCAGCAGAGGGGTTTTTCATTTATGTAATAGACTGTGGCATGTTTCCCCAAACTTTCTGTTTATGAGGTTAATTTTAAAGTGATTCACAGCAAACTCTTTTTTGGGTTAAACCGGGATATTATTTATTCATTCATTCAAACCTGAGAGATGGTCCTCATAATTTGACATACATACACAAGAAAGAGATAGGAAAGAAATTAGCTTTACAAACAGGATTAACTTAAAAATAAGCTAAAAATACATATATTAGTTTGCATGAATGTTAGTGAAGGTTCCTTCACATTGGAGTTCATATGAGTTCAGCTGGCTGAAAACAGAAGTTAATGAATTTCTTTAAAATTGGTGAAGGTGCAACAAGATGAGGAAGGTTTGTTCTTTGGACAATGACAGGAATCTTCCAGAGAACAAGCTTCAAGAACATTTAGATTTGAGGCAGATTTTGTTGTCAGCCTGGTGTTTCTACTCTGTTATTGACAGGCTGGATGTTAAACAACAGTTTGCCCTGTGAATCCAGGAATGTAATGTCAAAACTTTTTCAAAAGCCAAAGGAGCTTGAATCATACGGTTCACCAATATTACTCATATTGAAGAGTCAGTTTCTATGATTCAATGGCAGAGCAGGTTCGACAGTATTAGAATAGGATAATGAAATTGTTACTATATAGTTATGACGGCGGCGCGGGCTCGTTGGGCCGAAGGGCCTGTTTCCCGTGCTGTGTTGCTCTAAAAAAAAGACAAGCTTAATGGCTTAGTCCAGTTCCAAAATTTTCTATGTAGTCAAAATCTATTATTCACTCAAGGAAATTGTTATTAGTGCCTCCATAGATATAACAATTACTTTCTCTTTGTTAGAAGTCTAGGCTAGGAAAAAGAGCATCTATTGCTCCCTTGTTTTATTGATTATAATGGATCCATGTAATGATAGGTGTGAGATTCCGTAAGAATGAATGTTGAGCAATTACTTTTGAAAGGTTCCAAGATTGTAGCCAATTTGCAAATCATGAGTCTTATAGCAGCCATGATCTTTGGTCCAGTAAATTTCATTTTTAAATTAGCAGACAGTAAGTTTTGCTTTAAACAGTCTATGGATCTCTTTAATATCTTATGGATATGATGCAACAAAAAAGTTTAGCTTTCTGCTTCACGTTTTAGAAATTTCCAGTCCTACTAAAACACAAACCCAATGACATGTTGCTTTTCATTAATCTGAAATGTTCAGGAAAATTCTCCAATCGCGGTTGGAGAATTCTCCAAACCCAGCATCCTGGTTGAGATTGGAGCATTCAGGCCTTTACATTTGGTGTAAAGTTAAATTGAATCCACCGTGCCAAATTTTCGCTGCCAAGACAGATGTTCAAGACAGAAAATCTTCTGACTCAGCAAAATGTTTAAAAGCCCCCTACAATATTTATTCTGTAGAGGCAGCAAAGTTGGACCTCTCCACTCTGGAAGCAGATAATAGGCAGTTACGATAGTGGTTAGTGCTAAGACAAATTGGTTGAAAGGCCTGCTTCATTTTTCTGGGACTTTACCTCAGGCATATTAAAATCAATTAGACTCTCTAGTCCTTATCTCTTAGACACAATCTCATACCAGTATCCACTCCCTATATTACCTCCATTCTCCTTTGTTCCCTTCATCCCCAGTCACCAGTATGCAGTAAGTACAGAGCCAATGAGCCAAGTAATAACAATGGTATATATTTAACTGCTGAGGAGCAAAGTCACGCAATAAGTAAAATAAAAGCTGTTGTTCTTGCAGCCGTATACAGATCAATCAGCCAAGATCATTACCGCATCAGTAAAAGAAGTCTATCACATCACACCCCTTAATTTTATCCAGAGAAACAGCAGACATTGACATAATAGCTTATTATGGCCTCATAAAAATGTCAATCAAACAAAGTAAACACTCTACTTCATTTTTTCACTTCTATGTATTTGTGCATCCTGGACCTTAGCCAAGCATTTATAACAAATGCACCAGGAAACTATATTAGCAGAATCAGATTTCCAGACAGTGATCTCTATCTGGGTTCATTATGATTGTTTCGCTGAGCAACTTTCTGAATGGATGCCTTTGTTCCTGAACTGAAATGTTATTATATACTGGGTATGGAGTAGGTCTTGGGACATAGGTAAGACTATAGGTAAGAACATAGTGGTTCTTGAACCCAGACTATGGATTACATCTTCTTTGAAGGGCCATGAGTCATGGAGAAGCAGGCATGAAAATTGTGGGGGAACTACAAGAAGCCTATCCTTGAAATAGAGCTGCCTAAGTCATGAGTGCAGGATGTTGGATCCCCACCTTCAACTTTATCCTGTACGGTCAAAAAATTGTTGGCACTGGAATGGAGCAGGATCCTCTGAACTGGGACTGGTCCATCATTTTTAAGTGGTTTGAGAATCACAGAATCCTACAATGTAGAAAGAGGCCCATCGAGTCTGCACCAACTAGGCATTTACCCTAGCTAGCCCCCTGACATTAAGGGGTAATTTAGCATGGCCAAGCTACCTAACTTGCACATCTTTGGACTGTGGGAGAAAACCAGAGCACAGGAAGAAAACTCACGTCCAGATTCTGCAAAAGCCCAACTCACTATGTTTCTAGGAATTAGAAGAAACATCTTAAAAATAATTAGGTACATTTTGCTTCAACCTAAGTATCACAGTGGCACCATTCCGATCCTTTATGGTAGAACACAGCACCTGAGTGTAGAAGACAAGGCTGAAACATTTGCAACCATCTCCAGCCAAAGGTGTCAAGTAACACCTTTTCATCCAGGCCATCTTGACCTTCTCTGAGGTCCTCACCATCACAGAAGCCAGAAACACTAAAGTGAAACATCATCATACATGTCCTTTCCAGAGAAAAATAAGACAAACCCAGTCTAACTAATCAGTCTACTTCTGACCATCAGCAAAGTGATGGAAAATTTCATTGACAGTGTGATCAAGTAGACGCGTTCATGAATATGCTGCTTGTCACTTAGGCTTCCACTGAAGTAACTCAACTTCAGACCTCATTTGAACCCTGATGTAAACAAGGAAAATGTTGCTGAATTCAAGAGGTGAAGTAATAAGACATGTGGTAGGAAAATGTTTTTGTTCTCTTGGGCAATTCCTCAGAATTAAATATATCTGCTTCCACTCCTGTTTGATAGGTTCTGAGATAGCTGATAAGTCTAATGCCTAGTTTGCAGACACTAATACATGTGAGGTAGGTAGTGCCTGAAGAGTTGGGTAGATGAGTTGTTTGGCAGTTTGAGTGCTCGCACAAACATTGGGACTTCACTTCAGTGTGTTCCCACATTTGGTGTTTTTTCAAATTAGATTTCTCTCCTTTTGGTTGGTCACAGGCCAGGGTCACCCTTGAGTTGATACATAAGTTTGAGTGGTCAAATGAAAATTGTAAACTTGCAATCAATAAGGACCATTGGAGCAGGAGTTGGCCATTTATCCATTCAAGCTTGCTCCGCCATTCAGTAAGTTCATGGCAAATCTGAGTCTGTCAGCCCCATGATCCTTGGCTCCTTTTGTATGTGAATAAATTCAGTGTGCCAACCTCTATTCCTTTTGGGGAACTTGCTTGTTATTTCCTCAACAATCTTTAAAATTGGATAAACATAATTTCACAAAGCCATGTTGACTTTACTGGATCACATTGTGATTTTCTCAGTATCCTGCTATCGCCTCCTTAATACTGGCTTCTCGCAATTCTACTATGTCAGATGTTAGGTTAACTGGCTTATATTTTCCTGCTTTCTGTCTTCCACTTTTCTTGAATACAGATGCTACGTCTGTCATTTTCCAATCTGTTGGGATTTTTCTAGAATCTAAAGAATTTTGGAAATTATAACCAATACCACTTACGTACCTGCAGCCATTCATTTAAGGCCCTGGATGACGGGCTTTAAATGAAAGGCTGCAGAATGAAGGGCTTGTCAGCCTGAAGTCCAGTAGTTTTACTAGTAGATTTTCCCTGTTGATGGTGATAGTGGATCAACGCCACTTTTAGTTTTTTTCTTTCGATTTCAATACTTATAGAAACTCTTACTATCGATTTTTGGATAAAAAGCTAATCTTCCCTCATACTTTATTTTCTCTTGTTTTACTATTTTTAAGTCAATTAGAGATCTTAAGTTAACATTTCCACCTGAACTTGCAACATCTCACTTGTTGCCCTGTCTGGAGACAATACACATCTATTTAATCTATACCTAATGCTATCTCCACTCACACTGTTGTTGACCTGGAACACACATTGGTTCCCCAGGGAACCAATCACTGAATTCTTGAGGAGACTGTATCACAATTAACAGGACACAACTAACTGACTGTGAGTCAGTTAATTGATGGAACACTGAGTACAGATCAGCACTTATTAAGGGATTGTTTAATATGTAGAATAATATTGCAAAGGAATCTACTTATTGAATTTCATGAAAGCCATAGAACTAGCTCTTTTCTTTGTAAATGTGGAAAAAGTAGCCCAGGAACTTCAGGGATCCATAAACAGTACTATTACCACATACAGGGGATTTATATACTACAGTGGATAAACTCACATTTGCTGCCAAAAAGGACAATTGGAGTTGGTGGCTGTGAGATTCCAGAATTAGGTAGGAAATCACTTGTAGTCTTGGAGTCTGCCTTAAATAAAGTTACAGAAAAAAAATGCATACCGCTCAGACCAAAGAATGAAGCCACCTCAGGACAGGGGTCTACCAATAAACCAGCCTAAGGATGAGGAATTGTAGAAGTTAAATTGCATCACTACACCCTAAGTGGCCCCAGTGAAGATTAACCTCCAGGGAAAGGGTCCAGACATAGAGGTAGACACAGGAGCTGCTCTATCTATTATTGGAGAGCCAACATTTAGCTGACTCTGACTGGGCTTCTTGCCTTTAAGTCCATTGGACACAAAGGCTAGCTGGCCACACATATTGAAATATATTATTACATATTGTTAGGACTACTGTAACCCCTGTTACACAGGGCAGTCACTCTGACTCCCTCTAATAATGGTGCAAGGTCAGTGCCCAGCCTTTTGGGAAGAGACTGGTGCCAGAAAAATTACCTGGATTGGCAACAAATCATTAACATGGTAGTGTAATTTATAAAAAGTCATTGGGAAGTATCCCAATGTGTTCTTTGAAGCCTTGGGAAGATTGAAGGAGCTAGGGCCAGGATCTGTGTGGATCCAGAGATTGGGCGTAATACTTACAGGCATGACTGGTCCCTATGCTCTATGTGCCAAAGTAGAAGCCAAATTGAAATGAGGAACTTGGTATTATATGCCCAGTGCAATTCACTGAATGGGCCGTGCCTGTAGCCCCAGTTTTAAAGCCTGACAATTTGGTCTGTCCCTGTGGTGATTATAAATTGAAAATCAACAGAACCTCCCATTTAGACAGATCCCCTGTGCCACTCATAGCAAACTTATATGTGAAGCTGTCTTGGGGTCAAATTAGATATGAGCTGCACCTACCTACCTACCTCCATCT
This sequence comes from Sphyrna mokarran, assembly GCA_024679065.1. NCBI lineage: Eukaryota > Metazoa > Chordata > Chondrichthyes > Carcharhiniformes > Carcharhinidae > Sphyrna > Sphyrna mokarran. The sequence continues at coordinate 137,166,852 of JAGIQG010000001.1, forward strand.
TGAAATGTTATCCAGGAAGTATATCACCATAAATATTCACAAAGAACTATATGCATACTGGTTTTCCCTTAGCATGTATTTGGCTTGTGCCATTTTGCAAAGGACGATGGAGAACATCCTTCGAGGGGTTCACAGAATGGCAGCCTATCTCAGAAGCTACTGCATAGGAATATTTGGAGAATTTGGAGGAAGTCTTACGATCTATTTCTGAATCTGGCATCCAACTCAAAAGAAGAAAATGTGTGTTCCAGGTCAATGAGATAACATACCTCGAGTATAGAGTTGACAAGGATGGATTACATCCTGTCAAAGAAAAGGTGAAGGCCATAAAAGGAGTTCTATACTGCATCCAGTTTCCATTTTCAATATCTTTCTGTCACTGTCTTATCAGATTTGTTGAAAGGCAAGACTGGCCAAACCTTTTAGAACATAGAACATAGAACACTACAGCACAAACAGGCCCTTCGGCCCACAAGTTGCACTGATCACATCTATACCTACCAAGCCACAGACCTATCTATAACCCCCATCCCATTATATCCCATATATTCATCCAGAAGTCTTTTAAAAGACCCCAGCAAGTTCGCCTCTACCACCACCAATGGCATCCAATTCCATTCACTCACCACCCTCTGAGTGAAAAACATACCCCTAACATCTCCTCTGTACTTGCTTCCCTGCACCTTAAATCTGTGTCCTGTCATAGCGACCATTTCAGCCTGGGGAAATAGCCTCTGAGAATCCACCCTATCTATTCCTCTCAACATTTTATAAACCTCTATCAGGTCGCCTCTCAACCTTCGTCTCTCCAGGAAGAAGAGTCTCAGCTCCCTCAACCTATCCTCATAAGGCATGCCTCCCAATCCAGGCAACATCCTTGTAAATCTCCTCTGCACCCTTTCAATATCTTCCACATCCTTCCTATAGTGAGGCGACCAGAACTGCGCACAGTATTCCAAGTGGGGTCTGACAAGGGTCTTATAAAGTTGCAATGTTCTTCGTTGCTAATGTAATGATCCAGGAAGCCCGACTAGAAAAAAAGATAGTTTATTATAGAATGCAAAGTACAACCACTACCATGGTTTACACACACTAGTCCCTATTTGGGAGTACAGTTCAGCAGGCCCAATCTTGAACCTGCCTTATAAAAGGCTCAGGTAATGAATTCCAGCTGAGCAGGCCACTGTCTGTTACCAGGGGAACTCACAGGGGGATCAATCAATGATTCCCCATGGACCTCGTAGGGTTATAGATTATCACATGAACAGAAAAAGCAAGAGTAGGAGTAGGAGTAGGCTATTCATCCCCACATTTGCCCTACCATTCAACAAGATGGCAGCTGATCGGATTGTTGGTCTATCTCTACTTTACTGCTTTCCCCCATAACTGTTGACACTCTTGTAAATCAAAAATCTGTATCACTGAACCTTGAATATATTACTGGCCTTCAGTATTCACTGGGAAAGAGAATTTCGAACTTCAACTTCTGAGAGAAGAAATCCCCCTCATATCCACCTTAATTGGAAAACCCTTAACTTTGAAACTGTATCCCTTAATTCTAAATTCCTCCATGAGAGGAAACATCCTTTCAGCATTTACCCCTCTCAGAATTGGTGAAGTAATGACTCAAAAAACCTGACTGGAAAGGAACATAATTTATTACAGAAATGCAAAGTAAAACCATTACAGCAATGTACTCACACTAGTCCCAGTGTGAGAGTACAGTTCAGTCCTGCATCTGTCTTATAAAAGGCACAATAGGCAATCCTTTCATCCCAGGACTTAATTTTCTTTGAACTGGCTCCAATGCAGGTATATCCCTTCATAAGGAAGTAGATATAAATCATACACAGGTGAGGACTCTGCAACACCTTCTACCGTCGTAAAAAGATTTCCCCATGTTTATTCTCCATGCCCCTTGCAATAAAGGCAAGCATTTCATTTGTCTTTCTGATTTCTTGCTGGACCTGTGTGCGAGCTTTTTGTGATTCCTATAAAAGGACACCCTTAAGGGAAATGAGGGATGAACAATAAATGTGAGCCTCCCCAGTGATGCTCATGTCACAAGAAAGAAGAAATGAACACCCACATTTCTCTATCCAGCATTATTCTGCAGACTCCCTCTATTTAAATCAAAGTCTCATAATTTTCCTTATTAAAATTCATACACCAAACTTTTGCCCACTCACTTAACCTATCTATATCCAAATAGTTGTTTGATGGTACGGAACTTGAGTATTTCTGAAAAAAACACAGGCTGTTGAAATTTTTCATTTTGTATACATCAGAATGATTTGCAAGAATACCAATTATACAGGGAACAACAATTTGCACATCATGAGAAGTGAACGCTAATTGGTTGGCAAGTGGAGACTCATTGGTAGAGGTGTTGTGGTGTTGAATGCACCAGTTAGCTAATGACTGATGGTTAACTGCCGAGCTTTGTTTAAATTCAGACGGGGCAGGTTGACTCTGGCCAAGGTATTGCCCTGGGGAATGCTTGTTTCAATTAAACAAAATCATCAGAAAATTTGTCTAAAATAAACTCTGTTCCTTCATCCAAGTTATTGATACGGATTGTAAATCATTGAGGTTCATGAAGCATCCACTAGTTGCAGTTTGCTAAACTAAAAATGACCCATTTTATCCTGATTCTCCATTTCCTGTTAGTTAGCTAATCCTCTGTCCATGCTTATGTATCTCCTCAACACTATGAACTCCTTTCCTGTGCAGTGACCTTTTATGTGTCTCCTTACTGAATGTCTTTTTGGAAATCCAAACACACTACACCTACTAGTTCCACTCTACTCACCCTGCTTGTTACATGCTCAAAGAACTCTGATGCATTTATCAAGCACTATTTCCCTTTCACAAAACCATGAGACTGCCTGATTGTATTATGATTTTCTGATTGCCTGCTGTGCTTCATTCAAAAATGTACTCTCATGTGACAAAAATTATGCCATCTGGTTCAAAAGTTTCTGCTTTCTGTCTCCCTCCTTTCTTGAGCATAAGTTATGGTTTTTCAATTTACTGGGACTTTTCGGGTAATTAGGGAATTTTGGAAGATTACAACCAATGCTTCCACTATCTCTGCAGCCACTTCTTTTGAGTACCTAAGATATATTTTCTCAGATCCAGAGAACTTGTCAACTTTAAGCCCATTAATTTGCCTATTATTCTTTCTTTGAGTAATTGTGATTACTCTATATTCCTCCCTCTCTTTTGCCTCTTGAATTTCTACTATACTTGGGATGCTTTATATGTCATTAACTGTAAAGACGGATGCAAAATACTTGTTGAAAGCCTATGCTAATTCCCCATTTCTCCTTATTCCACAGACTTTATTTGCTGGAGCCCTCTTACGTTTGTGAGCTCTGTCCCTTCCTGTTGAATGCTGGTTATCATTCTGTGTATTGTTACCTTGTAATTGTTCATTTTGTTTAACTCCCTTCACGCGAATCAGTCCCTTCCACAACTATTTAGTTTAAAGTCTCCTCTACAGCCATTGAATCCCTACAGTGCAGGAAAAGGCCATTTGGCTCATCAATTTTACACTGACTCTCTGACAGCATGTTATTCTGTGATCCCAGGCCTTATCTCTGTAACCTCACATGCTTACCCCACTAATTCACCTGAACTACTCATTAGGACACTTGGAGGCAATTTAGCACAGCCAATACACCTAACCTGCATATCTTTAGGCTATAGGAAGAAAGCTAAGCACCCCCACAGAGAAAAATATGCAAACTCCATAAAGATACCCAATGGCTGGAATTGAACCTGGTTCCCTGGAGCTGTCAGACAGCTGTCTAACCACTATGTCACCGTACCATCCCAGTTTGAGTTATGAGGATGGAGAGGTGGAGAGATTGTCACTTTCTACATTCTTCCAAATTAAGACAGAAATGAGGAAATTTAAGGATAGACTCCTCCTCTGGAGGCCGAGTGAGCCTCTTATGTGACCAGTGACAACATGGTGACATAGTGGTTAGCACTGCTACCTCACAGCACCAGGGACCCGAGTACAGTTCCCAGCTTGGGTCATTCTCTTTGTGGAGTTTGCACATCCTCGCTGTGTCTACATCGGTTTCCTCTGCTGTTCTGGTTTCCTTTCACAGTCCAAAAGATGAGCTGATTAGGTGCATTGGCTATACGAAATTTTCCCTCAGTACACTTGAACAGGCGCCAGAGTGTGGCAACGAGGTGAGAGAATTAATGCAAAAGAACACATGACTCATTTGTATTTAACTTTGCCTGACTTAAAGCATCTTTGCCTTGTATAGTATGCTGCAAAAGAAAGAAGAGATTGAGAGTGGATGTAAATGGTGGTAATTTTGAGTTTAGATGCTCACGTAAAAAAGAAAGTATTAGATTTATTTGTCACACACCTCCCCTGAAGAAAAAAATTACAATGGCATTGATGTAATCATAGAATCTCTACATTGCAGTAGGAGGCCATTCGGCTCAAATCAGCACCAACCACAATCCCACACAGTCCCTATTCATGTAACCCTGCATATTTACCCTGCTTCATTGCAATGTTAGCATAAGCTTACTTGTAACTCATTGCAGTGTTAACATAAGCCTACTTGTGACACTAATAAATAAACTTTAAACAGCTAATGGCCACTTAAGTGCCTCATGCCATTGTCAATGATATTCTATCAGTATTGTCTGGGGACTAGATGACATTGTATTGCCACAGAGAGAAGTTTCCATCTCTGCTGACTCCTGATTGGGCATTCTGTGTCCTTTGTAGGCAAGGGCTGCAAATGCTTATAGATCCGCTTCACTCCATAACACTCCCCTCCAACCTTGAGCTCACCTCACCCATCTTTCTCCTAGTGCCTTCTTCATGAATACTGCACTGGGCTCCCTGAGTACTAGCTGTGACCACAACTTGTTTGTGGTATTGCTGGAACAGAAAAGCTGCTGGCCTTCTGATTAGCTGACAACACTTGAAGACTGACTCTTTGTCTTGAAATGCAGATAGTTTACTGTCTTTTTGGTATTTAATATCTTCAGGGCTCCTGAAGATGGCCATGGCGGGGTTGCCACCAGCTTTCTGGCTGATGGACAAAGTTACCACCACAATCACTACATTCAACCCATCATCTCTGTCCCATCTTTAGAATTGGAGATGGTGAATCCCCACTTCATTGAGCATGCACGCACATGATAATTATTAAACCTAGGCTTCTTCAAAGGACAAGAATAATATTTACTGGCCCAATATTTTTGTTTATCATAATTAATTTATGCTTCCGAATGTAAAAGAGAAACATGATAATGAAAGAAGAAAATCTAATAGGCTGTAGTCCGATAATTCAGTAACAATTAGGAATAATACTGATTTGGGGCCATAGTGAAAACATGGGTGGCATGGTGGCACACTGTTAGCACTGCTACCTAGCAGTGTCAGGGACCCGGGTTCAATTCCAGCCTCAGCTCACTGTCCGTGTGGAGTTTGCACATTCTCCCATGTTTGCATTCTCCTGGGTGTTTTGGTTTCCTCCCACAGTGTAAAGATATGCAGGTTAGGTGGATTGGCCATGCTAAATTGCTCCTAGTGTTAGAGGATAAGCGGGGTAAATATGCAGGGTTACATGAGTAGGGACTGGGTGGGATTGTGGTTGGTGCAGACTTGATGAGCCGAATGGTCTCCTTCCACAGTGTAGAGATCCTATGATTATATCAATGCCATTGCAATTCTTTTCTTCAGGGAGGTATATAACAAATAAATATAATATTTTCTTTTTTGCATGATCATCTAAACTCAAAATTGTCACCATTTACGTCCATTCCCAATCTCTTCCTTCTTTTGCAGCATACTATACAAGGCAAAGACACTTTAAGTCAGACACAGTTAAATACAAATGAGTCATGTGTTCTTTTATGTTAATTTCCTGAGGGCTGAGTACTCTGTTTACAAGTTGCCTGTTAGCTGGACGTTGGTTTCAATAGTGTATTGCCAGGACAACCCATTAAACTGGACGTGAGACCTGAGCTTCAGCAAGACATTAGATCAGCTGAGTTCAGATTGTCTGCAAAATGGCTATGCCAACCAAAAACAGCAAATCTTTAGCATGATCCTTAGTAGACCAAAAGCATCTTGACATATGTAGCCCCTCTTGTAACCTCCGCTGCTGCAACTGCTGTTTTCCATTCTTACTCTCCCGTGCACCTGCTGGTCACAACACAACATTATTGTCACAGATGCTAGTTGTATCTCTTCCAATGTCAAAAACATCTGTGGATCTTTGAACAATTTGAACTTTGAAAGCCTCCATGAAGCATAACTCAATCTCTTTGTTTAACCGGCATATTTCCTGAACCATGGGAAACTTGGAGTGGAGGCATTAAATTACAATGTCAGTATACTGTAATTGAGTTGAAAATTGCCTTGTCACTGTGTGCTAATGATGCTAATGGCTATGTTAATTACCGACCCACCTGTCCTAATGATCATGTCAACTTTAGTGAGCAGGTTATTCACGCAGAGCCTCTATTAAACACAGAACTGGCAGCTTTGGAGCTAGGTTTACTGTCCTGTTCCAGTGTTCCTCACTCTTACTACTGGCCCCTCAGTGAAAAGGATAATACTGACATTTATATCTTCTACTCTACGGCCTGAGTTAAAATTGCCTTTCAGAGGCTGATGGTTTCCAGGACCCATAATCTGCATGTTTGAAAGAGGCCTTTTCCAGTAAGAGCTGGTTAAAATTAGAATTACTGTAAAGCAGATGAGATTTTGCCAAGTAACTCACCTGGAGTAACCGATGAGTAAGGTTAAAATTGCTTCTCAGTCACAGAACTAAGCAGATATCTGATCACTGAAATATAGAATAATCACACCTGATCACTGAAATATAGAATAATTTCAGCAAGGTGTTTTATAAGGTCCCCCCATGCAAGACTTCTTGAGAAGGTGACAGGGTATGGGATCTAAGGGGCTTTGGCCTTGTGGATCTGTAACTGGCTTGCCTGCAGAAGGCAGAGAGTGGTTGTGGATGGGTCTTTTTCTGCATGGAGATCCATCACCAGTGGAGTGGATCTGTTCTAGGACCCTTGCTGCTTGTTATTTTCATAAATGACCTGGGTGTGAAAGTGGAAGGATGGGTTAGTACGTTCGCTGACAATACGAAGTTGGTGATATTGTGAATAGTCTGGAGGGTTGTCAGAATTGCAGCAAGACATAGATAGGATGCAAGACTGGGCAGAGAAGTGGTTCTGACTTCGATGCAGATAAATGTGTAATGGTCCATTTTGGCAGGAACAATGGAATGAAGGAGTACAGGAGCAGAAGGATCTTGGAGTCCGGGTCCACAAGACTCTTAAATCGGCCTCGCAGGTAGAGGATGTGGTCAAGAAGGCGTATGGTGTACTAGCCTTCATTAATCGAGGGACTGAGTTTAGGAATCGGGAGGTAATGCTGCAAATTTATAAGATCCTTGTCAGACCCCACTTGGAGCACTGTAAGCAGTTCTGGTCACCTCACTATAGGAAGGATGTGGAAGCTATTGAGAGGGTGCCGAGGAGATTTACAAGGATGCTGCCTGGATTGGGAGGCATGCCCTATGAAGATAGGTTGAGGAGATAGGCCTCTTCTCCCTGGAGAGACAAAGGCTGAGAGGCGACCTGATAGAGGTTTATAAAATATTGAGAGAAATAGATAGGGTGGATTCTCGGAGGCTATTTCCCAGGGCTGAAATGGTCGCTACGAGAGGACGCAGGTTTAAGGTGCTGGGCAGCAAGTAAAGAGGTGATATTAGGGGTAAGTTTTTCACTCAGAGGGTGGTGAGTGAATGGAATCGGCTGCCGTCAGTGGTGGTGGAGGTGAACTCGCTGGGGTCTTTTAAAAGACTTCTGGATGAGTCCATGGGATTTAATGGGATTGGGAGTTACAGATAGGTCTATGGCCTAGTAGGTATGAGTATGATTGTGGGCTGAAGGGCCTGTTTGTGCTATAGTGTTCTATGTTCTATAATCATTTTCCGCCAGTGGTGATATTTCTGCTTGAACACTCTCTGTTACTCCAAGTAATGCCAATAGGCTGAAACAGAGGCTATTTATCTTGGTCAGGTTACCTAGTGCTTCACTTACCTTCCTGGACAAGGTACAACGAAATATCAGATTACCCTTCTCTCACCACATCCATCAAACCTTTTTCCATCAGAAACTTTCCTGTCTTTAAATATTGAAAACCAAATTCCACTGCAGAGATTTATTCTACCTTCATCTTTTCTCAGCATCTTAGATTTGTGACAAAAGCAATTCTGCCTTGTGTTAGCTTTCAATGATTCTGTTGATTCAGTCCCCAGTTGCAGGCAGGGATATTTTTTGGGCATCCCCTCTTTGTTTGCATAACTTTGTAGCAAGATCTATTGAACCAATCTAAAGAAACAATGGCCTGGATTTTAGTGCAGAGCCCACATCACCACATTTGCCAATTATGACAATCAGTCGAGCTGCAAATTGGATCCAATAACTAGAATTGAAGACCTACATAAGTTAAATTTATTTATTAGTGTCACAAGTAGGCTTACATTAATGCTGCGATGAAGTTAGTGTGAAAGTCCCACAATCTGGTGCCTGTTCAGATACACTGAAGGAAAATTTAGCATGGTCAATGCACCTAACCAGCCAAATTAGCTGGGGGTTAGACTTGTATGAAACTTGTCATACTTATCAGCAGTTAAAGCTGGATGAGGCATCAAGGGAATTCGTGACAATCAACACTCACAAAGACTTATTCCAATGTACCCGGCTGCCGTTGGGAATATCAGTACGTCCGATATTCCAGTGACATTGGAAAGCTTGTTGCAGGATTTGCCCACAATAGTAGTCCATTTCGACGATCTGTTAATTATGGGGGCTTCTGAAGAAGAACATTCAGAAATTATTGAAGAGGTGTTGCAAAGATTTAAAAATGTGGGAATAAGGCTAAAAAGAGAAAAATGTATATTCCAAGCTCTCAAAGTCACTTGGAATCATTGAATTCCTACAGTGCATAAAAAGGCCATTCAACCCACTATGTCTGCACCATCTCAGAATCTTAACAGTCTCACCCCACTGCCTGTCCAAGCTCTTGATTAACTTACTTTATGCTGAATTTCCCTCTAGTTGAATGACACTGTAACTAGTTATGTTGTTGTGAAACATTAATCAAGGGGGATGGATGTGGTAGCATTCCCCTTTAATGGGCAAGTTTATTTGGATTTATATAACCCATCTTGGGTCAATCATGGCAGAGAATGCGAATCTAACATGGGCTTTCGAATTTTGGAATCTGGGGGAGTCATGACATTTAGAAGCATTCTTATTTCTGTCCTGTACATAGTTGTTTCCCCCAGTAAGCCCTTTGTTGGTTTATCTACCTGGCTGTTTGCCCTTACTATGTCCTTATTATAAAATCAAACAGATTTAGTCATAAATTGCATTATTTACAGAAGCAAGCAGTATAATGAAGAAAGAACTCAATGCTAGAAGCAGCTCAGAAAGTCTAAATCGGGCACAAACTCATCACATCAGAATCTATAATAAAAAGCCAGCAGCCTTCTTTTCTGTTTTTTGTTATTTATTTACGGGACGTGGGTGTCGCTGGCTAGGCAAGCATTTATTGTTCGTTTTTTATTGCCTGTGAGAAGATGGGAATGAACTGCCTTCTTGAACCACTGCGGTCCATGTGGTATAGGTAAACTGATATTGGAGATGCCAGCATTAGATTGGGATAAAGACAATAAAAAGTATCTCAACACCAGGTTAAAGTCCAACAGGATTATTTTATAGTAAACACCCCTAGCTTTCGGAGTCCTGCTCCTTCGTCAGGTGAGTGGGGAGTTCTGATCACAAATGGTGCATATAAAGGCACACTGAGTTTACAGAATACTGATTAGAATGTGAATCTTTACAGCTAATCAAGTCTTAAAGGTGCAAACAACGTGAGTGGAGATAGCATTAAGCATAGGTTAAAGAGATGTGTGTTGTCTCCAGACAGTACAGTAAGTGAGATGTTGCAAGCCTAGGCAAGTCATGGGGGTTACAGATAGTGTGACATGAACCCAAGCTCCCGTTTGAAGCCATCCTCATGTATGCGGAACTTGGCTATGAGTTTCTGCTCAGTGATTCTGCTCTGTCATGTCGTGAAGACCACCTTGGAGAACGCTTACCCAAAGATCAGAGACCAAATGCCCATGACCACTGAAGTGTTTGCCAACAGGAAGAGAACGGTCTTGCCTGGTGATTGTCGAGCAATGTTCATTCATCTGTTGTTGTAACGTCTGCATGGTCTTCCCAACGTATCATGCAGCGCATCAGGTAGACAACTTTGGCCAAGTTGCAAGAGTAGGTGCTGTGTGCCTGGTGGACGGTGTTCTCATGTGAGATGATGGCATTGTTGTTGAATCACTTTTCTCTGTCTATCACATGATGCTTATGTTATTTGGTGGGCGAGTGGTCCTGTGTTGTAGCTTTACCAGATTGACACTTCATCTTTAGGCATGCCTGATGTTGCTTCTGACATGCCTTCCTGCACTCTTCATTGAACCAGGGTTGATCCCCTGCCTTGGTGGTAATGGTAGAACGAGGGACATGCCAAGCCATGATTGTGGTTGAGTACACCTGTAAGACTGCTGATGGGCCACAACACCTCATGGTTGCCCAGTCTTGAGTTGTTAGATCTGTTCAAAATCTACTCTATGTAGCACAGTGGTAATACCACACAATATGAAATCAATCACAAGAGTACTTGAATAAGCGAAACTCAGACCCATTGTTTGACAATGATCCAGCTATTAGAAACCAATAGTATAGACAATGGAAATCAATATTCAAGTCACAGAAACAGTTGCGATTTAATAAGGCACATATTTTTGGGGAAAGGAAGTAAGGAGAAACAACAAACCAGCAAAGGAACAGGATCTTACCAAAGACCCATCAACAGACAGAGAAAACGCAGACAGGGAAGACCTTTGACTGCCCTATGTGAGCAATCAAACTAGGTTCGATTGCACCTCAGCCAGAGTTGAAGCTGCTGCTACAAGGGAATCCAACTTCCTGAAGTTCCAGATTCCTCTTCAATAGACCTAGAGGATTGCAGGACTAAATTGGTTGCAGATCTTTACCTTGGAGGAAAGCAAGTGTGACCAAACAGTTGTTGAAATTTGACGTGTAAATGCAGGCAACTTTTTATAACCACAATAGTTTGAGGGTGTATGTATCTGTAAGAAAGTGCGAATTGGTGTGGGTGGGTCCATATATATCAGGTATTGAATACTGACCATTTATCTTATGAAACTCATGAGAAAACCTGTCATTTGTCTGTTCCTGGCAGCTACAACACTTGGGCTTGAAACACTTCTTTTCCTTGTGTTTTAAAACTCTGCTGTCTTTAACTTGTCAAGAAATGAAAAGAGATTTATCATCTTTCTCTTATCTATAATATACTGCCCATAATCTGAAATTAGTTTGTTATTTATCTAAATAAAAACAAAGTACTGAAAAAACTCTGCAGGCCTGATAGCATCTGTTGAGATAGAAACAGAGTTAATCTTTCAAGCCCATATGGCTCTTTTTCACAGTTCAGCGAGGTATAATTCCAACATGCACAACAGAGGTGAGGCAGCCTGCACAGTGCCCAGCCCTGTTGCCTGAATTGACAAAAACAGGTGTCCTCAAGAGCCCAGAAGCATGAAATGCCCAGGCCTGCCAAGAATCTCCTGCTTTGGGACTGAAGCACCTTCCTCAACCTGACCTGCTGGAGTGGTAATTGGGTCACTGGAGTGACAGAGCATACTTGGGGGTTCTTGGATGGATTCCTCTGGGATCTCGTTGGCACTTCTCTCTGTGGGTGGCCAAGGACTCCTCCCTTACTCATTGAGGAGGATGGATACCTGAAGTAAGGTCAAAGTACCTTATGCCCGTCTTGCCTTGCCACTGCTTGATCCCATTCAAGACTAAATGAAATGTAGGTATGAGCACAAATCCGGCAGACACTGCTAGACTTGTGTTTCTAAGGCAACTGCCACTCTTCCTATGGAGATTTTGATGCACTTGCATGCTGGAACCATAGCATCAGAGAGAAAGCAGACAAGGTGGCACGGCGGTTAGCTCCAGGAACCTGGGTTCAGTTCTAAACTCAGGTGACTGTCTATGTGGAGTTTGCATGGATTTCTCCCATAGTTCAAAGATGTGCCGGTTAGATGGATTGATCATGCTAAATTGCCCCTTCATGCCAAGGTACTAGAAGGGTAAATATGTGGGATTACTGCAAAGAGTAAATCACCCCCTGACTTGCCAAAGTCTGACCACCTTTTGCAAGACACAAATCATAAAATTGATGGAATGCTCTTCACTTGCCTGGATGGATGTAGCTGTAAGAACCCTTGAAGTTCGACACCATACAGGACCATGCATTCATTTAAAAACATCCACAAAATTCAATATCGATTCCCTTCACCATCAATGAACAATGATTGCAATGTACTGGCTACAAAATGTACTGCAACAACTCACCAAGGGTCTTTTAGCAGCACTTTCCAAACCTAGTACCTTTGCCAAATTGAAGGATAAGGGCAGAAGTCCCTTCGGAACACCAGCACCTGCAATTCCCCCTCCAAGCATCACACAGACCTGACTTGAAAAAATATTGCCGTTTGTTCACTTTGGGTGTAAAAATACCACATGCACTGTAGCAGTTCAAAGAGGTGGCTCACTACCAGTTTCGAAAGGGCAATTAGAACATAGAACATAGAACACTACAGCACAGAACAGGCCTTCGGCCCTCGATGTTGCGCCGACCAATATAAAAAGCAATGCCCCTCCAAACTAAACCATTCCTTTCTCTTCCATATACTTATCAACTAACCTCTTAAACGCCACCAAACTTGGCGCATCTACAACTGCTGCAGGCAGAGCATTCCACTCCCGAACCACCCTTTGGGTAAAGAACCTACCTCTGATATCCGTCCTATAACTATCACCCTTAATTTAAAGCTGTGTCCCCTCGTGCTAGCTTTTTCCATCCTAGGAAAAAGGCTATCACTGTCCACCCTATCTAAAACTCTAATCATCTTATATGTTTCGATCAGGTCCCCTCTTAGCCTCCTCCTTTCTAACGAAAACAACCTCAAATCCCTCAGCCTCTCCTCATAAGACATGCCCTCCATACCAGGCAACATCCTGGTAAACCTCCTCTGTACACTCTCCAATGCCTCCACATCTTTCTTATAATGTGGGGACCAGAACTGCACACAATACTCCAAGTGCGGCCGCACTAGAGTTTTGTACAGTTGCAACATGATGCTGCGGCTCCTAAATTCAATCCCCCTACCAATAAAAGCTGAGACTCCATATGCCTTCTTAACAACTTTATCCACTTGACTGCCTACTTTCAGGGATCTATTGACACATACACCAAGATCCTTCTGTTCCTCAACACTATTAAGAGCCCTACCATTAGCCCTATACTCTACACATTTATTGTTCCTGCCAACGTGCATTACCTCCCACTTTTCCACATTAAACTCCATTTGCCACCTCTCGGCCCAGCTCTGCAACTTGTCCAAGTCACTCTGCAAACTATAACACCCCTCTTCCCTATCTACCACTCCACCGACTTTAGTGTCATCTGCAAATTTACTAATCCATCCTTCAATACCCTCATCCAGATCATTTATAAAAATTACAAACAGCAGGGGCCCCAAAACAGACCCCTGATGTACACCACTTGTCACCGAACTCCACGATGAATATCTCCCATCAACCACCACCCTCTGTCTTCTATCTGCTAGCCAATTCCTAACCCAATTAGCTAATCACCCTCTATCCCATACATCTGCATTTTCTGCAGAAGTCTTCCATGGGCCACTTTATCAAACGCCTTACTAAAGTCCATGTATACCACATCAACCGCCTTACCCCCATCCACCTCTTTAGTCACTTTTTCAAAAAACTCAATGAGGTTAGTAAGGCACGACCTATCCTAAGGCATGACCTACCCTAATCCCTAATTAGGGATGGGCAATAAAACTGCTGGCCTGGCTAACAATGCCCATATCCCTTGAAATATTTTTTAAGAATCAGTTATTGATGCCTCAGCTGCTGATCACATGTGATTTCTTTGTTGGCTCTGACCTTAATGTGAGTGTGCAGTGAGTAGAGGTTTGACTTGCCCGAAGGGAACGATGAGATCACTCATCCATTTCTATAGAACGATTTTCCTTTGTATCTCACGGGCAATCACTACCTTAGTGACTCCTCCCAGGCTGTTGTTGTCAGATAGGGGGGCCTCCTGCTCCCATACCTTGGAAAGAGAACATCTCTCCATTCTTCTTCCCCCTGGATGGAGAATATCCAGGGAAGTATTGCTGAACCATAGAACAGGAGGTGCTGCCTTCTCATCAACATTTTCTCTTCCAGAATTGGAGCTCCTGGCCTTGGTGAATGGATAACTAACATTTAAATATTATCACCCAGATGTTGAAGCCTGCACAATGAATCACTTCCTGCCTCCCCCTGTCCCCACCCTACAACCCATCTTACTATGAGATTTGATGTGCTTCTCACTACCGTATAATTAATAAGCTAACCAGCACAAGGTCTCAGGAGTCCGGAGCCCCTGCTCTCCAGCAAACAACACTCCAGTTTCCATTTCCTTCATCGGATTTAGTTCTGAAAAAGAAAATTCCACCCTGAGTTCCTCCTTCAAAGATGAGATGATCAGGAACATTTTAGACTCTGAACAATCAGGAAAGGCAGGAATGATGATACACGGGTGCTGTTGAAGAATTTCTAATTGAAGAGACCACAGTAATTATTACAGGGGCTCTTTATATATGGATTATTGAGGCTGCAGTAACCATGGGAATAGAGAGGAGTGTTGGGAAGCTGTCTCTTACTCTTACCTGAAGGTGCTTGTTCTTAATCTCTCCTAAGTGTAGGATGTAGAGGGCAAACTCTCAACACAAAGCAGGTGTGAATGAAAGTGCCTGAGGAATTGAGCAATTGAAATGTGGCACCTCCAAGCTGGAGACAGTATGTTTAAAAGCATAACATTTTTGGTGTCTAAAGCCCACATTCTGATCTGTCCAGCATTCTTCTGCATACCACTCATAACAATAGCATACTTTTCAGCTCCACTCAATCCTGCTCTCCCTCCAGATACTTCACATCCGCATCGGAACAGCCAACGTTCACTCTCATCCTTATCCTTTTACCTTTTTGCATGCATACCTCACGAATCAGCTTGCACAAATGTTTTCCTTCCTTGCAATCCACACAAGGGTTATCATAAATCTTTGCAAGAAATAGCACACAACCTCAAGAAGAGGCAGTAACAGACATATTACCAATGACAATTCTTGCCCATTGGGCAAGGGAATCTTGTTACAAGAGTTGTCAAAATGTCCTACAAAAAACCTTAGCCTCTTGGGGCACTGGTGCTCAAACATGTCAAGACAGCTGATCCTCTGCCAGGAGGCTGTGTGTTGGAAGGAGAGCAGAATGATGTTGGGATCCTCTTCCATTGTCATTTTTAGGAAGCGTAACTCTTCACCCACATCTAAGTCCCTTTAAGTGACAATTGCCCTAAATGATTTTTTTAAAAGTATCTTCCATTCAGAATAATCTATCAATAAACTTTTCTAAGTGAGTTATACATTGATCTACTTTACACAAGCTATTTTTGAGTTTTGCAGTATTTATTACCCATCCCCAGTTAACATTGAGGAAGTGGTGCTCAGCTACTTTCTTGAGCTTGCTGGGCCTTACAGAGTACAGATATATATCACCAATATTGTGGTGGATTTGGAGTTGCACTTAGGTGATACCAGATAAGGACTGCAGACATCTGACTCTATGGAACATTAATGAACCAGTAGTCTTTTTGATGATCCAGTTGCTTCATCACCATTATTAATACTAGATATTTAATCCAAATGAATTAATTGAATTTAAATTCTCTAGCTGCCATTGTTTGATTTGCACTCCGATCTCCTCAAAGTGATATTGCTTATTCGTCCAGGCCTTTGGGTTATCACTTCAGTAACATAAGCACCTTAGCATTGTGCCCTCAGTCCCTCTAATCAGGTACACATATGATAATGGATGCTAGAAGTGTTTGCAATACTTATATTAAATTCTGCTTCCTCTGATTCTGAGCAATTTATGTTTGTTGCTTTCTAACCCTCCGCTATTATGCATGAATCTAGTGGAATGTAAAAAAATCATAACAACTTTGCATTGTTTTTAATATTCTTGGATGGAAGTTACTGGAGCTACTGGAGTTACTGGATTTGTCAAATTAGTTTATTTTTTATAATATTCCTATTTACATTAATTGTTTAGTTTCTGTTCTTCATTAATCTCTAATCATCTCTGCATCTGTGGGCTTATATCTCCTTTTCCACTATGACAGCTGTAGTATAACACACACAGCGTTAATATGGGTTTGAATACATTATTATCCATGCAATGATGCAAGAAGGGACATGATACAGATCTCGGGTCAGTGTGATGTTGAGCAGAGATGTGTTAAGACCTCGATATGGAGATAGCTCTTTACCTGAACCAGAAACAGAAACAGAAACCCTACAGTGCAGAAAGAGGCAATTGGCCCATCAAGTCTGCACCGACCACAATCCCATCCAGGCCCTACCCCGATATCCCTACGTATTTACCGGCTAACTCCTCTAACCTACACATTTCAGGACACTAAGGGGCAATTTTAGCATGGCCAATTAACCTAACCTGCACACCTTTGGACTGTGGGAGGAAACCGGAGCACCCAGAGAAAACCCACGCAGACACTAGGAGAATGTGCAAACTCCACACAGACAGTGACCCAAGCCAGGAATCGAACCCAGATCTCTGGAGCTATGAAGCAACAGTGCTAACTATTGTGCTACTGTGCCACCCCTTCACTATATGTTTGTATACATAATGTGTATACATTATGTGTATGCACATTTACAAAAGGATTGCAAAGTCAATTCTGGTCAGGAGTGAAAGTAATAGGGTAATTGTTATGGGGGACTTTAACTTTACTAATATTGATTGGAATAGCTATAGCTCTAGCTCGTTAGAGGGTCAGTTTTTATACAAAGTGTGCAGGAAGGTTTTTTGACTCAGTATGTAGATAGGCCAACTAGAGGTGAGGCTACATTGGATTGGTGCTGGGCAATGAGCCAGACCAGGTGTTAGGCTTGGAAGTTGGTGAACATTTTGGTGATAGTGACCACAATTCGGTTACGTTCACCTTAGTGATGGATAGGGATAGGCATGAATCTGGGGGCAGTAGTTATAGCTGGGGGAAGGGTAATTATGAGGCCATCAGGAGAGAATTAGGGTGCATAGATTGGACTAGGAAGCTACAGGACTGGGAACATCTGGAATGTGGAGCTTATTCAAGGAGCAGCTGCTGCGGGTCCTTGATAAGTATGTCCCTGTCAGGCAAGGAGGAAATGGTCGAGTAAGGGAACCTTGGTATACGAAAAAAGTTGATTTGCTGGTTAAAAGGAAAAAGGAGGCTTATGTCAGGATGAGGATTGAAGGCTTGGTTAGTGCAATGGATAGCTATAGATTAGCCAGGAGGGAGCTAAAGAGTGAATTGAGGAGAGCGAAGAGAGGACACAAGAAGACTTTGGCTGATAGGATTAGGGAGAATCCTAAAGCTTTCTTTAGATATGTTAAGAATAGAAGATTGGTTAGGGCAAGATTAGGGCCAGTCATAGACAGCATTGGGAAGTTGTGCGTGGAGCCTGAAGAGATTGGAGAGGTACTGAATAAATATTTCTCTTCGGTATTCACGCAGGGTGATGTAAATGTAGTTATGGAGAGCACTGAGGTACAGGGTAGCAAACTGGAAAGTATTGAAGTAGATAGGGAGGATGTGCTAGATATTCTCGAGGTTTGAAGTTGGATAAGTCCCCTGGGCCGGACGGGATTTACCCTAGGATTCTCTGGGAGACAAGAGAGGAGATTGCAGAGCCTCTGGCTCTGATCTTCAGGTCCTCGTTGGTTACGGGTGTGGTTCTGGAGGACTGGAGGATAGCGAATGTGGTTCCATTGTTTAAGAAGGGGAAGAGAGACCTTCCAGGGAATTATAGGCCAGTGAGTCTTACTTCTGTTGTGGGCAAAGTATTGGAGAGAATACTTAGGGATAGGATTTATAGTTATTTAGAGAGAAATGAATTGATTGGGGATAGTCAGCATGGTTTTGTGAAGGGTAGGTCGTGCCTTACTAACTCATTGAGTTTTTTGAAAAAGTGACCAAAGAGGTGGATGGGGGTAAGGCGGTTGATGTGGTATATATGGACTTTAGTAAGGCGTTTGATAAGGTGGCCCATGGAAGACTTCTGCAGAAAATGCAGCTGTATGGGATAGAGGGTGATTTAGCTAATTGGGTTAGGAATTGGCTAGCAGATAGAAGACAGAGGGTGGTGGTTGATGGGAGATATTCATCGTGGAGTTCGGTGACAAGTGGTGAACCTCAGGGGTCTGTTTTGGGGCCCCTGCTGTTTGTAATTTTTATAAATGATCTGGATGAGGGTATTGAAGGATGGATTAGTAATTTTGCAGATGACACTAAAGTCGGTGGAGTGGTAGATAGTGAAGAGGGGTGTTATAGTTTGCAGAGGGACTTGGACAAGTTGCAGAGCTGGGCCGAGAGGTGGCAAATGGAGTTTAATGTGAAAAGTGTGAGGTAATGCACTATGGCAGAAATAATAAATGTGTAGAGTATAGGGCAAATGGTAGGATTCTTAGTAGTCTAGATGAACAGAGGAATCTTGGTGTGTATGTGCATAGATCCCTGAAAGTAGGCAGTCAGGTCGAGAAGGTTGTTAGTAAGGCATATGGAGTCTTGGCTTTTATTGGTAGAGGGATTGAATTTCGGAGCCGCAACGTCATGTTGCAACTGTACAAAACTCTAGTGCGGCCGCACTTGAGTATTGTGTGCAGTTCTGGTCCCCACATTATAAGAAAGATGTGGAGGCATTGGAGAGGGTACAGAGGAGGTTTACCAGGATGTTGCCTGGTATGGAGGGCAGGTCTTATGAGGAGAGGCTGAGGGATTTGAGGTTGTTTTCGTTAGAAAGGAGGAGCTAAGAGGGGACCTGATCGAAACATATAAGATGATTAGAGGTTTAGATAGGGTGGACAGTGATAGCCTTTTTCCTAGGATGGAGAAAGCTAGCACGAGGGGACACAGCTTTAATTAAGGGGTGATAGTTATAGGACGGATATCAGAGGTAGGTTCTTTACCCAAAGGGTGGTTCGGGAGTGGAATGCCCTGCCTGCAGCAGTTGTAGATGCGCCAAGTTTGGTGGCGTTTAAGAGGTTAGTTGATAAGTATATGGAAGAGAAGGGAATGGTTTAGTTTGGAGGGGCATTGCTTTTTATATTAGTCGGCGCAACATCAATGGCCGAAGGGCCTGTTCTGTGCTGTAATGTTCTATGTTCTATGTTAATGTGGAGTTGCCAGTATTGGACTGGGGTAGGCACAGTAAGTAGTCTCACAACACGAGGTTAAAGTCCAACAGATTTATTTGGTAGCATAAGTTTTCAGAGTGCTGCTCCTTCATCAGTTGAGTCTCACCCAATGAAAGAGCAACGCTCCAAAAGCTCATGTTACCAAATAAACTTGTTGGATTGTAACCTGGTGTTGTGAGTCTACTTACTATTTATATACAGTTATAAGTAGTTAATAAGGCTTGCTGTTAACCAACTGAAGACTACAAAGATTTCTTTCAGAGACACCAAATCTATAATCAAAACCTTCTCAATAACGGCCAAAGCAAAATATTAATTAAGAAGTATGCTACGTTCTTATCTTCTCCCACAATTTAATCTAAATCTGATTTTAATAAGTCCACTATCACTTCTGCCATTTTACTTTTTGTGATTATATTTTACCAATATTCTTGATAACTTATCTGTTTGCTTTCACACTCATTATTTGTTCTTTTCTATAAGTATTTGCTCTTGTTAGTTTTTGTTGTAAGCTGTCACATTTTGTTTAATACTGGCCATCGGCATTTCTTGTGTACCCGGATACATCACTAGAACATAGAACATTACAGCACAGAACAGGCCCTTCGGCCTTCGATGTTGCGCCGACCAATTAAGAAAAAGCAATGACCCTCTAACCTAAACCATTCCCTTTTCATCCATAAACCTATGCACGGACCTCTTAAACGCCCCCAAACTTGGCGCATCTACAACTGCAGCAGGCAGGGCATTCTATACCCTTACCACCCTCTGGGTAAAGAAGGCCTTTTTTGTCTTTCAGGATTGTGAACTTGCCTTGTAAGCCACAACTGTCTTGCACGAGTCCTATAGTTGATCCATAGACTGGCCAACTAACCAACTGACCGGTTTTGGAATGGTTGTACATTTTGATTCCCTTTACCTTACTAATATTACAAAGTTGAGACTGAACAAGTAAAGATTTCCTGTTTTCATATTTGTAACAAAATCATAAACTTATTCTTTAAACACATTTACTATTTATCTTCATGTGGCAAACAAGAGAAATCTTTCAACAAAACTGCACCTATTATACTATATGCAAAGTGCGACAGCGAGTAGGAACTTGAATTTGAAAATAACTGAGAAGGAAAGGTGGCAGTGAATTCGAAGTAAGAATAAAGAGTGATGTGATATATAATCATAGTTCAAAGTGAGCACATTTGAGTGGACTGCTCTGTAAGAAACTGACCTTTCTATAGAAAACTTAGGTCTTTTAGCAAAATAAGAATATGGTTCAGTTGCAGAGATCTTGGGTTTTTGTTTCATTAGAATCATGAAACTAGCTAGTCTGAATATTACCTATTTAGGAATAGGTGTGATCGTGATTTGAATGGAGTTTGTCTTTCCAATTGAACCCCTTATTTTTTAATCGCCACTGTTCCTCAATCCTTTTCATCTTGAATTTTTTAATAGTGTTGTGTGATTTTGAATGGATGTGTGGTTTTTGTTTTGTTTCTACCACATATTTTCCTCTATTTTAAGGTAAACATTTTGTCCATTAATTGTTATTTAGAATGCTGTCACCAAAGGTCACACCCAGGACTAGATATTTAAACTATAATAAACACACATTTAGAATCATTTAATTTTCATCAAATTTAACTGTCAAGTAAGTCTGTTAATTCCCTCACCCAAATTACAACGTTTGACTTGGATATAAAAGGCTAGCTTCATTGTCACTATGCTATATACCTTCACAGCATGTTAAAGATGTATTTATAAATCATCCACTTTACTCCAAGTCGAATGTATTAAGCCAGCTATTTGAGACTGACTGTCTTTGTGTGATTAAAGATGAGCTACATTACATTTGTTGATTTACAACCTTGTCAAGGCAAGTTATTTTTTAAATAGATTGGCTTTTGGAAAATAGTCTTTATTTAACCTAATTTTGTGGCAAATTTCAGACATTAAACATTGATAGTACTTACATACTCTTTTTGCAATTGTTGTCTGCACATTTTTCCCCAAGCACTATATTGTAAATTAGGTTTAGATTTTGCAATCATTGATGGGTTTTGACAACCTCTGCTACCGTTTTATGAATAAGTAGGCTCCTTTTTAGATGTAGTCTGCTGTGTGTTTTGATTTTTAAGCTCTTCTTGCACACATTTTAAAAAGGACCTGATAAAAGGAAAGGTGAAAGGTCACATGTATACTCTGTTATTTTTACAGCTATAACATCACAGTCAAATAGCACGAAGATGCTGTTTGTGATGCAGTGTTACATCTCAATGTCATTTATATCCGTGCACTAAATATTGTCATCAGACAAGGTTTATTAAATGCCTTTCTATAAGGACAGTGTCATTCTAAGGGCAATGTCTATTTTTCCATGGTAACAATCATTCATTTTTCATCTTGTGCTTCTGTAGTGTAGAATCTGGCCTTAGAAAGAATGGTACTCCTTAGAAAAGGGATTTGTTTCAAAATTCCCTATTCGTCAGATTCTTGGAATTAAATTTTTTGAATTTATTGCTGGAGTCAGGGGAATTATGGTTTAAGTGTTTGGGTGTGCGTATTTTGCAGAGGTAAAGAGAATTTAACACTTTAATTTCTCAAACAATTTTCCAATGTGACCCCATTTTATCACTTGAAAATTAATGTGACTTCAAATGCCAACTTAAACAACAATAAAGCATCATAATAAGGTTCAGCACAGAATTCTTAAAATGGTAATGGCACTGAGCTGGTAACCCAGGGGCCCAGGTTACAGATTCAACACAGAGGAATTTATATTCAATTAATAAATTGAAATAATTAATTGGTAAAAATCTGTACTTAAAGCTAGTCTCAGCAATGTTGACCATGAAACTATTACCAATAGTTTTTTTATATATAATAATCTCTTCCATTTCAGTGAAGGAAATCTGCTGTGCATACCTGGGACCTACATATGACTCCAGACCAACAGCAATGTGGTTGATTCTTAGAATCATAGAATCACACAAAGACAGTGCAGAAGGAAGCCATTTGGCCCATCAGGTCTGCATCGACTACAACCTCATACATTTACTCCAGATAGTCCCCTGACAGTGAGGGGCAATTTATAATGGCCAATCTACCTAACCTGCACATTTTTGGACTGTGGGAGAAAACCAGAGCACCTGGAGGAAGCCCACACAGACACAGGGAGATTGTGCAAACTCCACACAGTGACCAAGGCAGGAATCGAACCTGAGTCTCTGCCACTGTGAGGCAGCAGTGATAGCAACTGTGCCACCATGCCGCTCCTCAATTGCCCTCAAAAGGCAATTAGAACATAGAATATAGAACACTACAACACAAACAGGCTCTTCGATCATACCCATACTTACTAGGCCATAGAATTATCTGTGACTCCCAAGCCCATTTAATCCCATGTACTCACCCAGAATTCTTTTAAAAGACCCCAGCGAGTTTGTCTCTACCACCACCGACAGCAGCTGATTGCATTCACTCACCACCCTCTGAGTGAAAAACTTACCTCTAACATCTAACATAGGGAGGATGTGCTAGATATTCTCGAGGGTTTGAAGTTGGATAAGTCCCCTGGGCCGGACGGGATTTACCCTAGGATTCTCTGGGAGGCAAGAGAGGAGATTGCAGAGCCTCTGGCTCTGATCTTCAGGTCGTCGTTGGTTACGGGTTTGGTTCCGGAGGACTGGAGGATAGCGAATGTGGTCCCGTTGTTCAAGAAGGGGAAGAGAGACCTTCCAGGGAATTATAGGCCAGTGAGTCTAACTTCTGTGGTGGGCAAAGTGTTGGAGAGAATAATTAGGGATAGGATTTATAGTTATTTAGAGAGTAATGAATTGATTGGAGATAGTCAGCATGGTTTTGTGAAGGGTAGGTCGTGCCTTACTAACCTCATTGAGTTTTTTTGAAAAAGTGACTAAGGAGGTGGAAGGGGGTAAGGCGGTTGATGTGGTATATATGGACTTTAGTAAGGCGTTTGATAAGGTGGCCCATGGAAGACTTCTGCAGAAAATGCAGATTTATGGGATAGAGGGTGATTTAGCTAATTGGGTTAGGAATTGGCTAGCAGATAGAAGACAGAGGGTGGTGGTCGATGGGAGATATTCATCGTGGAGTTCGGTGACAAGTGGTGTACCTCAGGGTCTGTTTTGGGGCCCCTGCTGTTTGTAATTTTTATAAATGATCTGGATGAGGGTATTGAAGGATGGATTAGTAAATTTGCAGATGACACTAAAGTCGGTGGAGTGGTAGATAGTGAAGAGGGGTGTTATAGTTTGCAGAGGGACTTAGACAAGTTGCAGAGCTGGCCCGAGAGGTGGCAAATGGAGTTTAATGTGGAAAAGTGTGAGGTAATGCACTATGGCAGAAATAATAAATGTGTAGAGTATAGGGCAAATGGTAGGATTCTTAGTAGTCGAGATGAACAGAGGGATCTTGGTGTGTATGTGCATAGATCCCTGAAAGTAGGCAGTCAAGTCGAGAAGGTTGTTAAGAAGGCATACGGAGTCTTAGCTTTTATTGGTAGGGGGATTGAATTTCGAGCCGCAACGTCATGTTGCAACTGTACAAAACTCTAGTGCGGCCGCACTTGGAGTATTGTGTGCAGTTCTGGTCCCCACATTATAAGAAAGATGTTGAGGCATTGGAGAGGGTACAGAGGAGGTTTACCAGGATGTTGCCTGGTATGGAGGGCAGGTCTTATGAAGAGAGGCTGAGGAATTTGAGGTTGTTTTCGTTAGAAAGGAGGCGGCTAAGAGGGGACCTTATCGAAACATATAAGATGATTAGAGGTTTAGATAGGGTGGACAGTGATAGCCTTTTTCCTAGGATGGAGAAAGCTAGCACGAGGGGACACAGCTTTAAATTAGGGGGGGATAGTTATAGGACGGATATCAGAGGTAGGTTCTTTACCCAAAGGGTGGTTCGGAGTGGAATGCCCTGCCTGCAGCAGTTGTAGATGCGCCAAGTTTGGTGGCGTTTAAGAGGTTAGTTGATAAGTATATGGAAGAGAAGGGAATGGTTAGTTTGGAGGGGCATTGCTTTTTATATTGGTCGGCGCAACATCGAAGGCCGAAGGGCCTGTTCTGTGCTGTAATGTTCTATGTTCTATGTTCTATCTCTTCTGTATTTGCTGCCCAGGTACAGAGGAAATTAGGGATGGGCAACAAATGTTGGCCTTATCAGCGACACCTACTTCCTATGAAAGAATAAATAAAAATAAAGTATGAGAGAGTAACAAATAATACATCGTACAAGTATAAAGTCCATTATATAAATTTTATTTTCTATTTTCACCAGTCCATTACATACCTGAATTGCTCCAGCTCATGGACCTTGGCCAACTGTATTCTGATCTGTAGCAATGTCACACCAAGATTCCTGCAGCATATCATCACATCATTAATCTTAATGTGAGACCAGTCAAATAAACTTTACCTTTTCTCCTGAGGATTCCAATGACACTAAATACTATTCATAGTCTCAGAGATTGCAGTTTCATTGTAAATTCAGCTATGTATAAAGCAGCTTCCAATGCAAAATTGAATTAATTCACAAAATGATTAAGTTATCCATGTATGGAGATGTACTCTTCCCAAATCCGGGTCAGGCTTCGTTGTTGTTATTAGTGTATCTGCACATCCATGCTGCTTCTTTACCCTTTTTTTGGAGAATAGCGGGAGAAGTCGTGGAAGGATTTCCAAGTTGATTATCAGCCTGTTGAACTATGTTGAAAACTCTTTCCATGACTAATAGATCCTACCATTGAATTAAACCTGGAATTTCTGGTCCAAAAATAGGGGTACCACCACTGTGCCAAAAGGGTTCTCGGTGCCAGGTTTTGTGAGGAAAGTGGGGTGCTTCTGAAAGTAAAACATGACAGCTATTGGCCACTGAGATTGCAGCAAAGCTCACCATGATCCCTAGTGACAAAATATTCAGTGAAGCTCCTCTTCCCCAATCCCCACTCCTCCCACATTGCAATCGAATCCTCCTCACTGACTCAGAGAGTCATGCAGGTCAAGGGCAGAGTCCAATGCTTCCAGGACCTCAATGTCAGCCTAGGGCAAGTCCCACAGCAGTTGGAGCTGATGATCCCTTCACCACTTTTTGCCCAGTTGGGATCACGATCTGCAGTTTGGAAATTGTTAGCTTAGCACTTGTTTCAGGTGTGGTGAAACAGTGAAACTTTTTGCCTTCACAAATAAAACTGTTGATTGGGAAAGAGCCAACACTTTCTGTCTGCTATTTTGTGCAGTTGCATTTCTAGATTATTAATACTAAAAATTCAAATATTGGTTTTCTCATTTACAGAATCAAGGGGGCATGAAATTAGCATGGTACAACTGAAAGCTAGTAAATTTTCTGTTTTACACCTTGTTCAGTTTGTTTTTCCAATAAAGTTAGTGGAACAGAAAATAAGACTGATATAAAATGGAGCAGTCATTTGATATTGCGTGACTTGATGTAACATTGAAGACCAATCTCATCCCCAAAAAGTACCACAGTTATAAATAACTCCCCAAATGGTACAGCAAGTGAAAGTACTCTATCAGATACTGATCTCTGCCCTGCGGGTTTAATTTACACTGGTTTTAGCAGGATCATTGAAGCTGCAGTTACCCTTACTCATCCTGAATGAGGGTTCTGGCTCCTTTTCACTGATCCCTGCTGGACAGTATGTGTTTGGAGATCAAATGACAAGATCAAGGACGAGTGTGATGTCTCCCATGGTCATGTGTCCTGCAAACACAATTAGTTTTTTAGTACATGCAGGATAAGTGATTCTTTGAATGTAGCAGTAGAGCTCCCACCATCCACAAAACCTCAAAGCAGGTCTGCTGTCACTGTTTCCAGGGCAGTTTATTTAAAATCAGAAGAAATATTATTTGATTATGTGACACTGCAAGGTGTTGATGGCTTCACATATCTAAGTTCCACAAGCACCAACAATCTGTCACTTGATGCTAATATCAACACACACTGCACTGACTGCAGCTGTTAGGTCCGAGCTGAGTGAGAGCCTGTGGAACAGCAGTAACCTAACCGAGAACACCAAACGGTGAGGGTGGGATCTTGAGCCCACTCTCTCCGACTGTGGGAATGGTATCCAGAGCTAATCATCCGACAAAACCCAGAAATTATGAATCTCATGGTGAGATTGCAATTTTCAATTTTCACTGACCCTCCCAGCAACATAATCGATTCACAAAATGGAGCAGTCATTTGGTATTGATAATAATGGTGCATGTGAATCTGATTTCAATATATTGGAATATAATTAACACCCCCCCCCCCCCCCAACACATCTATTATATATTGACATGCACTGAATTTCAAATCTTGCTAAAGTCACGTCAGTGTGGTTTACAAAAGGTCACCCAGATGCCGGACACTACACCTCTTAATGGCTGGACCTAGTGGTGATGACAGCGTCCGTGGTCCTGCTGGCCTACCAGACTATTGCCACCGCTGTCGGTCCAACATCCTCTGGGTCCTCCTCAGCCTTATCTTCCACACTCTCCTGATCCACCTCCTCTTCATTCTGCTGTTGCACCAGGTTGTGGAGTGTACAGCAGACCACCAGGATACAGGAGACCCTCTGAGGGCTGTCCTGGAGTGCCCCACCAAAGCAGTCCAGGCAGTGGAATTGCATCTTCAGCAAGCCAATTAACTGCTCACTGCTGTACTGTGAACCTCTATCTAAGTCCACCGCACTAGCATCATTAGCCATGACCCCAGCGGGTAGCCCCCAACTGCTGCACACTTTATAGGGGAAATAGTGATTTGCACTGGTGTGGCATCACCCCTGTTGTGGGGGAATTGAAGTGATGGATACAAAATGGTTGCCTGGCACACACAGTTGTTACCTGGGAAGGAACATTAACAGGCACTGGCTTTTAGCTCAGACTGTTACTTAGAAGCTAAAACATGCAGGATCCGAAATGCTGCAGGAAGCTGGTCAGAGCATTTTAGGTAAGGGCAGATCCAGAACAATGAGCCTGAAGGCAACCTCAGATAGGGACATAAATACATAAATGTAAGAAGATCAGTCACTGAATAGATCGAAACCCAGTCATTGATAGAGGTCATAACTCCACAAATGTATCCATTCTATCTACAATGATATGTTAACTGTCCGTATCGGTACCTGTCCGCTTGTAACAATGTGTTAACTATCGATGTCCGGCTCTGCCTACTTAACTTGTAATGATGTGTTAATGGTTAATGTCTGTGCTGCCTATTGTCTAAAAGATATAAAAATGATCAACTACAATTGTGTAGTTGAGAAGGTAGCTGCCAAGTACTGCGGAGTACCAGTTCTTTCTCCTGAAGCTTCGTGTCTGAAATAAAACTGTATTGTTGAAACCTCCAAGTCTGACTCTGAAGTGGTAAATTTCCCAAAACATCCCAGAGATGTGGTTGCATTCCGGGGGTGGGGGGAATTGGTAGTGGATCACATATCCATTTTGTTAATGATAATGAACGTCCATTACATAAGAAATAGGAGTAGGAGCAGGCCAGTTAGCCTTCGAACCTGCCCCGCCATTCAATAAGATCATGGCTGATCTGAAGTGGATCAGTTCCATTTTCCCGCTTTCTCCCCATAACCTTTAATTTCCTTGTCTTTAGAAGTCTATCTACCTGTGATTTAAATATATTCAGCGAGATAGCTTCCAACACTTCAATGGGCAGAGAATTCCAAACATTCACCACCCTTTGAGTGAAGAAGTTCCTCCTCAACTCCATTCTAAACTGCCCCCCTTCCCCTTATTTTGAGACTGTACTCTAGTTCTGCTATCCTTTCTAAGGATCTAAGATTCTAAGGAAAGAATCTCTCTACCTCTACCCTATCTAGCCCCTTCATTATCTTGTAAGTCTCGATAAGATTCCCCCCTCAGCCTTCTAAACACTGACGAGTACAGGCCCAGTCTACTCAATCTCTCCTCATAAGCTAACCCCCTGATCTCCAGTATCAGCCTGGTGAACCTTCTCTGTACTGCCTCCAAGGTCAATATATCCTTCTGCAAATAAGGGAATCAAAACTGCACACAGTACTCGAGTTGCGGCCTCATCTGTGCCTTGTACAGTTGCAACAAGACCTCCCTGCTTTTATATTTTATCCCCCTCGCTATAAAGGCCAACATTCCATTCACCTTCTTGATCACCTGCTGCACCTGCAAACTGAATTTTTGCGATTCGTGCACACGGACCCCCAGGTCCCTCTGCACCGTAGCGTGCTGCAGCTTTTCACCCTTTAAATAATAATCCCTCCTACTATTATTTCTACCAAAGTGGGTAACCTCACATTTGTTAATGTTATACTCCATCTGCCAGGTCCTCACCCACTCACTCAGCCTATCCAAATCTCTCCGCAGACTTTCCATGCTTTCCACGCAATTTACTTTTCCACTCATCTTCGTGTCATCAGCAATCCATTCCTCATGTTTAAACATTACATTTTTGGTGCAGTCCTTGACAATCATTCCTCCTTCAATCTGAGCTTTTTCTATTGTCATATTCATGGCACAAAACAGTCATAGACAATCCTCCTAATAATTCACAACACAGATTTGTTGTCAGTTGACAGTGGGTCTGAGAACAGATGAACTCCATGCCCTGAAAGACTAAAACATCTCATTGTTTGACACAAATCATCCAGACAAATTTATTCTAAATAATGAGAACAAATACAATGATGTGCTGATTGGATGTGCCAGCTCTTTTGTTCTTGTTCGAGGCACAAAAACGTAAGTGCTTTATTTAATGATTCATAGCGAGCAGCAGTGTTTCGTGACAAAATTGCTTAGATTGGACTGTTGTACAGACATTATTTGTTCTTAATAAAGGATGTCAGGAAAATATCTTCTGCTGTCATTCAGACTGGTTTTGATATGTAGATCCCACAGGGGAGCATGACAATCAGTGGGTTGTGGATATTTCTATACATGTACATATATCTAATATATCCTTGTACAAAAAAAGAGGAAAAGCACAACAAATCTCTGGAAATCCCAAACTCATGAAAAATCTAGTACTTTTCTTTTTAAGTTGCACACAAACTCAATGCAAAACAATTCTTAATTTGACAGGTCTTTTCATTTATACTGCTGCCTTGTAAATGCCTTTTGGAAGGGATTTTTTGATACATTGCACCATTGATGTGGGCTGATAAAACAGAGCAAATTGTAATTTAGATAACACTGTTCAATTTTTGGAAGTAATTTTAACGTGGCTTTGCTGGAGGCTAATAAGATTTCAAAATACTGAAGTTACCAGAGATTTTGTTTTTAACAATGTCATTCTGAGAGTAACCTTTTAACCTAAATATAAAATTAGCTAGACTTCTTGGTTCCTAATATTCATTCTTGATAAGAAAGTAATTAACTTAAAAATTATTTAACAAAAAAGCAGATGAAAATAAATGGGAAAAGGCTGAATGATTCAGTGAAATCACCATGATATAATGCTCTGTGGCTTATTTAAGTGAAACACTGGTGAATAGGCTAGCAATGTCAAATGAGCACATGAACACGCCGTTGCTATCAATTTGCAAGTCCTATATGGTCTTTACAAATTGGTAGGATTCCTTAACAGTGTATGTGGGAAACTTGCTCAGAACTGAATGTAACAATTCACCCAACTATTTGGTGAATTAAAAGGCAGAAAGTAGCATATCCTTAGTGTGTCTTGGATAGCCCTTGCGTACACACACTCACTGAGTCATAGAATCAGAGATGTTTACAGCATGGAAACAGGCCATTTGGCTTAACTTGTTCATGCCGCCCAATTTTTAGCACTAAGCTAGTCCCAATTGTCTACATTTGCCACACATCCCTCTATATCCATTTTACCCATGTAACTGTCTATAGGCTTTCAAAAGACACAATTGTACCCGCCTTTACTACTGCCTGCTCGTTGCAGACACTCACCACCCTCTGAGTGAAAAAAATTTCTTCTCTGGACTCTTTTGTATCTGTTCCCTCGCAAACCCATGCCCTCTTGTTTTAGACAGCCCTATCTTTGGGAAAAGATATTGACTATCTGTCTCATCAATGTCCCTCATTATTTTATAGATCTCTATAAGATCAACCCTCTATGCTCCAGGGGAAAGAAGTCCCAGTCTATCCAGCATCTCCTTATGACCCAAATCATCAAATCACGGTAGCATCCTAATAAATCTTTTTTGCACTCTTTCTAGTTTAATAATATCTTTTCTTTAATAGGATAACTGGAATTGTACATAGTAACTGTCAGCCTTGAGGATAAACCCTGTCAACTCATTGCTCTTACAGAAGCCCAGAAAACATTTCTTAAGCTTACTTTTGAGCAAGGTTGTCCAGTCATGGTGAATTGTAGATCCAATGAACACAAATTTGAACCTGACATTAAGAAAGGTATGCATTTTGTTGATATTTTCATGCTTAAATGTGACTACTCGTAACCCTTGGTCATGTTTATCACTGTGTATGTCTGGGTTGGTTTTAAGGTTTTGCAATGCTGTAACGCATACATGCTGCACATGAAAATCAGAAAGTTCTTCAGAATCGAGCAAAACGCATGATCTGGATTAACAGGGATCACATTCAAGGATTCAACAACTTCAAATTCAGCTTTGAAATATACTGGTTGAGGAATGTGCCACAGTCCCCTTCAAATCTACCTTCACTGTTCAAAATACACAATGGAATTCTTGCATAGAATCTCTGAAGTGCAGAAGCAGGCCACTCAGCCCATCAAGCCTGCACTCACTTTCTGACAGACCCTTACCCTATTCCCGTAACCCAACACATTGACCATGGCCAATCCATCTAACCTGCACAGTTTTGGACTGTGGGAGAAAACCAGAGCACCCAGAAGAAACATGACACATGGGAAGAATGTGCAAACTTCACACAGTCACCCAAGGATGGAATTGAACCTGGGTCTCTGACACTGTAAGGCAGCAGTTTGGAGGTAGAAGAATTGGGAAAAGATATCTATTGTCATTTGTTCACTGAAGGCATTTTCTTTTTAACTAAAAGAGATAGAGACTTGGGATTATGTTAACTAAAAGGGGTAGAGCCTTGGGGTCTCTTTGGGATCTTTGAGACCTCTCACATTTGGAAGGGGGCAGGATGTAGTCACAAAGTCTATTGACAAACACCAGCTTTTGGAGTTTGTTCCTTCATCAGGTGAGCTTTTGGGGTTTGCCACTCAACTGACGAAGGGGCAAACCCCAAAACCTACTGGCATTTACTACCAAATAAACCTGTTGGACTTTAACCTGGTGTTGTGAGAATTTTTACTTTGTTTACCCATCTTGAAGGCCAAACATGGGGTCTCATTCAAAGAAAGACAACATTATCATAAGAAATCATGATGGAAATAGCACATGGGAAATCCAGATAGAATAAATTTACAGAACTTAATTTCAATCCCAGAAAATCCATGTGAGGCCTAAAATTCTGTTTTGCACTAGTGCGAAACAGTTTGCAATTTTCCTGGCCTCTTTTTAATGCTGCAAACCATTTCACGTCCATTCTCACCCAGAAAAGATGCGAGCTGATTAGCATGAGACTGGTTGGTAGAAATAAGCCAAGTCCATTTATTTTAGAATACTGTAGTGTGTGATTAAGTTATTGGACTAGTGATTTAAATAACTCAGAGAGTTTAGTTCAAAAATCCCATCAATTGGAATTCAGTTTTAGCACAAGTCATGAAAGGCTACCAGCAAGTGATGAAATGCATACAGAAAGGTTAATCAAACGTTAAACTTAATCTCAGTGGGGTTAGAATATAAAGGAGGGAAAGTAATGTCTTGGTCAGATCATATCTGGAGTATTACATTCTGATAGTGACAGAGCCCAAGAGGTAAGATAATATTGAACTTGGAAGGGTGCAGAATCAGCAGAAATACACTAGTGCTGATATATTTGAAAGACGTGCCGGTTAGGTACATTGAACATAGAACATTATAGCGCAGAACAGGCCCTTCGGCCCTCGATGTTGCGCCGACCATTTAGGAACAAGCAGTGACCCTCTAACCTAAACCATTCCCTTTTCATCCATAAACTTATCTACTAACCTCTTAAATGCCACCAAACTTGGCGCATCTACAACTGACGCAGGCAAGGTATTCCATACCCTTACCACCCTCTGGGTAAAGAACCTACCTCTGACATCCGTCCTATAACTACCACCCCTTAATTTAAGCTATGTCCCCTCGTGCTAGCTTTCTCCATCCTAGGAAAAAGGCTATCACTGTCCACCCTATCTAAACCTCTAATCACCTTATATGTTTCAATAAAGTCTCCTCTTAGCCGCCTTCTTTCTAACGAAAACAACCTCAAATCCCTCAGCCTCTCTTCATAAGACCTGCCCTCCATACCAGGCAACATCCTGGTAAACCTCCTCTGTACCCTCTCCAATGCCTCCACATCTTTCTTTTAATGCGGGGACCAGAACTGTACACAATACTCCAAGTGCGGCCGCACTAGAGTTTTGTACAGTTGCAACATGACGTTGTGGCTCCGAATTGGCCACGTTAAATTCTCCCTTGGTGTATCTGAACAGGTCATGATGTAGAGATGCCGGTGTTGAACTGGGGTAAACTTAGTAAGAAGTCTGGCAACACCATTTTAAGTCCAACCGATTTATTTGATAGTAAACCTGCTAGCTTTCGACATTTGTGCCTTCGTCAGGAGAATGAGGTGTTCTGGTCTGCAATAGCACACATATCAGCACAGACAGTTTACAGGTTGCTGATTAGAATGTGAATCCTTACACCTAACCTGCTATTCAAGTCTTAAAGTGGCTAACAATGTGAGTGGAAGGAGCACTGAGCACAGGTTAGAGAGATGTGTATTTTCTCCAGACAGCTCAGTAAGTGAGGTTTTTTGCTAACCCAGACAAGTCATGGGGGTTACAGATAGTATGACATGAAGCTAAGATCCCTTGTTAAGACCGTCCTCATGTGTGCGAAACTTGGCTATCAGTCTCTGCTCAGTGGCTCTGTGCTGTCGTGTGTCATGAAGGCCCCCTTGAAGAACGTTTACCCGAAGGTCGGAGGCCGAATGCCCGTGACCGCTGAAGTGTTCGCCCACAGGAAGGGAACAGTTCTGCCTGATGATTGTCGAGCGATGATCGTTCATCTGCTGTCGTAGTGTCTGCATAGTCTCCCCAATGTACCATGCTCTGGGACATCCTTTCTTGCAACGTATTAGGTAGACAACGTGAACAGGTGCCATAGTGCGGCAACTAGGGGATTTTCACAGTAACTTTACTGCAGTGTTAACATAAGCCAATTTGTGACACTAATAGATAAACTTTAAAGACATCAAGGATTAAATATGAAGAGAGGTTGTATATATGCCATACAATCATAGAATGTATGATGCAGAATAGGCTCTTTGGCCTATTAAGTCTGCACCAACATACTACCATTAAAGGTGCACTATCCCCATTTTCTTGTACTTGTCCCATATCCTTGAATATTATGTTTCAAGTGCTTGTCAAATATTTTTTAAAGTTGTAAGGTTTATGGCCTTCCCAGGCAGTATATTCCAGATTCTCACCGGTTTCTGCATGAAAAATATTTTTCTTAAATCCTCTCTGAATTTCCTGCCTCTTGCACTAAAGCTACAACCCCTCATGATTGACCCCTCAATCAAGAGGAACAGCTGCTTCCTACTCACCCTGTCCATATCCCTCATAATCTTATACATGCCCCCTTTCAGCCTTCTCTAGAGAAAACAATCCTAGCCTATCTGGCCTCTCTTGCATTCCTTTGAGGTCAGGAGATCGAAGGGTGATTTGATCAAGATATTTAAAATGTTAGAAGGATTTGTTGGAGTAGGTACAGAGAAACTATTCTTTGTGTTGTAATATGCCTTCAAAGACCTCGGTATGACATCTCTAAGATGGAAATGTATCTTGTGATCCAGTCTTAATTTCATTTTTGCTTTAAGCAGAGCACACACACAACTCTGATAGCTTCAAGCTTCATACCAACGTTCAACTGTTCCCATGTGCATTGTCTTAATAAATAAACTCAGCATGTTAATCAAATCCCTCAAGAGTGATTGGTAACCTGTGTCTCATTCAGTAACTGAGCCCAAGGCATTTTATCATTCTAATAACACACATGCAGTGGTAAAATGGGTGGCAGAATAGTTAAGTAGTATAACATGGTGAACAGTCCTAGATTATGCCACATAGCACGAGAAGACCCTTGACAATTTGATCAGATCATATTAAAGTTGTAGTGCCAAGAGACTGTTGAAAATGCAGAGTTGTGTGAATAAAAACTTTGAAGTCAAAACACCAAGTTCATGCTCAAGTAAAGAGGTGGTAAACAGACAGATCCCATGTGGTGAGATTATGATTAAGATTGCTGATTATTTTACATCATGGAAACTAAAGGCTCAGCAATTGCTGATCTATCGGCATGTTATGATCTCCTCATATTATTTGATTTATTGTTACATGTATTGGGATATAGTGAAAAGTATTGTTTCCTTTGTACTACAAAACATATTGTTCATAGAGTACATAGGAGACAAGAAAAGGAGAGGGTGCAGTTACAGATAGGGTGAAGAGAAAGATCAGTTTAATGTATGATGGGTCCATTCAAAAATCTGATGGCAGCACACTTACCCATGAAATCAGTGAGACATCACAAGGCAGATCAACTTCAAGAATTGCTATCACTTCAGTTCACAACCTAACATTGTTTTGAGAAAATTATTAGTTTTATGAGAATTGTTAAATTACCAGGAAAATGCAAGTCTATCAATTGATCTACCATGTAAACATAGCATCTTCTTATATGGTAAATTAAAGATCGAATTAGACAAAATGGGAAAAGATAGTCATCCGAAACATATAAAAGCACTCAGACTGGTTAGCTCAATCATGTATCAGAAAGATGGACAGATCATGGGGAGTATACTTCAATCCATGACATTCAAAAGCAGCTTTTAACAATGTCCTTACAAAATACCCACGTTAGAAGAATTAAATCCAAGATTTGTATTATTCTTGATACCAACCATTGTTACCAGTCAGTACATCCTATAGAAAAGTACCATGACCTCAATACATTTCATATGTCATTTAGAGAATGCTGTTTTCAGTCACTTTCTTTTGAGCTATCTGTTAACCTGGATCTCTTTCAAGTTCATGTTAATTATATGTACCAAGTTGCAATGCATCCAAACACAGCGGCTTTAGGGATGGAGTTCCAGGATTTTGATCCAATGATAGTGAAATAGTAGTAATATATTTCCAAGTCAGGATTGTGAGTGGTTTGGAGGGGAACTTCCAGGCTGTGCTATTCCCATGCATCTTTTGTCCCTTTTTTTGGACAGTAATAATCATGGGTTTGGAAGATGCTGTCAAAGGAGCCTTGATAAATTCCTGTAGTGAATCTTGAAAATGGTACAAACTGCTCATATTGTGCATCGGTGGTGAATGTTTGTGGCTGAGGTGCTAATCAAATGGATTGCTTTGTCCTCAATAGTGTAGGAAATCTTGAGTATTATTGGAACTGCATTCCTTGAGGCAAGTAGAGAGTATTTCATCGCACTCCCGACTAGTGCCTTGTAGATGGTGGACGTGATTTCAGGAGTGAGGAGTTGAGTTACTGTCAAAGGAGTCCTAATAACTGTTCTGCTCTAGTAACCACTGTATTTATACGGCTAGTTCAGTTCAACCTCTGGTCAATGATAATCCCCAGAATATTGATAGAGAGAAATTCAGCATCAAAAGATAATGATTAGTTTATGTCTTTTTGGAGATGGTATTTGCCTGAAACTTATGAGGTGCATTGTTAATTGCCACTTGTCAGCCCAAGCCTGGATATTGTCCAGGTATTGTTGCTTTCGGACATGAACTGCTTCAGTGTCTGAAAACAAGTGAATGGTACTGAACATTATGCAGTCATCAACGAACATCCCATTTCTGATCTTATGATGGAAGGAAGGTCATTGATGAAGCAGCCAAACAGCAATCACTGTCATCTCACCTCTGGAATTCTGCTTTTTTTGTCCTTGTTTAGTCAGAAAATGTGGCTGTTGTGAGAAGAAGAAAATATAAACATGACCATAATCTGTACTTATTGATGCCAACAGCACATAATGTCAGGATTGGTGTGCAACATCAACACGAGGCAGGTCAATTTCTTCAGTTTTATTTATTCCAGTGTTCATGTATATCCTAACCCAAATAAGATAAAGAATATTAAAACCATGCCAATCCTCAAGATGATGCCAATATTTGTAGATGTGTAGGTCTCTTTAATTTCGTGTCCTTATAGAGCCCAGATTTCTCTCAAAAATCATTTAAGGACATTGTTGAGAAAGACTGTACTTCTTCTGTGGTATGAAAATCACCAATATCTCTTTGAAGTACTGAAACAGTCATTGTCAGAAATGCTGACATTGTAATTTTATGATCATAGGGAGCTTTTGTGGAGATAGATGTTTCAGAGAAAGGGCTGGAAGCATGCACATACAATAAGGCAAACCAGTTGCATTTACTTCAAGATATTTGTCTGTAATGCAATCCAACTTCTCTAAGATCAGAAACATTAGCTTTAGTGTTGGAATTATATATCTTTCTGCCTATCTATTTGGCAAAAGGTTTGTGGTAGAGCCTGACCACAATCCAATGGAGATGATTTAACAAAAAAGCTGCACTGCCAAAGTGACAAAGTCTCTTGATAAAGCTTTCAGCTTAAGACTGTAATATTAAGTAGAAGTGAGGTAACTTGAGATCACATTGGATACACTTAGTAGATTGCCTAAGTCAGTGAAAACAAAATCCTTAAATCTAAAAGTTGACTTTGTTGACAATCAACTTGAAGATGATCCTCAAATTGATATGCTGCATTTTGTGCAATGCAAATGCCAGCAGCTACAACTAGAAGCAGCTTAAGATTCTATACAGCAGAAGCTGTGAAAAATCATCATTCAAGTCTGGTCTGATTAAAGCATGTTCATGAACATATCAGACCATTTTAAGCCTACTGGGATGAGCTCCTGGGGAGGTATTTTCAGTTTATTTTGTTTCCCCAGAGAAATCATTATTGATAAAGTCTGCAATTTATTAATAATGCAATTCAGGATATTTGTGAGAAACAGAATATCGATCACACTACTTCTGTTCCTCATTACCCTAAATCAACTTCCCAGCTGAACAAATGATCCACGTCGTGAAATCTCTAATTCTGAATGTAGATGGACCAAGCAAGATCTGTGCATTGCAATGTTACATCTGAGAGTGACACTTTCAACTGTAACTATTTCATCATCAGCATAATTCGTGTTTGGGAGATCAATGCACACCAATTCATCTACTCTTAGTCTCTAGAGATCAACTTTCAAAACTACAAGAGAAGGTTACCAATATCAAATGCTGCATCATTGATGGTATGTGGATGCAAGAGTTCTTGATCCTTGGGTTCTGATTTAATTATCAAATTATTTAAAAGATTCAATCTAATTTAAATGTTTATACTAGAGACGTTGGCCGAGGTTTTCTTGCCACCGCTATTATGGATGCAGCAAACTAGCCAATTGTCCATTGACTTGGGCAGGACTGGGAAGTTAAAATTGGTTGTGCACATGTAATTGAAGAGCATTTTAAGAAATAAGTAAGTTTATTTATATTTAAAAAATTGCAAACAGATAAAATTTGATATTTACACTTTCAAGCCATTTTCCTTAAAGGGAATACCCACTAAAGCACTCTCATTTACTATTTTAACCAGCTTATATGGGCTGCATATAGGCATGGCCCATGGAAGACTTCTGCAGAAAATGCAGATGTATGGGATAGAGGGTGATTTAGCTAATTGGGTTAGGAATTGGCTAGCAGATAGAAGACAGCGGGTGGTGGTTGATGGGAGATATTCATCTTGGAGTTCGGTGACAAGTGGTGTACCTCAGGGGTCTGTTTTGGGGCCCATGCTGTTTGTAATTTTTATAAATGATCTGGATGAGGGTATTGAAGGATGGATTAGTAAATTTGCAGATGACACTAAAGTCGGTGGAGTGGTAGATAGGAAGAGGGGTGTTATAGTTTGCAGAGAGACTTGGACAAGTTGCAGAGCTGGGCCGAGAGGTGGCAAATGGAGTTTAATGTGGAAAAGTGTGAGGTAATGCACTATGGCAGGAATAATAAATGTGTAGAGTATAGGGCTAATGGTAGGATTCTTAGTAGTCTAGATGGTGTATGTGTCAATAGATCCCAGTTTAATGTGGAAAAGTGTGAGGTAATGCACTAGGCAGGAATAATAAATGTGTAGAGTATAGGGCTAATGGTAGGATTCTTATAGTGTGAGAGTGGTGTATGTGTCAATAGATCCCTGAAAGTAGGCAGTCAAGTGGATTAAAGTTGTTAAGAAGGCTTATGGAGTCTTAGCTTTATTGGTAGGGGGATTGAATTTAGGAGCCGCAGCATCATGTTGCAGCTGTACAAAACTCTAGTGCGGCCGCACTTGGAGTATTGTGTGCAGTTCTGGTCGCCACATTATAAGAAAGATGTGGAGGCATTGGAGAGGGTACAGAGGAGGTTTACTAGGATGTTGCCTGGTATGGAGGGCAGGTCCTATGAAGAGAGGTGAAGGATTTGAGGTGTTTTCGTTAGAAAGGAGGCGGCTAAGGGGGATTTATTGAAGCATATAAGATAATTGAGGTTTGGATAGGGTGGACAGTGATAGCCTTTTTCCTAGGATGGAGAAAAGCTAGCACGAGGGGACACAACTTTAAATTAAGGGGTATGAGTTATAGGACGGATATCAGAGGTAGGTTCTTTACTCAAAGAGTGATTAGGGAGTGGAATGCCCTGCCTGCAGCTGTTGTAGATTGCGCAAGTTTGGTGGCGTTTAAGAGGTTAGTTGATAAGTATATGGATGAGAAGGGAATGGTTTAGTTAGGAGGGGCATTGCTTTTTATTTTGGTCGGCACAACATCGAAGCCGAAGGGCCTGTTCTGTGTGTATTGTTCTATTTTCTATGTCTATGTGAATGCATGGGGTGAGGGATCTTGGTGTATATGTGCATAGATCCTGAAAGTAGGCAGTCAGGTCGAGAAGGTTGTTAGGAAGGCATATGGAGTCTTGGCTTTTATTGGTAGGGGATGAATTTCGGAGCCGCAACGTCATGTTGCAACTGTACAAAACTCTAGTGCGGCCGCACTTGGAGTATTGTGTGCAGTTCTGGTCCCCACATTATAAGAAAGATGTGGAGGCATGGAGAGGGTACAGAGGAGGTTTACCAGGATGTTGCCTGGTATGGAGGGCAGGTCTTATGAGGAGAGGCTGAGGGATTGAGGTTGTTTTCGTTAGAAAGGAGGAGGCTAAGAGGGGACCTTATCGAAACATATAAGATGATTAGAGTTTAGATAGGGTGGACAGTGATAGCCTTTTTCCTAGGATGGAAAAAGCTAGCACGAGGGGACACAGCTTTTAAATTAAGGGGTGATAGTTATAGGACGGATATCAGAGGCAGGTTCTTTACCCAAAGGGTGGTTCGGGAGTGGAATGCCCTGCCTGCAGCTGTTGTAGATGCGCCAAGTTTGGTGGCGTTTAAGAGGTTAGTTGATAAGATATGGAAGAGAAGGAATGGTTTAGTTTGGAGGGGCATGCTTTTTATATTGGTCGGCGCAACATCGAAGGCGAAGGGCCTGTTCTGTGCTGTAATGTTCTATGTTCTATGTTCTATGGTGGCACAATGGTTAGCACTGCTACCTCTCGGGCAGGACCCGGGTCAATTTCCGGCTTGGGCAGAATATCACGTTCTTCCCGTGTCAGGTGGGCTTCTTCCAGGTGCTCGGTTCCTTCCACAGTCCAGAAGACCGGTTAGTGCATTGGCCATGCAAATTCTCTGGTGCCTGAACAAGTGCAGAGTGTGGCGAATAGAGAATTTCACAGTAACTTTATGCAGAATGCAAACTTACTGTACACTAATAAAACTTCCGCAGTATTTAACAGGGTAACTCCATAGCTTTTCTTGTCTCTGCTGGAAATATTGCCTGCAAATCATGAGAAATTAATATTTTACCATCATTCTCTGTTGCTTTTATTTTTTTTTAACTGCTGCCTCATTCTATTTTCATATTTTTTCCTATTATGGGTGATTTTTTGATGCTGCTCTTATGTGAAAATATGTTGAAAGTCTTTTGATTTATTTTAAATATTTTAATTTGAAATAAATCAAGAGTACTTTGTACTGCGTATCCATAATCAGACCACAGAAAGATTACAGTTCTGTGTAGTATATAATTTAAACATATACCCAGAATGAGCGTGAAATCAGTGGAGCTGCTCTCTCGAAGCTTGTTTCAAGGAGAGGAGAGCCTCAAACTTTCAAATTCCATTTGTTATGTGCCATCTTTACTGCAAAAAAGGGGAAACATGTTAGTGAGCCTCCAGCAATATGTTTGAGTGACGATCTGTCATGGTTGAATAGTGTCAATAAGTGAGGTCGCAATATGTGTAAAAGGGCAAGATAAAGCATGTGTATTTTAAGGTTGAGTCCCGATTGATAAATTGTTAATAGGGGCTGTTGAGGGTTTAATAAATTGAAAAGTGGTTGGGGCTAATGATGCAATTGTTAGGAATATGGCATCTGAAAAGTTTATCAAGATTAGTGAGTCCACATGAAATTGCTCAACGTTCCTGCTCTGCATTCCTGTTTTTTGAGGAATCAGTAAATCATAGATTCCCTACAGGTGGAAGGGGGCAACTTGGCCCATCGAGTCTGCATGAACAACAATCCCACCGAGTAACCATCCCCCATTATTTACCTACTAATCCCCCTGACACTAAAGGACATTAGCAGGCCATCCACCTAACCTCGTATTTTTGGACTGTGGGTGGAAACTGGAGCACGTGGAAGACACCCATGCAGACCCTGGGAAAATGTGCAAACTCCACACAGACAGTGACCTGAAGCTGGAATCGAACGCAGCTTCTGCGCTGTGAGGCAGCAGTGCTAACCAATGTGCCACAGTGCTGCTCCAAATAGTCCTGGCATTGACCTCTGCTGCTACATGTTCCCATCACATTGTAAATATTTGGCTGAAAGTCACCCTGCCTACTGTGGATACAAACTGTCCATCTTTCCACCTCCTCCACATGACACAGGTCTAAAAATGTTTCTGCTTAGCCTCTCTTGCATGTTTAGCCATTCTTTGGAGTACCACAGCAGATATTAGCTTTCAAATAACACCCAACAATTCTTGCAATATTACACAGAGTAC
This sequence comes from Sphyrna mokarran, assembly GCA_024679065.1. Taxonomy (NCBI): domain Eukaryota; kingdom Metazoa; phylum Chordata; class Chondrichthyes; order Carcharhiniformes; family Carcharhinidae; genus Sphyrna; species Sphyrna mokarran. Next base: position 137,208,584 of record JAGIQG010000001.1, read on the forward strand.
ATGGAACTCGTGCAGGGGGAGGTAGTAGAAGCAATGCAGTAACGAGTTTTAAGGGGTTCTTGACAAATATATGAATAAGGATGGGAATAGAGGGATATGGTCCCGGAAGGGTAGGGGGTTTTAGTTAAGTCAGGCAGCATGGTCAATGCAGGCTTGGAGAGCGAAGGGCTTGTTCCTGTGTTGTAATTTTCTTTGTCTTTGGAACACAAATCAACATGAGAAAATAAGAATAAGCAATTCAAAAAGTTTAACAATAAAAATGAAGTGGAGCAAATGAGAACATTCCAAAGTTTTTAAAAAATCAGCTGACTGCATTTTAGTTCATCAATGAGCACAAGGATCAGGCAACAGTGGTTAGCATTGCTGCTCACAGAGTCAGGGACCCAGGTTCGATTCTGGCCTTGGGCGGCTGTCTGTGAGGAGTTTGGCATCCTCCCAATGTCTGTGTGGGTTTCCTCCAAGTGCTCCGGTTTCCTCCCACAGTCCAAAGAATTACAGGTTAGTTGGATTGGTCACACTAAGTTGTCTCTAGTGTCCAAAATGTGTAGATTAGATGATTAGCATGAGAAATACACGGTGTTACAAGGAGAGCATGGGAGAGTCGGTGCAGACACGAGGGCTGAATGGCTTCTTTTGCTCTGTGGGGATTCTATGATTCTATGACCTGAGTATATTTTCATTTCTGGCATGCACATGGTCCCTGGATTTCGAGACCCCCGATTTGTACAGTGTTAGTATCCTCACAGCAAGGTTTGTGTTACACCATAAGGGTGTGATATCCTGGATAGCAACTGAAATGTGCCAGAGCAGCTGCTTAAACCAAAGTTTCAAACATTCTGTTTGTGCAAGTGACTTCATTCTGCTTTCTTGCTGCACAGAGAGATGAGCTAGTAATCTACCATTTCAAGAGGGGGGAGCAGAAAATCCCTTTCTCTTAGAATACCCCAGAGATTGTGCAAAGGAAGATGATGAAGAGGGTTCAATTTTTGGCTGCTAGGGCCACCCTGATCAAGAATTAAGGAGATAGCATTGTTGCAGTGAAGTTGTTATCTTCAGAAGATGAAATAACTTGACATTTCTTAGGTAATGAAAGTATCCCAACTCTTATTTATTTTAATCACCTCAGTGCTTCAAAAAGTTGGCAGGAGCTGGACCTAACAAAAAGACAAAGAGGACCAAAAGGAGGAGCTGGAAAGACTCCACAGTGTTATCTATAGCAGGATATCTATAAGTTGCTGGCTAGTTTTGCAGCTAATGTCTTATCTTTTCCATATTTTCAAGGTATTCCCAGCCATAAATTGGTCCTCTAGAGCAAATAAAGCTAAGAATTGGCCTTTGCCTAATGAACAAAATCTAATTTGAGGAGGGGGTATGGGGGTTGCTGCTAAGGTACAGACATACGAACATTTACTCTGTATAAGTCCCAGCCTACTTCCACTCATCGAGCTTGACTCCAATCTGGAGTCGAGAACCTGATGCCTGGATCATTTCCAGGTTCCAGCCCCAAATGTAGATAATCTAGATAACCGAGACAAGCTCAATGCAGTTAGTGGCACTAAGCATACCAGGAGGCAGGAACTGCCTGCAATGTATTAGGGGGAAAAGGCAATCTGCAAATAGAAGAACCTGCAGCTACACCTAAATGGTGAGGCTGCACATAGGAGGGCCAATGCACGCAACAAGTGCAGATCCAGAGAAAGATCTTCCAGCTTATAACATTTTCTCATTAAAAGATTGTTAATTTCTGCTCACAAATTGATAGCTGTGCACTAACATGCACCGACTGTTTAGTTGGAGATTTCCAAATTGAAAATTGCCTTTCACCATCCTTGGCTAATCATAAGTTTAGCAAGGAGCTTAACAGTTGATGTGAGCAGGTTATTGACTGTGCCACCTCACTGTATCTTTGAAAAATTTTGTCACATCCCAAAGGTGCCAGGACTCTGATGTGCCATCTGAAATACTCTTTCAAACTGAATCCACTCCTGTTCAGCCCACACAAGCCATTGAAAATCTCACCATTGTGTATTACTGCAATATCCTAATATGCCCTGCCTGAAAGAATGAACAGAATATTTTTGGGCTAAACCATAATGTTAAATTCAGCTGATTGTTTATTCAATATTCAGAGCATGTTAAGTTCAATGTATCAATCTTTATTCTTTTGCAATGTTTACACTAAGCTTGTAAATAACCAGCAAATAATTATGATGATAGAAATTATGAGCAGATGTTCTATCATTAACATTTTAAGAGGCTTCCTGAAAAGAAATTCTGAATTTAATCATGTTTAAAATTTATTAATAATACTAAATATAATCAGAACATTGAAAAAAGACAGCTCAAGTTGGTTTGTTCATTTTTAAGTTTTTATGTTTCTTGGTGTTACATACAGAGAGGGTGGTTAATTTAAACAACGCTGATTTCTCCTCTCACCATTGTTTGTAAGTAGAGAAGTATTTTGATTTGTTCTCCTCTTTATAAGCAGCAGTGTATTGGATGATCAGTCATGATCATAGTAAACAATGGGGTGGGCTGAATGGCCATCCATGCTCCTACTTTCTATGTTTCCAAACCCCCAGTTTTGGCGTGACCCCATTTTCTATAATAACCCCGCAACAAACTTGAGATAGAATGAACTCAGAAGGTTAGTTTATTGCACCATTCAAAGCATTGAAGGGATTGCAACAGAGTCTCATATGCATTCAAACAGTAAAAGAATGATCGAGAAAAAAAGATTTACAGGGCAAAGACCACAGAGAATGGGTATTCTTTCACAGAGATGAACAGGTTGAACTAATGCTGGAGAATTCATTTTCCACTTGAGTTGAATTAAATGATAAGGAAGTAATGCAGCGACGAATCAGCCTTATAGGCAATGGTACGGAAGTCCCAGTGTAGAGGGCCAGGCATTGAAATTTGAACAGAGTCCCTTCTGTGCTGCTGCTTGCAGCTGGTAAAAATGGCAGACTGAGCTTTGTATCCACAATGGCATACTGGTTCCATCAGCTCTGGTGTAATATCACCGTCCTCTCCTGTCATATTCATTTTGACAAAGGATGTTTATCTACTTTATCTGGGTCCTGGAGGGTGTTATATTCCAACTATTAAAGCTTAAATGGTGGTTGTGGGTCATTTGTCCTCACAGATGAATTGGCACTGGTTGGCCAGGCTGGTTATAAAATGTAGATGTCCTTGTATAGTTCCCTTCAAATTTCTACTCTGCAGACGCACAAAGTCATCAACATTCCTTCAGAATACAGATGTTTCTGCAAAACTAACATATTATCTCTTATTGCTCGAGAGTCACAGACAGATATTGTTTCAGCCATTTTTAAAGAGTCTTTGTCCGGTTTCCAAAATTAAAAAAAAATAGGCATGAGGATAACTAAACATATTTTAGATGTGAGTCTTAATTCCCTAGTATTGGTCATTGTACAACTACTCAACCAGAACCTAACAGGTGGGCAACCAAATCTTGTTCAGGGGTGATTTTTGATATGTAGATGAAAATTTACCTTCAGTGTTCTTGTGAGTCATCTGTTATTTCAGCAAAAACTTCTGAGGAAATATATAAGTGACCAGTTTAATAATCTGCATCACTCTTATGGACAGTGTGAGGTGGCAAGAGGAACCGTTGAATGCTTACAGAGTAGAAGGAGACCATTTGGCCATCAATTCTGCACCAACTCTCGAAAGAGCACTTGCCTCAGTCCACACCTCTGTCTATTCCATAACTCTGCGCATTGATCATAGCCAAGCACCTAATCTGCACATCTTTGGACATAAGGGGATTGGCCGATCAATCCACCTAACCTTCACATCTTTGGACTGTGAGAGCACTCGGTGGAAACTATACAGACATGGAGAACGTGTAAACTCTGCACGGACATTTGTGGCAAGAATGAATCTGAATCCCTGGTGCTATGAGGCAGCAGTGCTAACCATCTCCCACCTTACGTCTGTCTCGGCTGTGTCTCATTGTACAATTCATTTCCTTTGCCATCAATATGATTTTGGTAGGATGGGGAAAGGACATGCAACCTTTAGTGGATCCTGTACGATGGCACTTTAAATGTAGATTGTAAAAATTCCATTTGCCTAAATGTTAAACTAATTGTGTAGAACTGGTGATTTGTTCCCAATTCTGGTGACAAAGCAATTTAAACAACTATGAAGGAGCTTGGCAGCAAACATTGTCGAATACTAATTTGGTATGCCAAATAATCTCACAAATGTAAATAGTAGAGTGGAATTAAATTTCATTCCTTTCAGACTAACTAAAGGGATTTTTCTATCAGTAACAGCGAGTATATATTTACAAGAACAAAGAACAAAACAGCATGGGAAACAGGCCCTTCAGCCCATCGAGCCAGCGCCGCCACCCCAATTTCCCACCTCTACCTGTGATCCCTGTCCATGTTTATAGATCTATGGATTAAAAACCAAATTTGAGACAATTTAGGGAGAATTTGTTTTGCCAATAGCCTAAGAGCACACAATGGGATGTGGGAGGAAACTGGAGCACCCGGAGAAAACCCATGCAAGCACGTGGAGAATGCGCAAACTCCCACAGACACAGGCCCAAATCCATGTATCTGCACAGCACAGCGATAGTCACTGAGCTGTCGTGTTGCCCATCAAATGATCCAGGTCAACCGTACACTAGTGACGTGAAGCATTAGGATACTCTGAAAAAAAAATCAAAGAGCAGCCCTCACACGACCCATCGCGTGTATGCCCCTTGTTAGACAACAAGGTGGACCAAAGCACCTGTAGGATAAAAACAAGTACATCAATATCATCAACTATTTACACACTTCACAGGGGACTTCCAAGGCTCATGATGCCTATTTTAAATCAGTTTTCTATACCCCTCCATTTCCATTCTGTCATGTGCACATCTAAGTATTTCTTAAGTAACTCCAGAGTACCTGCCTCCACCACTTTACTTGGCAGCGCATTCCATACCCCCACCACCCTCTGTGTGAAAAAACTCCTACTGGCATCCAAATTATACCTTACCTCTCTCATCCTAGCTTGTGCTATTTGAGTCCGTCCTAGGAAAAAGCTTAATCTGTTTACTCTATCTATACCCCTCATAATCTTGTACACCTCTATCAGACCTCCTCTAAGTCTACGTCTTTCAAAGGAAACAGTCCCAATTTGCCTAACCTCTCCTCGTAACTAGACCTTCATACCAGGCAGATCCTGGTAAACCTCCTCTGCACTCTCTCCAGATCTCCACGTCCTTCCGGTAGTAAGGCGACCAGAACTTGATGCAGTATTCCAATGAGGTCAAACCAACTTTTTATACAACATTAAAGGCTAGCTCTTGTACTCTATACCCTAAAGGCTAGGGGTATAGGCTAGCATACATAGCTTTCTTCACAACCTTCTCACTGCTCCACCTGTGGTCCCATTGTTCAAGAAGGGGAAGAGAGATTTCCGGGGAATTATAGGCCAGTGAGTCTTACTTCTGTTGTGGGCAAAGTATTGGAGAGAATTATTAGGGATAGGATTTATAGTTATTTAGAGAGAAATGAATTGATTGGGGATAGTCAGCATTGTTTTGTGAAGGGTAGGTCGTGCCTTACTAACCTTATTGAGTTTTTGAAAAAGTGACAAAGAGGTGGATGGGGGTAAGGCGGTTGATGTGGTATATATGGACTTTAGTAAGGCGTTTGATAAGGTGGCCCATGGAAGGCTTCTGCAGAAAATGCAGATGTATGGGATTGAGGGTGATTTAGCTAATTGGATTAGGAATTGGCTAGCTGATAGAAGACAGAGGGTGGTGGTTGATGGGAGATATTCATCGTGGAGTTCGGTGACAAGTGGTGTACCTCAGGGGTCTGTTTTGGGGCCCCTGCTGTTTGTAATTTTTATAAATGATCTGGATGAGGGTATTGAAGGATGGATTAGTAAATTTGCAGATGACACTAAAGTCGGTGGAGTGGTAGATAGTGAAGAGGGGTGTTATAGTTTGCAGAGAGACTTGGACAAGTTGCAGAGCTGGGCCGAGAGGTGGCAAATGGAGTTTAATGGGAAAAGTGTGAGGTAATGCACTTTGGCAGGAATAATAAATGTGTAGAGTATAGGGCTAATGGTAGGATTCTTAATAGTGTTGATGAACAGAGGGATCTTGGTGTATTGTGCATAGATCCCTGAAAGTAGGCAGTCAGGTCGAGAAGGTTGTTAGGAAGGCATATGGAGTCTTGGCTTTTATTGGTAGGGGGATTGAATTTCGGAGCCGCAACGTCATGTTGCAACTGTACAAAACTCTAGTGCGGCCGCACTTGGAGTATTGTGTGCAGTTCTGGTCCCCACATTATAAGAAAGATGTGGAGGCATTGGAGAGGGTACAGAGGAGGTTTACCAGGATGTTGCCTGGTATGGAGGGCAGGTCTTATGAAGAGAGGCTGAGGGATTTGAGGTTGTTTTCGTTAGAAAGGAGGCGGCTAAGAGGGGACCTTATCGAAACATATAAGATGATTAGAGGTTTAGATAGGGTGGACAGTGATAGCCTTTTTCCTAGGATGGAGAAAGCTAGCACGAGGGGACACAGCTTTAAATTAAGGGGTGATAGTTATAGGACGGATATCAGAGGTAGGTTCTTTACCCAAAGGGTGGTTCGGGAGTGGAATGCCCTGCCTGCAGCGGTTGTAGATGCGCCAAGTTTGGTGGCGTTTAAGAGGTTAGTTGATAAGTATATGGAAGAGAAGGGAATGGTTTAGTTTGGAGGGGCATTGCTTTTTATATTGGTCGGCGCAACATCGAAGGCCGAAGGGCCTGTTCTGTGCTGTAATGTTCTATGTTCTATGTTCTATGGTGGCACAATGGTTAGCACTGCTACCTCTCGGTGCCAGGGACCCGGGTTCAATTTCCGGCTTGGGCAGAATATACACGTTCTTCCCGTGTCAGTGTGGGCTTCTTCCAGGTGCTCCGGCTTCCTTCCACAGTCCAGAAGACCGGTTAGTGCATTGGCCATGCTAAATTCTCTGTGTGCCTGAACAAGTGCCAGAGTGTGGCGAATAGAGAATTTTCACCAGTAACTTTATTGCAGAATTGCAAACTTACTTGTTACACTAATAAAACTTCCGCAGTTATTTAACAGGGTAACTCCATAGCTTTTTCTTGTCTCTGCTGGAAATATTGCCTGCAAAATCAATGAGAAATTAATATTTTACCATCATTCTCTGTTGCTTTTATTTTTTTTTAACTGCTGCCTCATTCTATTTTCAATATTTTTTCCTAATTATTGGGTGATTTTTTTGATGCTGCTCTTATGTGATAAATATTGTTGAAAGTCTTTTTGATTTATTTTAAATTATTTTAATTTGAAATAAATCAAGAGTACTTTGTACTGCGTATCCATAATCAGACCACAGAAAGATTACAGTTCTGTGTAGTATATAATTTTAAACATATACCCAGAATGAGCGTGAAATCAGTGGAGCTGCTCTCTCGAAGCTTGTTTCAAGGAGAGGAGAGCCTCAAACATTTTCAAATTCCATTTGTTATGTGCCATCTTTACCTGCAAAAAAGAGGGAAACATGTTAGTGAGCCTCCAGCAATATGTTTGAGTGACGCATCTGTCATGGTTGAATAGCTGTCAATAAGTGAGGTCGCAATATGTGTAAAAGGGCAAGATAAAGCATGTGTATTTTAAGGTTGAGTCCCGATTGATAAATTGTTAATAGGGGCTGTTGAGGGTTTAATAAATTGAAAAGTGGTTGGGGCTAATGATGCAATTGTTAGGAATATGGCATCTGAAAATGTTTTATCAAGATTAGTGAGTCCACATGAAATTGCTCAACTGTTTCCTGCTCTGCATTCCTGTTTTTTGAGGAATCAGTATAATCATAGATTCCCTACAGTGTGGAAGGGGGCAACTTGGCCCATCGAGTCTGCATGAACAACAATCCCACCGAGTAACCATCCCCCATATATTTACCCTACTAATCCCCCTGACACTAAAGGACAATTTAGCATGGCCAATCCACCTAACCCTCGTATTTTTGGACTGTGGGTGGAAACTGGAGCACGTGGAAGACACCCATGCAGACCCTGGGAAAATGTGCAAACTCCACACAGACAGTGACCTGAAGCTGGAATCGAACGCAGCTTTCTGCGCTGTGAGGCAGCAGTGCTAACCAATGTGCCACAGTGCTGCTCCAAATAGTCCTGGCATTGACCTCTGCTGCTACATGTTCCCATCACATTGTAAATATTTGGCTGAAAGTCACCCTGCCCTACTGTGGATACAAACTGTCCATCTTTCCACCTCCTCCACCATGACACAGGTCTAAAAATGTTTCTGCTTAGCCTCTCTTGCATGTTTAGCCATTCTTTGGAGTACCACAGCAGATATTTAGCTTTCAAATAACACCCAACAATTCTTGCAATTATTACACAGAGTACACTGGAACTCGTGCAGGGGGAGGTAGTAGAAGCAAATGCAGTAACGAGTTTTAAGGGGTATCTTGACAAATATATGAATAAGGATGGGAATAGAGGGATATGGTCCCCGGAAGGGTAGGGGGTTTTAGTTAAGTCAGGCAGCATGGTCAATGCAGGCTTGGAGAGCCGAAGGGCTTGTTCCTGTGTTGTAATTTTCTTTGTTCTTTGGAACAACAAATCAAACATGAGAAAATAAGAATAAGCAATTCAAAAAGTTTAACAATAAAAATGAAGTGGAGCAAATGAGAACATTCCAAAGTTTTTAAAAAATCAGCTTGACTGCCATTTTAGTTTCATCAATGAGCACAAGGATTCAGGGCAACAGTGGTTAGCATTGCTGCCTCACAGAGTCAGGGACCCAGGTTCGATTCTGGCCTTGGGCGGCTGTCTGTGAGGAGTTTGCGCATCCTCCCAATGTCTGTGTGGGTTTCCTCCAAGTGCTCCGGTTTCCTCCCACAGTCCAAAGAATTACAGGTTAGTTGGATTGGTCACACTAAGTTGTCCTCTAGTGTCCAAAAATGTGTAGATTAGATGGATTAGCCATGAGAAATACACGGTGTTACAAGGAGAGCATGGGAGAGTCGGTGCAGACACGATGGGCTGAATGGCTTCCTTTTGCTCTGTGGGGATTCTATGATTCTATGACTCTGAGTATATTCTTCATTTCTGGCATGCACATTGGTCCCCTCTGGATTTCGAGACCCCCGATTTGTACAGTGTTAGTATCCTCACAGCAAGGTTTGTGTTACACCATAAGGGTGTGATATCCTGGATAGCAACTGAAATGTGCCAGAGCAGCTGCTTAAACCAAAGTTTCAAACATTCTGTTTGCTGCAAGTGACTTCATTCTGCTTTTCTTGCTGCACAGAGAGATGAGCTAGTAATCTACCAGTTTCAAGAGGGGGGAGCAGAAAATCCCTTTCTCTTAGAATACCCCAGAGATTGTGCAAAGGAAGATGATGAAGAGGGTTGCAATTTTTGGCTGCTAGGGCCACCCTGATCAAGAATTAAGGAGATAGCATTTGTTGCAGTGAAGTTGTTATCCTTTCAGAAGATGAAATAACCTTGACATTTCCTTAGGTAAATGAAAGTATCCCAACTCTTATTTATTTTACATCACCTCAGTGCTTCAAAAAGTTGGCAGGAGCTGGACCTAACAAAAAGACAAAGAGGACCAAAATGGAGGAGCTGGAAAGACTCCACAGTGTTATCTATAGGCAGGATATCTATAAGTTGCTGGCTAGTTTTGCAGCTACATGTCTTAATCTTTTTCCACTATTTTCAAGTGTAATTCCCAGCCATAAATTGGTCCTCTAGAGCAGAATAAAGCTAAGAATTGGCCTTTGCCTAATGAACAAAATCATAATTTGAGGAGGGGGTATGGGGGTTGCTGCTAATGGTACAGACATACGAACATTTACTCTGTATAAGTCCCACGCCTACTTCCACTCATCGAGCTTGACTCTCAATCTGGAGTCGAGAACCTGATGCCTGGATCATTTCCAGGTTCCAGCCCCAAATGTAGATAATCTAAGATAACCGAGACAAGCTCAATGCAGTTAGTGGCACTAAGCATTACCAGGAGGCAGGAACTGCCTGCAATGTATTAGGGGGAAAAGGCAATCTGCAAATATGATAGAACCTGCAGCTACACCTAAATAGGTGAGGCTGCACATAGGAGGGCCAATGCACGCAACAAGTGCAGATCCAGAGAAAGATCTTCCAGCTTATAACATTTTTCATCATTAAAAGATTGTTAATTTCTGCTCACAAATTGATAGCTGTGCACTAACATGCACCAGACTGTTTAGTTTGGAGATTTCCAAATTGAAAATTGCCTTCTCACCATCCTTGGCTAATCATAAGTTTAGCAAGGAGCTTAACAGTTTGATGTGAGCAGGTTATTGACTGTGCCACCTTCACTGTATCTTTGAAAAATTTTGTCACATCCCAAAGGTGCCAGGACTCTGATGTGCCATCTGGAAATACTCTTTCCAAACTGAATCCACTCCTGTTCAGCCCACACAAGCCATTGAAAATCTCACCCATTGTGTATTACTGCAATATTCCTAATATGCCCCTGCCTGAAAGAATGAACAGAATATTTTCTGGGCTAAACCATAATGTTAAATTCAGCTGATTGTTTATTCAATATTCAGAGCATGTTAAGTTTCAATGTATCAATCTTTATTCTTTTTGCAATGTTTACACTAAGCTTGTAAATAACCAGCAAATAATGTATGATTGATAGAAATTATGAGCAGATGTTCTCATCATTAACATTTTAAGAGGCTTCCTGAAAAGAAATTCTGAATTTAATCATGTTTTAAAAATTTATTAATAATACTAAATATAATCAGAAACATTTGATAAAAGAGACAGGCTCAAGTTGGTTTGTTCATTTCTTAAAGTTTTTATGTTTCTTGGTGTTACATACAGAGAGGGTGGTTAATTTAAACAACGCTGATTTCTCCTCTCACCATTGTTTGTAAGTAGAGAAGTATTTTGATTTGTTCTCCTCTTTATAAGCAGCAGTGTATTGGATGATCAGTCATGATCATAGTAAACAATGGGGTGGGCTGAATGGCCTATCCATGCTCCTACTTTCTATGTTTCCAAACCCCCAGTTTTGGCGTGACCCCATTTTCTATTAATAACCCCGCAACAAACTTGAGATAGAATGAACTCAGAAGGTTAGTTTATTTGCACCCATTCAAAGCATTGAAGGGATTGCAACAGAGTCTCATATGCATTCAAACAGTAAAAGAATGATCGAGAAAAAAAGATTTACAGGGCAAAGACCACAGAGAATGGGTATTCTTTCACAGAGATGAACAGGTTGAACTAATGCTGGAGAATTCAGTTTTCCACTTGAGTTGAATTAAATGATAAGGAAGTAATGCAGCGACGAATCAGCCTTATAGGCAATGGTACGGAAGTCCCAGTGTAGATGGGCCAGGCATTGAAATTTGAACAGAGTCCCTTTCTGTGCTGCTGCTTGCAGCTGGTAAAAATGGCAGACTGAGCTTTGTACTCCACAAAATGGCATTACTGGTTCCATCAGCTCTGGTGTAATATCACCCGTCTCTCTCCTTGTCATATTCATTTTGACAAAGGATGTTTATCTACTTTATCTGGGTCCTGGAGGGTGTTTATATTCCAACTATTAAAGCTTAAATGGTGGTTGTGGGTCATTTGTCCTCACAGATGAATTGGCACTGGTTGGCCAGGCTTGGTTATAAAATGTAGATGTCCTTTGTATAGTTCCCTTCAAATTTCTACTCTGCAGACGCACAAAGTCATCAACATTCCTTCAGAGATACCAAGATGTTTCTGCAAAACTAACATATTATCTCTTATTGCTCGAGAGTCACAGACAGATATTGTTTCAGCCATTTTTAAAGAGTCTTTGTCCGGTTTCCAAAATTAAAAAAAAATAGGCATGAGGATAACTAAACATATTTTAGAGTGTGAGGTCTTAATTCCCTAGTATTGGTCATTGTACAACTACTCAACCCAGAACCTAACAGGTGGGCAACCAAATCTTGTTCAGGGGTGTATTTTTTGATATGTAGATGAAAATTTACCTTCAGTGTTCTTGTGATGTCCATCTGTTATTTCAGCAAAAACTTCTGAGGAAATATATAAGTGACCAGTTTAATAATCTGCATCACTCTTATGGACAGTGTGAGGTGGCAAGAGGAATCCGTTGAATGCTTACAGAGTAGAAGGAGACCATTTGGCCCATCAATTCTGCACCAACTCTCCGAAAGAGCACTTGCCCTCAGTCCACACCTCTGTCCTATTCCATAACTCTGCGCATTGATCATAGCCAAGCCACCTAATCTGCACATCTTTGGACAATAAGGGGCAATTTGGCACGATCAATCCACCTAACCTTCACATCTTTGGACTGTGAGAGCACTCGGTGGAAACTCATACAGACATGGGAGAACGTGTAAACTCTGCACGGACATTTGTGGCAAGAATTGAATCTGAATCCCTGGTGCTATGAGGCAGCAGTGCTAACCACTCTCCCAACCTTACGTCTGTCTCGTGCTGTGTCTCATTGTACAATTCATTTCCTTTGCCATCAATATGATTTTGGGTAGGATGGGGAAAGGACATGCAACCTTTAGTGGATCCTGTACGATGGCACTTTAAATGTAGATTGTAAAAATTCCATTTGCCTAAATGTTAAAACTAATTTGTGTAGAACTGGTGATTTGTTTCCCAATTCTGGTGACAAAGCAATTTAAACAACTAATGAAGGAGCTTGGCAGCAAACATTGTCAGAATACTAATTTGGTATGCCAAATAATCTCACAAATGTAAATAGTAGAGTGGAATTAAATTTCATTCCTTTCAGACTAACTAAAGGGATTTTTCTATCAGTAACAGCGAAGTATATATTTTACAAAGAACAAAGAACAAAACAGCATGGGAAACAGGCCCTTCAGCCCATCGAGCCAGCGCCGCCACCCCAATCTTCCCACCTCTACCTGTGATCCCTGTCCATGTTTATAGATCTATGGATTAAAAACCAAATTTGAGACAATTTAGGGAGAATTTGTTTTGCCAATTAGCCTAAGAGCACATCAATGGGATGTGGGAGGAAACTGGAGCACCCGGAGAAAACCCATGCAAGCACGTGGAGAATGCGCAAACTCCCACAGACACAGGCCCAAATCCATGTATCTGCACAGCACAGCGATAGTCACTGAGCTGTCGTGTTGCCCATCAAATGATCCAGGTCAACCGTACACTAGTGACGTGAAGCATTAGGATACTCTTGAAAAAAAAATCAAAGAGCAGCCCTCACACGACCCATCGCGTGTATGCCCCTTGTTAGACAACAAGGTGGACCAAAGCACCTGTAGGATAAAAACAAGTACATCAATATCATCAACTATTTACACACTTCACAGGGGACTTCCAAGGCTCATGATGCCTATTTTAAATCAGTTTTCTATACCCCTCCATTTCCATTCTGTTCATGTGCACATCTAAGTATTTCTTAAGTAACTCCAGAGTACCTGCCTCCACCACTTTACTTGGCAGCGCATTCCATACCCCCACCACCCTCTGTGTGAAAAAACTCCTACTGGCATCCAAATTATACCTTACCTCTCTCATCCTAAGCTTGTGCTATTTGAGTCCGTCCTAGGAAAAAGCTTAACTCTGTTTACTCTATCTATACCCCTCATAATCTTGTACACCTCTATCAGACCTCCTCTAAGTCTACGTCTTTCAAAGGAAAACAGTCCCAATTTGCCTAACCTCTCCTCGTAACTCAGACCTTTCATACCAGGCAGCATCCTGGTAAACCTCCTCTGCACTCTCTCCAGAATCTCCACGTCCTTCCGGTAGTAAGGCGACCAGAACTTGATGCAGTATTCCAAATGAGGTCAAACCAACTTTTTATACAACATTAAAGGCTAGCTCTTGTACTCTATACCCCTAAAGGCTAGGGGTATAGGCTAGCATACCATATGCTTTCTTCACAACCTTCTCCACCTGCTCCACCTGTGGTCCCATTGTTCAAGAAGGGGAAGAGAGAATTTCCGGGGAATTATAGGCCAGTGAGTCTTACTTCTGTTGTGGGCAAAGTATTGGAGAGAATTATTAGGGATAGGATTTATAGTTATTTAGAGAGAAATGAATTGATTGGGGATAGTCAGCATTGTTTTGTGAAGGGTAGGTCGTGCCTTACTAACCTTATTGAGTTTTTTGAAAAAAGTGACCAAAGAGGTGGATGGGGGTAAGGCAATTGATGTGGTATATATGGACTTTAGTAAGGCGTTCGATAAGGTGCCCCATGGAAGGCTTCTGCAGAAAATGCAGATGTATGGGATTGAGGGTGATTTAGCTAATTGGATCAGGAATTGGCTAGCTGATAGAAGACAGAAGGTGGTGGTTGATGGAAATTATTCATCGTGGAGTTCGGTTACAAGTGGTGTACCTCAGGGGTCTGTTTTGGGGCCCCTGCTGTTTGTAATTTTTATAAATGATCTGTATGAGGGTATTGAAGGATGGATTAGTAAATTTGCAGATGACACTAAAGTCGGTGGAGTGGTAGATAGTGAAGAGGGGTTTTATAGTTTGCAGAGAGACTTGGACAAGTTGCAGAGCTGGGCCGAGAGGTGGCAAATGGAGTTTAATGCGGAAAAGTGTGAGGTAATTCACTTTGGCAGGAATAAAAAATGTGTAGAGTATAGGGCTAATGGTAGGATTCTTAATAGTGTTGATGAACAGAGGGATCTTGGTGTATTTGTGCATAGATCCCTGAAAGTAGGCAGTAAAGTCGAGAAGGTTGTTAAGAAGGCATACGGAGTCTTAGCTTTTATTGGTAGGGGGATTGAATTTCGGAGCCGCAACGTCATGTTGCAACTGTACAAAAAACTCTAGTGCGGCCGCACTTGGAGTATTGTGTACAGTTCTGGTCCCCGCATTATAAGAAAGATGTGGAGGCATTGGAGAAGGTACAGAGGAGGTTTACCAGGATGTTGCCTGGTATGGAGGGCAGGTCTTATGAAGAGAGGCTGAGGGATTTGAGGTTGTTTTCGTTAGAAAGAAGGCGGCTAAGAGGAGACCTTATTGAAACATATAAGATGATTAGAGGTTTAGATCGGGTGGACAGTGATAGCCTTTTTCCTCAGATGGAGAAAGCTAGCACGAGGGGACATAGCTTTAAATTAAGGGGTGGTAGTTATAGGACAGATGTCAGAGGTAGGTTCTTTACCCAGAGGGTGTAAGGGTATGGAATGCCCTGCCTGCTGCAGTTGTAGATGCGCCAAGTTTGGTGGCGTTTAAGAGGTTAGTGGATAAGTTTATGGATGAAAAGGGAATGGTTTAGGTTAGAGGGTCACTGCTTGTTCCTAATTGGTCGACGCAACATCGAGGGCCGAAGGGCCTGTTCTGCGCTGTAATGTTCTATGTTCTATGCTCTGCCACCTTCAGAGACTTGCGCTTTAACGTTTCCAACACCTCCTTCTATGTAATATGTACACTTCTCAAGACATCACTATTTAGTTACCCAAGATCCCTAACATCCATGCTTTTCTCAACAGTAAATACCGATGAGAAATATTCATTTAGGATCTCACACATCTCTTGTGGATCCGCACATAGATAACCTTAAGAGGCCCTATTCTCTCCCTAGTTAATCTTTTGCCGTTTATGTATCTTTGGATCCTTCTTTGCCTTATTTGCCAAAACAATCTCGTATCCCCTTTCTGCCTTCTTGATTTCTTTCTTAAGTCTATTCCTACTCTTCAAGGGATTCACTTGATCCCAGTTGCCTATGCATGTCATGTGTCAATTTTTTCTTCTTTTTTTTCTTGGGACCTCAATATCCCAAGTTATCCAGGGTTTTCTATTTCTGCCAACCTTGCCCTTCACTCTAAGAGGAATGTGCATACTCTGTAGCCTGGCTAACACACTTTTGAAAGCCTTCCACTTTATATCATTGCCAATTGTCCTTTCTATTGAAGTTAACATGTGGCTGCAGAAGCAGAGAAGACATGTCTTTTAAGGTCTCTATTTTATTGGGTAATTGGGTAGAATGTAATTCAGCAATCATGTGGATTCATGCAATGCACTTAATGTAGTAACATATCCCAGAGAAAATTGGGGAATGATCCAAGGAGATCTTGAGAGAACTGCCAGAGCATAAGAGCTAACCTTGAACCATCTTATAACTTGGAGAAGTGTTTTAATACCATTAAATAAATTATAGAGGAGAAAAAAAGTCTAACCTGTTGTAACTGTTAAATATCAGCTAACAGGCAAAACCTTGTGACCAGAAGTGTGAATCCACCAGTGGTGGAATCAGTACCATATGGGACATAGAATAGCCAGAAAGGAACACTCCCGTGCCAGGAAGCTACTGGAAATCTGCTTCAATGTTGTCTCTTGTTTTCTTTTCCATTCACTCTTGGCCTTGGAACGGATTGTACAAACCTCTGGTGGACGTGCTGTAAAATTCCGGCTTCTGTTTCCACTAGTTGGTATGACAGTGACTAAAGGTCACAATTTCAAGATGGTCAATAAGAGAGTTAGGAATGAGATGAGGAGATAATGAGGCGATAAAAGCAAAATACAGCAGATGCTGGAATCTGAAATAAAAACAAAAACAGAAAATGCTGGAAAACTTCAGCAGTTCTGACGGCATCTATAAGGAGAAAATAAAGCCTACATTTCGATTCTAGATGATCCTTCATCAGAGCAATGAAGGGTCATTCAGACTCAAAACGTTGGCTCGATCCTCTCCCTATGAGATGAGGAGAAATATCTTTATTCAGATTGTTGGGATTTAAAATGCGCTGCCTGGCAGCGTGGTGGAGGCAGATTCCATTGGAGCTTTTAAAGAGAGCTGGATACATATTTGAAAGTAAAGGAGGAAATGCTGGAAAATCCCAGCAGGTTTGGCAGCATCTGTGAGTAGAGAAAAGACGTTTCGAGTCTATGACTCTTTTTCAAAGCTAAAAGCTATAGAAAGTGGGAAATATTTACACTGTAGGGTGAGGGAACGAAGGATGAGTCATAGCCACAAAAACAAGGGGAAAGATCTGAGCCATGATGCAGCTTAGAAGAAAAAAGCTTGTTTTTGCAAGTGCAATAAACTCAATTGTTCACATTTCCTAAGACCTATTATGAGAGCAGAGCCCAATATGAATGCATGGTTGAGTTTCAAAAGGCCACAGAACCACTTAGCACGTGTCTATATAAACGTTCCTATTGACCGTTGTAAGAGGTCATTAAAGGATTGTATGCTTTTGACATGGCTAATGAAATAGATATTTGTTTTTGCGGCAGATTGACCACTTGAGGATATTTACATTTTTGAATATGTCATGAATGTGATTTCTTTTTTGTTACAATGAATCCTCTGTTACACTGTTAGAAGTTTCTTTTTTATCTCCACATGGCTGCTATAGTCTTCCCATACTTGATAAGTGGTCACAGAATATACATAGGAGCATGGAGGGGGCAGAATATGAGATGGCATGAAGAAGACATGATGACATAGAGGATGCATTGGAGCATTGTGAAACTTTTGGGGGATAGGAAGTGATGTGAGTGATCATGTGTGAGGGGCAAGTACTAGAGATTCTTTAATACAAGACTTCCCAGAGAATTGAGGCAGGTCCTCTAACCAGTCAACCTTGTCACTTGCCCACTTACAAAGTGCCTCAAGGTGTACAGGATTAACTGCCCCTACCTACATTCCCCAGAACAAAAATATGGGGCAAAAACCCTTTTAAAGAGTATGTGTGTGCAAGATTGGATTATTTCTTGAATGAACATATTTGCCTCATTAGAAAATCTAACCCAGAGAGAGAAATACAAATTGGAAGAGGGAGTAAGGGAGAAATACAGTAACTGAGCAGAGTGATACACAAACAGCAGACATGGAATGGTTTGGCATAGGCTGCTATGTATGAGCATGGGGAATGTGTGGAGGATGATGGGTGGGATACTTCATAAAACAACTGCACAGAGAAGCAAACTGTGTTTTTAAGTCTCTTGCACCTTACTCCCTCCCTTACCCGAATGAGGATCTTGCTCTTCAGGATTTGCAGTGGCCTTACAGATTTAACAAAAAAAATCTGCTTGGTTTTGTAACACAGCAATGCTTGCATTTGATTATCTTTACCAGATAATAAGTTAATCATTTTGAAATTGTCTTTTTTATTCCGATTGTAAGGAGGCTCATGCAGAGCATTAACACCAACATAGATATATTGGGTCAATTGGCCTGATTCCGTACTGTAAAATTCAATATAATTCTATGTTAACTGGAATTGGCCTTCTCAAATCCATACGCAAACAAGGATCATAACAAAAATAATTCTCAAATAAATTATTGTTTGTTTATTCAGGACTTTGCTGCTTGTAATTCAAATTGAGGTTAAGGATCAACTTCAGTGATATAGCAGTTCTGTTCAAATGTCAATCGCAAAATATTGATGGTTTTAAATCTAGCTCACAGAATAATGGAAACCAGCTTTGTGTTTATAAATATTTGCTGTGGATTTAGGGCTTTACTAACAAAATATCAGTTTCAGTTCAAACTTTGCGGAAGTCTGAAAAATAATGGTAAGGAGACTGTTAACCACTTGTATTGGACAGCATTAGAAAAAGCCTGCAGTAATGGTCTTATCAGCAGCTCTGACAGATGTCCATTTGTGTGCTAGAGTTTCATGTGGTACATAGCAGGATGCCTTCTACTAAGTAGATGTATGTGAAACCCATACCAGTGGAAGGCATGAAGAGGTTTTAGCAACAAATAGTTTGTAGGTAATGAGAGTTTCACACCAGTAAGGCACTATGTTTTATTTTAAAGACTAGTTTTCAGTTTTATTTTATGGAATAGTTTCATGTATATTTTATCAGTTTATGTTAAATGATGGGAATTCAATTCCACAGATTTTTCTATGACTGCACGCAATGAATAGTGTAATAGGTAATCTAGCCCTGACAGATCACTCAAACATGAGAACTACAAGAAACAATGAGGCAACATTCAAAGCCCAAGTTAGATGTCTTTACTAAGTTTGATAGGAATACTAGTTAACAATACACTACATCTATTAATATTGCACCCTTTCATTTAGTCATGGGACATGAGTGTTGATGGCCAGCCAGTGTTTATTGCCATCAATAGTTGCCCTCAAACTGAGTGGCTTGCTAGATCATTCAGAAGACAGTTGATAGTCAACCACCTTGCTCTGGAGTCACATGCGGGTCAAGGATTTTCTTCCCTAAAGGACATTAGTGAACCAGATGAATTTTTGCGACAATCGACAATAGTTTTAAGTCATCAATAGATTCTTAATTCCAGATATTTTTTATTGAATTCAGCTTGCACCAACTGCCATGGATTCAAACCTGAGTCTCCAGAACATTAGCTAAGTTTCTGGATTAATAGTCTAATGATAACAATATACCTGGTAGTCAAAATATGCTGCAAGAAGTTTTACACAATCATATTTTTCACAGCTGACAAAATTGTCCAGGCAAAGCCCCAAATTACTCGTTGCAACAATATATTTATCTTTCTTTCTGAGGTGTGCAGGATGAGGTTGCAGGTCTTATGAAGAGAGGCTGAGGGATTTGAGGTTGTTTTCGTTAGAAAGGAGGAAGCTAAGAGGGGACCTGATCGAAACATATAAGATGATTAGAGGTTTAGATAGGGTGGACAGTGATAGCCTTTTTCCTAGGATGGAAAAAGCTAGCACGAGGGGACACAGCTTTAAATTAAGGGGTGATAGTTATAGGACGGATATCAGAGGTAGGTTCTTTACCCAAAGGGTGGTTCGGGAGTGGAATGCCCTGCCTGCAGCAGTTGTAGATGCGCCAAGTTTGGTGGCGTTTAAGAGGTTAGTTGATAAGTATATGGAAGAGAAGGGAATGGTTTAGTTTGGAGGGTCATTGCTTTTTATATTGGTCGGCGTAACATCGAAGGCCGAAGGGCCTGTTCTGTGCTGTAATGTTCTATGTTCTATGTTTGTTGACAGTTTTGTATTCTCCTATCAAAATTTACCTTAAGTTCCAACTACCCAATGAAGTGTCTCATCATTTATTCAGAGTATTAGAGAATTCCTTGTCATTGTATATCTGCTTCAAACTTCCAGCCATAATTTATCACTTGAGGGCACTGGAGCTATCTGTAAGATTGCTATCAACAAATACAACAGCAGCTTCTTTTCAAGGTGTGTGCATTTCATAATCACAAAATAATTAAACAGTCAGATTCTCTCAAACTTCTCATAAGTTCTTTTCCATTAAAGACAGAATTTCTGTTAAAGCATATAAAAGTGTGTTGTTTCCAATGGGACTAGCATTTCAAAAGAAGCCTTTTTTTTGGGATGGAATGTGAGCATCGCTGGCTAGGACGGCATTTATTACTGTACCTCTGAAGGCATTTGAGAGTCAACCACATTTCTGTGGATTTGATGTCACATGCAGGGCAGACCAGGTAAGGACAGCAGAATTCATCCCTAAAGGACATCAGTGAACCAGATGGGTTTTTATGACAACTGATTGTGGTTTCATGGTCATCAGAATTTAAATTCCATATTTTTATTGAACTAAAGTTTCACTTTCTACTATGGTGCAATCCAAACCTGTGTTTCCAGAGCATTATCCTGGGTCTCTAGATTACTAGTCCAGTGACAATATCACTACGCCATAGCATCTCTTGACATTATCAGTCAATGCCGCTTTTGTAGCTTTCAAAACATAATTGAATCTTTAAGAAGTCTCACAACAGGTTAAAGCCCAACAGGTTTATTTGGAATCATGAGCTTTCAGAGTACTGCTCCTTCATCAGATTCGAAAGCTTGTGATTTCAAATAAACCTAAAGAACAAAGAATAAAACAGCCCGGGAAACAGGCCCTTCGGCCCAACGAGCCCGTGCTGCCAACTCTTCGTTCCTACTTCCATCCATGACCCCTGTCTATGTTTATAGAAATCTGCATTGGTACAGAAATCTGCATTGGAGCAAAATTAGTGAGACAATTTAGGGAGAATTTGTTTTGCCAATTAGCCTAAAAGCATATCTTTGGGATGTGGGAGGAAACCGGAGTACCCGGAGAAAACCCACAAAAGCACGGGGAGAATGCACAAACTCCCACAGACACAGGCCCAAATCCATGTATCTGCACAGCACAACAATAGTCACTGAGCTGTCGTGTTGCCTATCAAATGGTCCAGGTCAAGCGTACACAAACAACGTGAAGCACTAGGATACTCTCGAAAAAATCCAAGAGCCGCCCTCTCACGACCCATCGCGTGTATGCCCTTTGTTAGACAACAAGGTGGGCCAAAGCACCTGTAGGATAAAACAGAAATACATCAATATCATGCACAACTTACGCAATTCCCAGGGAACTCCCAAGGCTCATGATCCCTATTTTAAATCAGTTTTCTATATCCCTCCATCCCCATTCTGTTCATGTGCCCATCTAAGTATCTCTTAAATAACTCCAGCATGCCTGCCTCTACCATTTTACGTGGCAGTGCATTCCATATCCCCACAACCCTCTGTGTGAAAAAACTCCCTCTAGCATCCAAATTATACCTTACCCCCCTCACCCTAAGTCCATGACCCCTTGTGATATTTGATTCCAACCTAGGAAAAAGCTTAACGCTGTTTACTCCATCTATACCCTGCAAATCTTATACACCTCTATCAGATCTCCTCTCAGTCTACGAATTTCTAAAGAAAACAGCCCCAATTTGCCTAAACTCTCCTCATAACTCAGATCTTCCATACCAGGCAGCAACCTGGTAAACTTCCTCTGCACTCTCCCCAGGGGTTCCATGTCCTTCCAGTAGTAAGTGACCAGAATTGGACGCAGTATTCCAAATAAGGTCTAACCAACATTCTATACAACTGCAACATACAACTTGTTGGACTTTAACCTGATGTTGTGAGATTTCTTACTGTGCTCATCCCAGTCCAACACCAGCAGTTCTACAAAATAAAATATTTAAGACAACTGAATTAGATACAGATATAGAACATTACAGCACAGAATATCTATATCTACAACTGAATTAGCACTTGTTAAAACATGTTCCATCATATCAACCTTTTATATTTGTTGTACGAGACATTACATCTCTGTGTTATTTGTGCATGCATTGCTATTTATTAGTTTTACCTTGATCTTATGACTTTTGGACCCCTTGCTAAATATTGTACAGCTCCAAAAGTGTTATTTTTGGTACCAGAACTCAGTGACTCTGGGCCCTATTTTACCATTTTGATTCTAAGCGTGAGACAGACTTGAAATTGGGAGTGTTTTGGATCTGACTTTTAGACCCATTCTCAGGCATATCGACTTTGCTTGCAAAAATATCAACAGTTCCCAATCGTACTGCAGAAGCCTATGGGCAGGGCTTTTTGCTTCTGAAACCCTGCAAATCAGGGTTTCCAACTGTGTATGCTCATAAAACAAAAGACAGAATGCTGCTCTCCCACAGACATCCCAGTCAGAGTGGCAGCGGACCCTGCCTTCCCCCTCATTCATCTCAGGCAGAGCAGCAACAGACCCTGCTTTTCCCCTCACTCATATCAGGCAGAGTAGCAGCGGACACCCCCTCCATCTCATTCATCACAGGCGATGAGATCCACCCTCTCTCCTCAGATTTCAGGCAGATTGATCCCCTTACTCCCACCCTGGACTCTCCTGCACAAGGCCTCCATCTCCTCCGGACTCCGATGGGCTGTGCGACAACTCCCTCTTTCTCCCCTGACCCCAGTCATTGAGGCACCCATCCACCACCTCAGGATACTTGCAAGTGCTCACTTGTCTTCCCCTCAATGCTAACAAGCAAACTGCATGTAATTTACTAGAATGTTCTGTCAAACTGCCTGCAGCTGATCTGCCCTAACAAGAGGCAGCTCCATTAAAAACTCAGGAATGGATGGGCAGACAGGCATCCTTGTGCAAAATTTGCACGCAACCAGTTCCCCGCTTCTCAGAGGGCGACCTGGGGAGGATGTTGGAGCAGAGAGAAGGTGGGACACCCTCTCCCCACCCCCACAAGAGCATGTATACCAAAGGGAGCTGACGGAAATGCAGCCTGAGAGACAGTCACTGCCTCGGTCAGTGCTAGGGCACTGCCCCCAAACAGGGAAGCAGTGCTGGAAAAAAGTCCTCATCCATGCAGCAAGGGTGAGTGCTGAACCTCATTTCACATCTTCCCCCATATCTCGCATCGAATCCTCCCATCACCAGCACCCTGCATGCTTCCAGCTCCTGACTCCCCCCCCAAGCACTTTCTTTCTTTCCCCCAATGAGTCCCACTGAGCTTGCCCTCTAAGGCCCACCACCTAATACTCTGCATGATTCATGCCTCCATTTCTTTTCATGGCTCCTTCTATCTCCACAGGAAAAGATGTGTGAGTTGATTGGCTGTGCTAAGAAATTGCCCTTTAGTGTCCAGGGATGCGTAGGTTAGAGGAATTAGTGGGTATAATACATAGGGATATGGCAGTAGGGTGTGGGTGGGATTGTGTTCAGTGCAGACTTGATGGGCCAAAGGGCCTCATTCTGCACTGTAGGGTTCTACGGTTCTAAGACCAAGCATAACACCCATGAGAGAGAGAGGATAAGCCAGACCTCTGGGTCATCACCCCATTGAGAAGTGGGCACTGAAGCTCTCCAGAGAAGAGGAGATGCAGGCTTTCAATGCCAGCATGGCCGGGCCATTGTCAAGATGTGAGCGCCTGTCATTCCTTCAATCATTTTGAGGCAACTTCTCCAGGGCACGAGTTTCACAACCGAGGGACAAGGTTTGAAGGAGATGTACAAGACATGTTTGTTTGCATACAGAGTGTGTGCCTGGAACTCACTGCTGGGGCAGGTTGTGGATGCAGCTATTGCCTGTCTTGCGTGGTTCCCAGGCCAACACTGGAAGGGTATTGCCTGCAGTGTAAAGCCCAGGGCAGGGAATTCTCACCATGAGTGGCAGGTTCCAAGCGATGGACAAGTCACAGCAGGCCAAGCACAGTCCCACATGGCCTTGGCCGAGATACAATGGACCACAGCTGAGGGACTGAACAGGTCTTCTGCGGTCCATGGCTGAGAGGTTCAAGAGCTTGCAGGAGACCCAGTGGGACAGTACTGAGACACAGGGCTATGGCAGCAGCCGTTGAGAACATGGCCCCATTTCACAGCTGAGGGCTTGCAAAGCATGGCCCCGTCTCAGAGGGCACTTGCTGCGGCTATTGGGAGATGATTCCCAACTCAAATGGTCATCGCAGAGGGTTCAAACACCATGGGTAGGACGCAGGCGTTCCTCAGGACTGGAAGGGTCAGGTGATGCCAGAGCTTCTGGAGCTCACTGCAGAAGCACCACCGTCCCAAGGAGTGACCCAGCGGCCCATAGGAGCCCTCAGGGAGGAGGAAGGGCTTGAGCCGATGCTGGAGCCTTCCCAACCAAGAGACTGTGCCTGCACCTTCTGACTCCCCCATCCCTGACACTAGGGCAACGGGGTAAAAAAGGGTCATGGAAACCTCGCACACACTTGGAAACAGACCAGGTCCTCAAGTTCCAGGGCTGCCACAGCACACCCGCCAAGCGTGTCACAGGCCACGGGGTGAGGTAAACAGCTGGCCCCCTCCACCTCTGATGGGCCTTCTAGGGAGTCACTGAGATGTAGGCCACGTAAGAACATAGAACATAGAACATTGCAGCACAGAACAGGCCCTTCGGCCTTCGATGTTGTGCCGACCAAAATAAAAAGCAATGCCCCTCCAAACTAAACCATTCCCTTCTCTTCCATATACTTATCAATTAACCTCTTAAACGCCACCAAACTTGGCGCATCTACAACAGCTGCAGGCAGGGCATTCCACTCCCTAATCACTCTTTGAGTAAAGAACCTACCTCTGATATCCGTCCTATAACTCATACCCCTTAAATTAAAGCTGTGTCCCCTCGTGCTAGCTTTCTCCATCCTAGGAAAAAGGCTATCACTGTCCACCCTATCTAAGCCTCTAATCATCTTATATGTTTCGATCAGGTCCCCTCTTAGCCTCCTCCTTTCTAACGAAAACAACCTCAAATCCCTCAGCCTCTCCTCATAAGACCTGCCCTCCATACCAGGCAACATCCTGGTAACCCTCCTCTGTACCCTCTCCCATGCCTCCACATCTTTCTTATAATGTGGGGACCAGAACTGCACACAATACTCCAAGTGCGGCCGCACTAAAGTTTTGTACAGTTGCAACATGATGCTGCGGCTCCTAAATTCAATCCCCCTACCAATAAAAGCTAAGACTCCATATGCCTTCTTAACAACTTTATCCACTTGACTGCCTACTTTCAGGGATCTATTGACACATACACCAAGATCCTTCTGTTTCCCAACACTATTAAGAGCCCTACCATTAGCCCTATACTCTACACATTTATTGTTCCTGCCAAAGTGCATTACCTCACACTTTTCCACATTAAACTCCTTTTGCCACCTCTCGGCCCAGCTCTGCAACTTGTCCAAGTCACTCTGTAAACTATAACACCCCTCTTCACTATCTACCACTCCACCACCTTTAGTGTCATCTGCAAATTTACTGATCCATCCCTCAATACCCTCATCCAGATCATTTATAACAATTACAAACAGCAGGGGCCCCAAAACAGACCCCTGAGGCACACCACTTGTCACCGAACTCCACGATGAATATCTCCCATCAACCACCACCCTCTGTCTTCTATCTGCCAGCCAATGCCTAATCCAATTAGCTAAATCACCCTCTATTCCACACATCTGCATTTTCTGTAGAAGTCTTCCATGTGCCACCTTATCAAACGCCTTACTAAAGTCCATATATACTACATCAACCGCCTTACCCCCATCCACCTCTCTGGTCACTTTCTCAAAAAACTCAATGAGGTTAGTAAGGCATGACCTACCCTTCACGAAACCATGCTGACTATCCCCAATCAATTCATTTCTCTCTAAATAACTATAAATCCTATCCCTACTAATTCTCTCCAATACCTTGCCCACAACAGAAGTAAGACTCACTGGCCTATAATTCCCTGGAAGGTCTCTCTTCCTCTTCTTAAACAATGGAATTAAGGTTAGGAAGTTGTAGTCGCATTGATAACCAGGCAGTTCACTCGCTGGGGGTTTGTGTCTGTGATTTCTATTCCCCCCACATCCCCCAATTCCTTCTATGTGTCCTGCACATTGTCACATCGGAGTGGTGGGCCTGGGTACTCCATGTTAGCGAGAATTTTGGCAGGCAGGAGGATGATGATGTTTCGCTGAGCACCATAATGGTGATGCCCAGGTATAGAACATAGAACATAGAACAATACAGCACAGAACAGGCCCTTCGGCCTTCGATGTTGTGCCGACCAAAATAAAAAGCAATGCCCCTCCAAACTAAACCATTCCCTTCTCTTCCATATACTTATCAATTAACCTCTTAAACGCCACCAAACTTGGCGCATCTACAACAGCTGCAGGCAGGGCATTCCACTCCCTAATCACTCTTTGAGTAAAGAACCTACCTCTGATATCCGTCCTATAACTCATACCCCTTAATTTAAAGCTGTGTCCCCTCGTGCTAGCTTTCTCCATCCTAGGAAAAAGGCTATCACTGTCCACCCTATCTAAACCTCTAATCATCTTATATGCTTCAATAAGATCCCCTCTTAGCCGCCTCCTTTCTAACGAAAACAACCTCAAATCCTCAACCTCTCTTCATAGACCTGCCCTCCATACCAGGCAACATCCTGGTAAACCTCCTCTGTACCCTCTCCAATGCCTCCACATCTTTCTTATAATGTGGGGACCAGAACTGCACACAATACTCCAAGTGCGGCCGCACTAGAGTTTTGTACAGTTGCAACATGATGCTGCGGCTCCTAAATTCAATCCCCCTACCAATAAAAGCTAAGACTCCATATGCCTTCTTAACAACTTTATCCACTTGACTGCCTACTTTCAGGGATCTATTGACACATACACCAAGATCCCTCTGTTCCTCAACACTATTAAGAGCCCTACCATTAGCCCTATACTCTACACATTTATTGTTCCTGCCAAAGTGCATTACTCACACTTTTCCACATTAAACTCCATTTGCCACCTCTCGGCCCAGCTCTGCAACTTGTCCAAGTCACTCTGTAAACTAAACACCCCTCTTCACTATCTACCACTCCACCAACTTTAGTGTCATCTGCAAATTTACTGATCCATCCCTCAATACCCTCATCCAGATCATTTATAAAAATTACAAACAGCAGGGGCCCCAAAACAGACCCCTGAGGCACACCACTCGTCACCGAACTCCACGATGAATATCTCCCATCAACCACCACCCTCTGTCTTCTATCTGCCAGCCAATTCCTAATCCAATTAGCTAAATCACCCTCTATTCCACACATCTGCATTTTCTGTAGAAGTCTTCCATGGGCCACCTTATCAAACGCCTTACTAAAGTCCATATATACTACATCAACCGCCTTACCCCATCCACCTCTCTGGTCACTTTCTCAAAAACTCAATGAGGTTAGTAAGGCATGACCTACCCTTCACGAAACCATGCTGACTATCCCCAATCAATTCATTTCTCTCTAAATAACTATAAATCCTATCCCTACTAATTCTCTCCAATACCTTGCCCACAACAGAAGTAAGACTCACTGGCCTATAATTCCCTGGAAGGTCTCTCTTCCTCTTCTTAAACAATGGAATTAAGGTTAGGAAGTTGTAGTCGCATTGATAACCAGGCAGTTCACTCGCTGGGGGTTTGTGTCTGTGATTTCTATTCCCCCCACATCCCCCAATTCCTTCTATGTGTCCTGCACATTGTCACATCGGAGTGGTGGGCCTGGGTACTCCATGTTAGCGAGAATTTTGGCAGGCAGGAGGATGATGATGTTTCGCTGAGCACCATAATGGTGATGCCCAGGTATAGAACATAGAACATAGAACAATACAGCACAGAACAGGCCCTTCGGCCTTCGATGTTGTGCCGACCAAAATAAAAAGCAATGCCCCTCCAAACTAAACCATTCCCTTCTCTTCCATATACTTATCAATTAACCTCTTAAACGCCACCAAACTTGGCGCATCTACAACAGCTGCAGGCAGGGCATTCCACTCCCTAATCACTCTTTGAGTAAAGAACCTACCTCTGATATCCGTCCTATAACTCATACCCCTTAATTTAAAGCTGTGTCCCCTCGTGCTAGCTTTCTCCATCCTAGGAAAAAGGCTATCACTGTCCACCCTATCTAAACCTCTAATCATCTTATATGCTTCAATAAGATCCCCTCTTAGCCGCCTCCTTTCTAACGAAAACAACCTCAAATCCTTCAGCCTCTCTTCATAGGACCTGCCCTCCATACCAGGCAACATCCTGGTAAACCTCCTCTGTACCCTCTCCAATGCCTCCACATCTTTCTTATAATGTGGGGACCAGAACTGCACACAATACTCCAAGTGCGGCCGCACTAGAGTTTTGTACAGTTGCAACATGATGTTGCGGCTCCTAAATTCAATCCCCCTACCAATAAAAGCTAAGACTCCATATGCCTTCTTAACAACTTTATCCACTTGACTGCCTACTTTCAGGGATCTATTGACACATACACCAAGATCCTTCTGTTCCTCAACACTATTAAGAGCCCTACCATTAGCCCTATACTCTACACATTTATTGTTCCTGCCAAAGTGCATTACCTCACACTTTTCCACATTAAACTCCATTTGCCACCTCTCGGCCCAGCTCTGCAACTTGTCCAAGTCACTCTGTAAACTAAAACACCCCTCTTCACTATCTACCACTCCACCAACTTTAGTATCATCTGCAAATTTACTGATCCATCCCTCAATACCCTCATCCAGATCATTTATAAAAATTACAAACAGCAGGGGCCCCAAAACAGACCCCTGAGGCACACCACTCGTCACCGAACTCCACGATGAATATCTCCCATCAACCACCACCCTCTGTCTTCTATCTGCCAGCCAATTCCTAATCCAATTAGCTAAATCACCCTCTATTCCACACATCTGCATTTTCTGTAGAAGTCTTCCATGGGCCACCTTATCAAACGCCTTACTAAAGTCCATATATACTACATCAACCGCCTTACCCCCATCCACCTCTTTGGTCACTTTCTCAAAAAACTCAATGAGGTTAGTAAGCATGACCTACCCTTCACGAAACCATGCTGACTATCCCCAATCAATTCATTTCTCTCTAAATAACTATAAATCCTATCCCTAATAATTCTCTCCAATACCTTGCCCACAACAGAAGTAAGACTCACTGGCCTATAATTCCCTGGAAGGTCTCTCTTCCCCTTCTTAAACAATGGGACCACATTCGCTATCCTCCAGTCCTCCGGAACCACACCCGTAACCAACGAGGACCTGAAGATCAGAGCCAGAGGCTCGCAATCTCCTCTCTTGCCTCCCAGAGAATCCTAGGGTAAATCCCGTCCGGCCCAGGGGACTTATCCAACTTCAAACCCTCGAGAATTTCTAACACATCCTCCCTATCTACTACAATACTCCCCAATTTGCAACCCTGTACCTCAGTGCTCTCCACAGCTACATTTCCAGCACTCTGCGTGAATACCGAAGAGAAATATTTATTCAGTGCCTCACCAATCTCTTCAGGCTCCACGCACAACTTCCCACTGCTGTCTATGACTGGCCCTAATCTTGCCCTAACCAATCTTCTATTCTTAACATATCGAAAGAAAGCTTTAGGATTCTCCTTAATCCTATCAGCCAACATCTTCTCGTGTCCCCTCTTAGCTCTCCTCAATTCACTTTTTACCTCCTTCCTGGCTAATCTATAGCTATCCATTGCACTATCCGAGCCTTCAAGCCTCATCCTGACATAAGCCTCCTTTTTCTTCTTAACCAGCAAATCAACTTTTTTCGTACACCAAGGCTCTCTTACTCGTCCATTTCCTCCCTGCCTGACAGGGACATACTTATCAAGGACTCGCAGCAGCTGCTCCTTGAATAAGCTCCACATTCCAGATGTTCCCAGTCCCTGTAGTTTCCTAGTCCAATCTATGCACCCTAATTCTCTCCTGATGGCCTCATAATTACCCTTCCCCAGCTATAACTACTGCCCCCAGCTTCATGCCTATCCCTGTCCATCACTAAGGTGAACGTAACCGAATTGTGGTCACTATCACCAAAATGTTCACTAACTTCCAAGCCTAACACCTGGTCTGGCTCATTGCCCAGCACCAAATCCAATGTAGCCTCACCTCTAGTTGGCCTATCTACATACTGAGTCAAAAAACCTTCCTGCACACTCTGTACGAAAACTGACCCCTCCAACGAGCTAGAGCTATAGCTATTCCAATCAATATTAGCAAAGTTAAAGTCCCCCATCACAATTACCCTACTACTTTCACTCCTAATCAGAATTGACTTCGCAATCCTTTCCTCAACCTCTCTAGAACTATTAGGAGGTCTGTAAAAGACTCCCAACAGGGTGACCTCTCCTCTCCTGTTTCTAATCTCAGCCATACTACCTCAACAGACAAGTCCTCATCAAACTTCTTTTCTATCACCGTGATACAGTCTTTGACCAATAATGCCACTCCTCCCCCCCTTCTACCTCCTTCTCTACTCCGACTAAAGCATTTGTACCCCGGAACCTGCAACATCCATTCCTGTCCCTGCTCTACCCAAGTCTCTGAAATGGCCACAACATCGAAGTTCCAGGTACTGGTCCAAGCTGCAAGTTCCTCCCCCTTATTGCGAATACTCCTTGCATTAAAGTATACGCATTTCAAACCATGCCCCACCCCACCCGTACGCCGCTGTGTTTTACAACTCTCTTCTATAACCCCCTTACTCTCATCCCTCTCAGCACCCCAACTACTTAGGATCCCACCCCCCCCCCGAATCAGTTTAAAGCCCCCATCATAGCCTTAGCAAATTTTCCCCCCAAGATATTAGTCCCCCTCTGGTTCAGGTGTAGACCATCTCTCTTGAAGAGGTCCCACCTATCCCAGAATGAGTCCCAATTGTTAAGGAACCTGAACCCCTCCCTCCTGCACCATCCACGCAGCCATGAGTTCAAACTATCCCTTTCTCTGTTCATCTCTAAACTATCTCTTGGCACAGGCAAGAGTCCAGAGATAACCACTCTGCCTGTTATGGACCTAAGCTTCCACCCTAACTCCATAAATTTCTGTTTAATATCCCCTTCCCTTGTCCTACCTACATCATGTGTCCCCACATGAACTATGACTTGGGGCTGACTCCCCTCACCCTTAAGAATCTTAAAAACCCGATCTGCAACATCCTGGACCCCAGCCCCTGGGAGGCAACACACCAGCCCTGAGTCCTGTTTATTACTATTTACCCTCCTATCTGTCCCTCTAACTATAATTTAGCCTAACTCCTATCTGAACTCTGCATGTACGCTGGCACCTGGGCCTTTGTCTGTGTAGTCGCATGGGTGAAGGGCTGCACTACTTAAAAAGATATTTAAGCACTTTAATATTTTCTGTTCACAAGTTTTTACATTACAAGATCTTTTTTAAACACCTTCATTGTAAATAAATAATTTTTCACCTCCCAGCTGTGACTAATTTGTCTCAATTATGAATCCTCTTCCATTGATGGAGGGATGCTTCATGTTGAGATCAGTTGGGGAGCCCACCCCCCCCCCCCCCCCCCCCCCCCCCCCCCCCCCCCCCCCCCCCGCCATGTCACTGAAAATATTGTTTCTCAGACAACATGAGTGATTCCCTCCCATTACCCCCCCCCCCCCCCCCATCCCAGGGCTCTGTATGAGGGTTTACTGATCTCTTTCTCACTACACAGATATGGGCCCAGATGCCAGCATACATGCAGAGCTCAGACAGGAGTCAGGCTACTTTGCACCAGGGCAACATCATAGTATTGCTTAATGAGTCGCCATCATTCTCCTGCCTACCAAAGATTCTCGCTGACACAGAATAACCGGCCCACCGTTCTCCTGTGACAATGTGCAGGATACATAGAGAGAATTGGGAGGGGGAAGGGGAAGCGGGAGAGGAGGGGAAGGGGGTTAGAGGAGGAGGAGAGCAGAGGAGGGGGGAGGCGGGTAATGGAATGGACACAAACCTCTAGTGAGTGAACCGCCTGGCTATCAGGGTCTCCCTTGCTGCCCTCGCATCCTGGTTGGTGTGGCTTGGCATGCTCTTCCTCATTCTCCTCCTTCTCCTGCTGTTCCTCCCCAACAACAGCCGGCTGGTCAATCTCCACATCTCCTCTTCCTCCAGTATGTCACCTCTTTCTAGAGCCAGATTGTGTAAGGTACAGCACACCACCACTGTGTGGGGACAGATCACTGGGCTGTATTAGAGGGCCTCACCAGATCGGCCCACGCACCCACATCTTGAGGAGCCGAATGCACATCTCCACTATCGCGCAGGCGGCTGCATGGGGCTCATTGTAGTGGATCTCTGCCTCAGACACAGGCCTCTGTGTAGGCATCATCAGCCAGAGTCGGTAACCCATATCACCTAGGAGTCAACATCACAACCTGGGCTCCTCCTTGAATGCCTCCCCTGAGCCCCTGACATTGAAGCTGTCATGAACGCTGCCTGGATGTGTGGCACAGATGTACATAATAGTCATATTATAGTCTCACACTAGCTGAACATTCAGGATGTGGAACCTTTCCTATTTACAAATCTTCATGGATTCTGTAGGGGAGGGTCTTGAGGGCAACATGTGTGCAGTTGATTGCATTAGGTATTAAGGTATTAGGGCAATGGCTGTGAACCCTGTAGCCTAAGCTTCCTGCTGCGCCTGGTCCAGGTTGAAGTTGATGAACTGGCCAGCCCAGGTATACAGGGCTTCAGTGACCTGCCTCACGTTGTTGTGCATGGTAGATTGGGAGATGCCACAGACATCTCCGCTCAGGGTCTGAAAAGAATCAGTCACGTAGAAGTTTGGAGCAGTTGTCAATTTGACAGCCACCGAAAGTGCCTCCCTCCCTGCACCACCTCTAGGTGCCAAGTCCTGCAACATGTTGCAGAGATATTCCTCGATCTTCTTTCAGAGTTGGAAAATGTCAGCAGCACATGGTATTCAACATCTGGTTAAAGGACATGTGCAAGGAATTGCTGGGTTTCTGCTCCCTTCTTTCTACACCCTCCCCTCACCACCTTGCTCCTGCCTTTGGTGGTTGTTTCCTTTTGGCCCTGGAAATGGTGAGGCTTGAACCTCCTGTGCCCGCAACTCTTGCTCCTGCTCCTGCTCCACAGCTCCAGCAGTAATCAAAAGGACAGCAAGATCTATTAGTTGCATCTAAAAATGCATGTTGTCACTCTGGGATGGGAGTGGAGAGGGCGCAGAGGGGAGATGGAGAGGAACACATGTTAAGGTTATTGAACACTGTTTGCCCCAGCACATCAAGAGTCATTGTCCCTACCCCTCAATTCCCCCAGCTATATGCTCTCCCCCAATCACAATTCCCCCCAATTCCCTCAGCCACTTACTCCTCACAATCACAGCTCCTTGCAAAGCTGAGAGGTTGCAGCAGTGCAATTTGCAAGGGCTTTGTACACATCCTTCAGCTTCAACTGAGCTGGATGCACTATGACACAGCAGCACCTTCATCAGGTGAGTAGGAGTCTGTTCACAAACAGGGCATATAAAGACACAAACTCAATTTACAAAATAATGATTGGAATGTGAGTCTTCACAAATAATCAAGTCTTAAAGATACAGACAATATGAGTGAAGAGAGGATTAAGGGTTAGGGTTAGGGTCAGGATTAGGGTTAGGGTTAGGGTAAGACTCAATGGATTGAATGGCTTGTTCTACACTATTGGGATTCTATTCTAAACCTCAGCCACAAATTTTATTTCTCACAATGGACTGGTTAATGTGCAGGACCATAAAGAATCTATCCAATTTTCCCCAGTAATTTAAAGTTGAGCATGTTCCATGACATTAAACTCAGACCTGCTCAATGTGGATATATTCATGACACCCAAGCCACGCAGTGCAGACCCAGGAAATGATCTTTTAAATGTAATCCCATTGTGTAAGATTCAGCGTTATTGTCACAATCTGTTTGAATACTTGGGTTGGTGTGATTGAGGGAGATCTTCATATTGTTTAATAACATAATACGGGTATAACGAATCAACAGCCTGTTTTATATCTCTCAAGGGCTCAGCCATGGTTTAGTTTATCGCACTGTAACTTCTGAATTAGAAGGTTTGGGATTCAAATTCTTCGACAAGGACTTGAACACAAAAGTCAAGGCTGTAGTGCAGCACTGAGGGAGCACTGTGCTGTTGAGTAGGCATGCTTTTAGCTGCCCACTATGCCAGTTGATCTGCATGGCAAACCGGAAAGAGGCCAAAGAGCTGGATCGTACCAGGCGCGGACCAGTTTAATGCTGAATCCCATCTTCCTGGTCCTGTTTTGTCAGTGGGATCAGCACACTGTTGTCTGCTGGAGGCAAGGAATCAGTTGGCCGCAAGCCAGGGGCCAGCCTGCTGGGATTAGTTCTCCCTAAGTTACTGATGATGCAGCAGTAGAGCCGGGGAATAGCAGGGCTGTCAGCAACACTACAGCAACTGTGAGGCTGTTGTGGAGCCCGACAGACTGCAGATGCAAGAGATGTTACCATGCAATGCTGGCACTGAGGCCAAAACTTCAATGGTGGCATCCACAGTGGAAAACCTGGGACAGGAAAGGCATGGCTGAGTCACACCAGTCTATGGCTATGGGCTTCAAGAATATGGCTTAGTCACAGTGGGTCTTTGCTGAGGGGCTCCAGAGCTTGACCCATACTCAGTGCCTCGAGAGCTTGGCCCAGACTCAGAGAGCAATTGCTAAGGGCTAAGGGAGGAGTAAGAGCTGGAGCCCGTGCTGGGGCTTTCTACCCAGGAGATTCCAGCTGTCACTAGACCTACCAACTTACCCTTCCTGATACCAGCGCATCTCCCGGGCCGCAGGATGAACAAGGTAGCACGGATACATCTGTGATATCAGAAAGTCGACCCTCTCGGTACTGCCCCTCCAGGGGACATTCGCCAAGGGCATCACAAACCACAGTGCGCGGAATGCAGCTGACTGCCTTCACCTTTGATGTACATCCTGGGAGTAACCTAGAGATGGCACTAGGCCTCACTAAGTTTAAGATTTGATTTATTATTGTCACGTGTATTAGCATACAGTGAAAAGTATTTTTCTTGCGCACAATACAAACCGAGCATACCACTCAGAAGAAAATGAGAGAGTGCAGAATGTAGTGTTACAATCATAGCTAGGGTGCAGAGAAAGATCAACTTAGTGCAAGATAGGTCCGTTCGAAAGTCTGATGGCAACAGGAAAGTAGCTGTCCTTGAGTCTGTTAGTATGTGACCTCAGACTTTTGTATCTTTTTCCCAACAGAAGAAGGTAGAAGAGAGAATGTTCAGGGTGTATAAGGTCCTTAATTATGATGGCTGCTTTTGCCGAGGCAGTGGGAAGTGTACACAGAGTCAATGGATGTTTGTATGATGGGTTGGGTTGCGTTCACAACTTTTTGTAGCTTTTTTGCAGTTTTTGGCAGAGCAGGAGCCATAACAAGCTCTGATACGTCCAGAAAGAATGCTTTCTATGGTGCATCTATAAAAGTTGGTGGGAGTTGTAGCTGACGTGCCAAATTTTCTTAGTCTTCTGTGAGAGGCATTGGTGGGCTTTCTTAACAATAGTTGTGGCAAGAGAGACAGTGGGGGGGTTGGGGGGGGCGGGGGAACCAGGACAGGTTGTTGGTGATCTGGACATTTAAAAACTTGAAGCACTCAACCCTTCCTACGTCGTCTCCATTGATACAGGTAGAGGCACGTTCTGCTCTACGCTTCCTGAAGTCAAAGATAATTTCCTTAGTTTTGTTGACATTGAGGGAGAATTATTGTCACTGCATCACTTCACCAGATTCTCTCTCATTCCTGTATTCTGTCTTATCATTGTTTGATATCCAACATCAGCAGCATTATGGTGGTGTCATCAGCAAATTTGTAAATCAAGTTGGAGGGGAATTTGGCTACACAGTCGTAGGTGTATAAGGATTATAGTGGAAGTCACCAAGAAGACATCGATAAAGGACTGGACTAGTTAAATTGGGGAAAATAGGCACTGTTTAGAATCTTACACACCTATTCCATTGCACATCAGCACTTCATGTTATTGCATTGTGAGTTACACACGTTAAATGTTATTGTGCTTACGACTGTGACTATCCTGCCTGTGATTTGCCTCCAGGAGGTGTGACTGTACCCCAACCAATATCCCCAGGGGTTTAGAGTGTCATTCTGCATAGGAGAAGCCCTTTGGCCCATCCCATGTGCAATCTGCATTTCCCAGTATATTTCCCAGCCAGACCCCTGGCTGTTATGGGACTCCAAACGCTCATAGGATAATAATAAAATCATAGAAACCCTACTGTGCAGAAGGAGGCCAGTCAGTCCATTGAGTCTGCACTGAAAACAATCCTACTACGTCCTATCCCATAATTCCACATATTTACCCCACTAATCCCTCTCGCCTACACATTTCGGGACAGTAATTTAGCAATGCACTTAACTTAATCTTTGGTCTGCGGGACGAAACTGGAGCACCTGGAGGAAACCCACACAGACATGGGGAGAACGTGCAAACTCACATAGACAGTGATCCAAGACAGGAATGAACCTGGTGCTGTGAGGCAGCAGTGCTAACTGCTGTGCTGCTCATCCCAAGTAGTCCCAGCAGTGGCTGTTTGTAGGCCCACTTCATCACACAACCTGGCATTGCATCCCTTGCGTCCACCGGTCCCTGGGTCCATCCCCCTCCTAACCAGCCCCTTTTCTTGCTGCAGCCTCTGGCATGGACTGGCCTTACAGTGTGCGGACATCACACTCCTAATCCTATCAATCAATTTAAGATCAGTCAGGCTGACAAAGTGGCTCATTTACAATTGCTAGAAGCTACATAGATTCACACACAAGGGCTTTTTTTTAACAAGCAAAAAACCATGCCTAGGATTCCAGCTTTTCAATTAAATGAAAGCATGTGACATGGATTCCTGATGCATTCCCCAAAGTAACATCTGAGCCAGAGTCAAATTGCATTTTCTGAATTTAAACAAAAGCAGGGGGAATAACTGTTTCCAAATGCATTCTCCATGGGAATGTTCAATCGAAATCATGATGTGGAAACGCCAGTCCTGGATTGGTGTAGGTGTTGTAAGAAGTCTCATAACACCAGGTTAAAGTCCAACAGGTTTATTTGGTAGCAAAAGCCACAAGTTTTCAGAGCACTACTTCTGCATCAGGTAAGTGGGAGTTCTGTTCACAGACAGAGCATATAAAGGCACAAACTCAATTTACAAAATAATGATTGGAATACGAGTCATTGCAGGTAATCAAGTCTTAAAGGTACAGACAATGTAAGTGGAGAGAGGGTTAAGCACAGGTTAAAGAGATGTGTTGTGTATCCAGATAGGACAGTTAGTGAGATTTTGCAAGCCCAAGCAAGTCGTGGGGGTTACAGCTATTGTGACATGAATGCAAGATCTCTGTTGAGGCCATTCTCACGTGTGTGGAACTTGGCTATCAGTTTCTGCTTAGCAATTCTGCATTGTTCTATGTTGTGAAGGCTGAATTGGAGAATGCTTACCTGAAGATCAAAGACTAAATGCCCGTGACTGCTGAAGTGTTCCCCAACAAGAAGAGAACACTTTTGTCTGGCGTGTATTGAGCAGTGATCATTCATCCATTGTTGGACAGCTTTTGTCGCGATACCACACACTTCCTACAAAAACTCAGCACACATGGAGCAGTTGAATCAGAAGCACTCCTCATCATAATGAATGTCTCGGCACTGTATACCAGCATCCCCCATGATGATGGCATTGCTGCTACTGCCTCAGTACTCAACGCCAACAACTGCCAGTTTCCAAATGCAATTTTACAACTCATCTGCTTCATCCTGAACCACAATGTTTTCACCTTCAACAATCAGTTCCTCATCCAAATGGAACAGCCATGGAAACCAAATTCGCACCTCAATATGCCAACACTTTGATGCTTAGGTTCGAACAAGACCTCTTAACTGTACAGGACCTTCAACTGATGCTGTACACTAGATATATTGATGACATTTTCTTCCTTTGGATTCATGGCAAGCAATTACTGAAACAACAATATGGTGACATCAACACTTCCATCCCACCATCAGACCCACCATGGACTACTCTCTGAAATCATTTTCATTCTTAGACACATGCATCTCTATCAAGGACAGTCATCTCAACACCTCACTGTACCACAAGCCACAGATAACCTCATGATGCTCCACTTCTTCAGCTTCCACCCTAAGCACATTAAAGAAACCATCCCCTATGGACAAGCTCTCCATATACACGGGACCTGTTCAGGGAGGAGGAGCGTAATAGATATCTCCAGACACTGAAAGACACCTCATAAGAACAAGATATGGTACTCGATTCATCAATCAACAGTTCTGACATGTCACAGTGAAAAACCGCACCAACCTCCTCAGAAGATAAACATGGGACACGGTGGAAAAAGTACCCTTTGTCATCCAGTACTTCCCTGGAGCAGAAAAGCTATGATATATTCTCCGGAGCCTTCAACATGTCATCCATGAAGATGAACATCTTGCCAAGGCCATCCCCACACCCCCACATCTTGCCTTCAAGCAATCGCACAACCTCAAACAGACCATTGTCTGTAGCAAACTACCCAGCTTTCAGGAGAACAGTGATGACGACGCCACAGAACCCTGCCACAGAAACCTCTGCAAGACATGCTGGATCATCGACACAGATACCATCATCTCACGTAAGAACTCCATCCACCAGGTACAACTAAGAGTTGGCCAAGTATACTCTTGCAACTTGGCCAACGTTGTCTGCCTGATATGCTGCAAGAAAGGATGTCCCAAGACATGGTACATTGGGGAGACCTTGCAGACTCTACAATGGATGGATAAACATCACTCAACAATCACCAGGCAGGAGTGTTCTCTTCCTGTTGGGGAACACTTCAACAGTCACGGGCATTCAGCCTCTGATCTTCAGGTAAGCATTCTCCAAGGCGGCCTTCGTGAACACTACAGCGCAGGATCGCTGAGCAGAAACTGATAGCCAAATTCCGCACACATGAGGATGGCCTCAACTGAAATCTTGAATTCATGTCTAGTTATCTGTAACTCCTTGCAAAATCTCACTAACTGTCCTATCTGGAGACAATACACACCTCTTTAACCTGTGCTTAATCCTCTCTTCATTCACATTGTCTGTACCTTTAAGACTCGATTACCTGTAAAGACTCGCATTCCAACCATTATTTTGTAAATTGAGTTTGTGTCTCCATATGCCATGTTTGTAAACAGAACTCCCACTTACCTGATGAAGGAACAGCGCTTGTGGCTTGTGCTACTAAATAAACCTGTTGGACTTTAACCTGGTGTTGTGAGACTTTTTATTCAAAGTTCACATGCCAATCATTTAGCAATCTTTTCTTCTGCTGTATGAATTGTTGTTTCCTTTGAAATTTGGTATCCAAGGCCACAATCTTACTTGCCATTCATGCCAAAATCCCATTGCTTGAGGTGGGAGCTAAATCGCCATTCACTGCAACAGGATGGAAAAATCCCACCTGGCATGAATGGTGGTAAGATTCCAGTCCTTGTGTGTATCATGATGAGTGCAAGATGAAAAACTTTAACAGTATCTGTTTTTTTTTCAAAAATACTCAAGTTCTGCACTATCCAGTGACTTTTAATACTATCTCTGAATTAGCATCACAAAAACAGATTATCTAGTCAATACCAAGTTGCTATTTATGAGGAATCATACAAACTGGAAACACTGGGGGTGATATTACCAGATTTTAGCCAGATTCACCCAGCTCCTGGTATTCCCCAATTTATTGGTACAACGTGAAGCTGGTGCAAATCACAACTGACCTCCACAAATGGAGGCCAGGTGTTAGACTACACTGGGGAGGCTTGGAGGCCATTGGAGTCCCCAGTGGTCATGGACATGCTGGGCAGTGCCCTTGCACTGCTCCCTGTCACTGTCAACATGGTACAAGTAGGGCCTGAAAGGCATCCGAGAAGGGGGACCGGCTTGAACAGGGCACCACTCACTTGGGAGGAAACAATGCCAGATATCCCAATGCCCTGATGGTGACGAGGATCAATTTTGGTGGGGGGGACAGGGGCGGCGGTGGTTGTTCACTTTGACGCCTATTGCTTGTTGCCTGCATGATGTGGGGAAGGTTTAGGCTATGAGAAGTAATGTTCTACTATGTTAGGAGTTGTGGGTTTTAAACAAAAAGAAAATATGCAGTTGGCGCATGTAGATTCAAAGTAACATGTAACAGTTTTATTCAAGGACCTGTTGCTTGTGCTGAGTACAAACTGAAAATAAAACAGTAGCCTCTGCAGTACCTTAATGACATCATCATCAAATCATATGATTCACTCTTAAAGCAGCCATTTAAATATGTACCAACCCTCCCCCTTTACTTCCGTGGTCATGATAACAAGTTACTACCATGTTATATATAGGATCAATCATACTTTTAGCTGGTTTCTTGGATGCAATTGGCTGTAGAAGATTTTGTAATTATTACGAGATCTTAGTTTGCTGGAAAGGTCTGGTAGGGTTGCCATCTTGAACTGAGCTCTTATTGCAAAAAAAGAGGAGAGAGAGCAACACTCAGATATTTGTTGACAACTTCCTTACACAAACTGTGGCACTTGCAATCTTGCTCAAGCAGCTGAGCAGCTTTTCTTTAATACTTCAACTATTGTGCATTTCCGAGGAGTTTTGTACTGACCTGTCAGTGGCAGCCCTTATTCTAACATCCAGTACATTGCATTTTTAATGTCACTTCCTCAGGCAGTTAGGAGGTTTGATGGGCATCTGGATCGTAAGAAATGTCTTTCTTATCGCATTGCACCCCTGATGACAATTTGTTTGTTTCTCATTTTCATGTTGGAATATAGCCTTGCATTTTTAAACAATAAGCTCTTTCTCAGTTAAGATTCCAAAATTTCCAATCAGTTGAAAGCTGAAAAATCATATTTTTTAAAAAATAGGGCATAGCCTCATGACAATAAACTTAAAAAAAAGTAAAATAGTAGCATCATAGAGTACAGAAGGAGGCCATTCAGGCTCTCGTGTCTGTACTGACCACAATCCCACACCCTATTTCTGTAACCTCACACACATCTATTTGATTAATCCTCCTGACATTAGGGTCAATTTGGCATGGCTAGTCAAACTAACACGCACATCTTTGGCATGTGGGAGAAAACTGGAATACCCAGAGGAAACCCTCACAGACATGATGAGGTACTACAAACTCCATACAGTCTGAGGCTGGAATTGATTCTACATCCCTAGCATTGTGAAGCAGCAGTGCTAACTACTGACACCATGCCGACTATGCAAAGTACTTTGAAATGCTCTGAATAATATTATATAGATACAAGGCTTGCTTTCTTTAATACATAGACCTACAGTGGAACAGTGGATCTGATCTTTGAGCATGTCTTATGGTTCATCCTGTTA
The DNA here is from genome assembly GCA_024679065.1 of Sphyrna mokarran. Classification (NCBI taxonomy): domain Eukaryota; kingdom Metazoa; phylum Chordata; class Chondrichthyes; order Carcharhiniformes; family Carcharhinidae; genus Sphyrna; species Sphyrna mokarran. Next base: position 137,250,146 of record JAGIQG010000001.1, read on the forward strand.
TTCTGGGGGCCCCACCGTTGATCAATATTCTGCTCTTAACAATGCCTCTCTGTTGCTGACAATAATTGGAGGTCTCTGTGTATATAGACTGAACTCTGATCCAGGAAAATTAGGTGTGTTGTGGCAGATTCAGAAAGAGCTCACTAAGGCTTAGCTCCAAAGAGGAGAAGCACAGCGGATCTTTTAAATGTCTCTTCACTAAGCTAATAAGTCCAAGTCACTCTTTGCAAACCCTGCCCCATGATAAAAGCGTAAATCTGTATCTTGCTGTGAACTGTAGCCCACAGGATATATTTGGAAATCTGTGACTGTCACACTACTGAGTCATTGCTCCCTTGATCCAAATAGCAGAGTGCAGTTTGAGAGATGTGACGGTGACCTTTCATTCTTTGCCTGCGAATGACTGAATAGATTTTGCTGTGCTGGAATTGGGCTTCATCTGGCTGTGACTGTGTGCAGTGTTTGATAATGGCTGCCTTTGGGAATCTTAAATATGCACACAAGTTAATACAGATATGCTCAACTAAGAGCCCCTGTGCCTGTTGTGATTCTGGGAAGTTGCTGAGGCAGTTAACTTTATGCTGAACCCACATAAATGATGCTAGAACAAAGAACAAAATCAAAACAGCACAGGAAACAGGCCCTTTGGCCCAACGAGTCTGCGCCGCCATCTCAATGTTCCCACTTCTATCCATGATTCCTGTCACCCCCATCTATGTTTATAGATCTATGCATTAGAACCAAATTTGAGACAATTTAGGGAGAATTTGTTCTGCCAATCAGCCTAAGAGCACATCTTTGGGATGTGGGAGGAAACCGGAGCACCCGGAGAAAACCACGCAAGCACGGGGAGAATGCGCAAACTCCCACAGACACAGGCCCAAATCCATGTATCTGCACAGCACAGCGATAGTCACTGAGCTGTCGTGTTGTCCATCAAATGGTCCAGGTCAAGCGTACACTAACGACGTGAAACACTAGGATACTCTCGAAAAAAATCCAAGAGCAGCCCTCTCATGACCCATTGCGTGTATGTCCCTTGTTAGACAACAAGGTGGACTGAAGTACCTGTAGGTACTTAATAATCTTTGTTCTTTGTAACAATGTATTGTTATTAAAGTCACTGGTCAGTCAACAACAGACCAGTCTTTTCATTGCAAGTTTCAAAGTCACATTAATGCTTTTAGCGAACTGTAGTTATTATTTATTTTCCTAAATACAACGGAGTTCCAGGGCACATTATCTTGACTGGCAGGTACATTTTTATTGCAGTTAAACAAAGGATTGTTTTTCAATTTGCAGAGAGACAGGCTCCTGCTGTGCTAACAATTGTTTGCATAGTTTGATTTCAACAATCAAAATCTACTGAAGGAATTCTGTCTCACTGTAGATTGCAGACAGTTAACAAATGAAATTTAATTTTGTGTTTTATTTATAAAGTTTGTCCCTAAAGTACAATGTATAAATCAGCTTAGAAGTGGAATGCATTTAAGTAGCTGTGCTTTATTTTTCTTAATCATGGCTCATTCTTAAAAGTATTTAATCATATTTTATACAAACGCCTCCTTACTCAGTTCTGAGAATTCTATGTGCAGCATTCTTCCTCCACAATTGTCCCTGCATACTACCTGCCTCTTTGGGCACCCTCAAAATAAACTTTTGTTTGAAATATTTCATCCACAGAAATGCTGCTTTAATATCTATCAATTTACACATCCAATTTAAATGCTAGAACAGTGAAGAAAAAAGACTGTGTAACTTTCCATGTTATGGGTGAATCAACTCTAATGTCTCTTCCCTCCCAAGTGTTCCTCATGCCCACAGGCTACTAATCTGGCTTTTGCTGTAAACATCCCATTTTGCCAAACTTGTACTTTATGAAGTGTAGTGATTGTAATCCACTGATGGGACAAAGCAGGCTGCGCTTTATCTGGTACCTCTGTGTACACCCCAAACTCCTCCCAACGTGTCCACTCTTTGTTTGGCCTCTCTTTTTCCACAAGCTCCATTTTGTTAGCAGCTACCAACGCTTCCCTATCATGGGGACAACTACTCCTATTATCATTATCATTTTGATTCTTAGCCTTTCTCATTAAACTCCACCTTCTACTGCCGTGTCTGTTTCTGTCAGAGCTGCTCCTTTCAGGCCACTGTTCTCTACTGACACAAATTTTGTTGCAAATTGGTGCTTTGTTTTTTAGGGTTCATGAATGTTCAATGTCTCATCCTCAGCACTTACATCTCGTTTTTTTTTGCTTCCGTCTTTCCACCCCATTTTCCCAATTTATAGCTTTCACCTTTTGCCCTCACTCTTGAGTGTTGTTCTAGAGTTTATACTTCTCCCAAGGCTTGTCCTGCTCTCCCGATTATAGTGGCCTCCATTCACTTGACCCTTTGGATATGTACGATACCACTGTGCCTACTTTGGATAACTGAACCTTTGAAATAACAGCTTCATCCTCTGCCTCACTATTGTCTCTCATCTGTATTTTTTTGATCCTCAAGGTATATGCATATGAGGTACAAGGTGCCCCCGGCACTTTTAAATCCTGCCCAGATGCTCCAAATTCATAGTTAATTCTCACTACTAGAAGAGAGAAGTCACACTGTCTGGTTGCTGTGTTGTAGTATAACTACCTTGCCATCTGTCCCTATCACTTATCCCAGACCCTTTCCTCTCTTTTATAGTAAACCATGTCCCCTTTCTCAAAGTATACCCCCAATGGTGTTATTCGATGTCTTTGGACTTGTCTAATCCATTCTGAAACCTCAACCTTAGTGAAGGCCTTCTCCCTGCATGCATAGCATTTAAGCATGCAGAAAACGTGGAATTAATGCTTGTCCCTTCTCATGCCAGTGTCTGTTAATACTGATGGAAACTTTGGATTCCTTCCATATACCAACTGGTATAGGCTATAGCCCCCACACCATCTGTAAACACATGTACTATCCACGTTAATACAATCTGCAATTTATAGCCCAGCTGATCTGCCAAAACTTTATGGAACATGTCATCTACAACTGCATGATTCCTTTCACAGAGACCATTACTGAATGAACTCTCCGCTGCATTTTTTCAATATTTAAATATTCGCACACATCTTGAAATTCATTTGCAAATTCACCCCCATTTTCCATTAACAGTTTAGAAAGTGACCCCATCTCTGTTCCAATCCATAATCCAATCCATATATCATAATTTTATTTATAATTTTTTTATCTTTGCTGTAGATCACTATATATGTGCTAAACCGGATGGCCATGTCCATGAAGTGCAATAAATAGACCTTTTTCTCTTTATCCCATATCTTTAGATCCATTGCTACTACATCATTGAAATTTTGTGTAGTAAACTCATGAATAGGCATAGGGGTAAGCTTCTATATTTTATGGAAATTTCACACTTCCGCTGAGATTATTATATTCTTTGCACAGCAAACATGCATCCTGCAGCAGTGTTCTCAGTCCCTGTAGTGCTGGATAAGCAAACTGCTTATGGAGTTGCAGAATAATTTTTTTGTCAACCATGCGTGTAAGTGACACAAATGTGTCATGAATCCTTTAGTCTGATAATTTTGGTTCGCTTAAGGGAAGAAGACAATAATGGCCAGATCTTGTAAAGCCCACAATTTTCCCAAATACCACAGCTTTATTCTGATTCAGATCGATGGTCACCTGAGCTTTCTTCATCGCAAAATTGTTTAATAACAAAGACATATCAGTGGAAATTAAACCTGTACTTATAAATAAGCTGATTCCCGCAATCCTACAGGGAAGTTTCATCCTTTTGGGAGACATAAAAGTATTGTCATCTCCATATCTAAAGCAAGTAGAACTATCATAGCCTTTCACTTTCTTTTGGTCTTCATGATCAAGAGACCCTAAACAACAATTTAGCCAATCTTAGCCACAGACAGGACGTACATCCACTATCTAAAATAGCTAGCACACTACTCAAACAGCACAGTGGGCTGAGAAAATCGAGTCCATCTACCTAAGAGGACACACAAAGACTCAATTTAACATCTCAGTGTTTAGACAGCTCCACTGATAGTGTTGCAGTCCCTCAACTCTATATTGGAGTCTCATCCTAGATTGTTGAGTGAAGCATGGGGACTTGGATTAGCAAGCAAAGCACCTCCTCAAAGCCTGAAAACTCAAAAATATTTCTTTTCCCCCTATAATCCTAAACTCTGCCAAGACCCCCAGTTCCCAAACAACTGCCATAGACCTATTGGGCAAATCTAGCCAGTGATTACCGCACCAAATAGCTTAAGTGATCTGCTCTTGGAGATGGTCTTGGGTTCAGTGAAGGAAATTTTTTTTTGTACAAATTGACTTTTGCCTTCAGCACTTCATATTAAACTGAACTGTTCCCTGAGGATAGCTGCTCCTCCCTCTAAACTTCATAGGATCATAGAATCCCTATAGTGCAGGAGGCCATTTGGCCCATCAAGTCTGTTCTGACTACAATCCCACCCAGGCCCTATTCCCATAATCCCACACATTTATCCTGCTTATCCCCTGACAGTAGGGACAATTTAGCATGACCAATTAACCCAAAAACTGCCCATCTTTTGACTGTGGAAGGAAGCTGGAACATCTGGGGGAAACGCACACGGAATCGGGAGAATGTACAAATTCCTCACAGATAGTGACCTGAGGCCAGAATTGGTGCTGTGAGGTGTTGTGAGGCAGCAGTGCTAACTACTGTGCCACCATGCCACCTTCTGCTGCCTTCTGCCTCTAATTTCTGGCTGAACTAGTTTCTAGGGACGGTTGTCTCTCTGTCTCTTGCTGCTACTTCTTCAACACCTCATCTATGTCTAAACAGCTTCCTGGATCACGGCACTCTGACTATTGATTGTATCAATTGCAAAGAGCACACTGTCCCTTATTTTTTCATATTCTTTCCTTTCTCTTAGTTGCTGCCCAGACATATTTTACAAAATACATGGCAGCATGATTTTACTTGTGCCAAAAAAAACTAATAGCATCTTGCCACTTTGTGGTATTTGACCATTCATTCTGGTGATAACATCATAAAGGAAAAACTCCACGAAAAGCGATAGATTTTTTCATGTTATAGCTGTATTCCAACCTGATTGAAAGAGGCCAATAAACACAAATAGATACTTTTGACATTATGAATAAAACAACATATTTTGTTTATTTTGCAGAATGACAAGTCACCAGGGCGCTCAACAAGTCGATCGAGTAACATATCAAAGGTAGGGATATTCTTCATATTTGAAAAAGAAATCTGACTTTTCTAGCTTTGTGTTCATTAACAAGAGACAACATTGTGATCTTCTCACAAGGAGGACATGTTGTATTTTGAATGAGATAGAACACTCGGCTGTAGTACTTTCTGGAGAATCATGCCCTGTAAACAGAATAGGAGATATGATTTTATGAAGCATTATTCTGTCAAAGTATTGTTGCATATCTATGGTACATGACAGCGACAGCCACATTTCATGAATGAATAAAGAAATTGTGTGATAACAACCACAGAATTTGCAAGAGAGACAAAATACAAATATTGATTGCTTTCTCATATCAGTGCGGGACTCAAAACAGCAAATATATTGGTTTGTTTCATAACTGTTGACTTCGCCTTTCTAAGATAGTTTCTCTAACTTCAAATCTGCTCTCATAATTGAGGGGTTTGCTAGTTTTCCTCTTTGATGTGGATGGACAATTTACCTACAAGGTTGGGAACATTATAGAAAATAGGAATCTCATTATCATCTGAATTGAGTTAATGGCAATTAACATTTGTGCCACTTATTAATGCAGACAATGTTAGACAATGATTATCTCCAATAAGAGAGAATCTAACAATTTCTCCTTGACATCAACATCCTGGGAATTACCATTGACCAGAAAATTAACTGGATCACTCATGTAAATGCAGTGGTTACAAGAGCAGATCAGAGCACAGTGGTAGATTGGTTAGCACTGCTGCCTCACAGTGCCAGGGACCTGGGTTTGATTCCCAGCTTGGGTCCCTGTCTGTGTGGAATTTGCATGCTCTCCTCATGTCTGTGTTGGTTTACTCTGGGTACTCCGGTTTCCTCCTAACAATCCAAAGATGTACAGGTTAAGTGGATTGGCCATGCTAAATTGCCCCTTTAGTTGTCAAGGGGATTAGCAGGATAAATACGTGGTGTGGATAGAGCCTGGGTGGGATTGTGGTCAGTGCAAGCTTCATAGGCTGAATAGCCTCCTTCTGCACTGTTGGAATTCTATGATTTTGCGGTGAATAACTGACTCCCCAAAGCCTGTCCACCATCTACAAAGCCAGGTAAGGAATCTGATGGAATATTACTGGATTAGCACAGCTCAAACAGCACTCAAAACTCAGTGCCATCAAGGGAAAAGCAGACTGTTAGGTTTACCCCTTTAATATTCACTCCCAGCACAGATGCACAGGGGCAACAGTGTATAGCACCTGTAAAATGCACTACAGCAACTGACCAAGGGTCCTTCAACTATGTTTTCCTAATCCATGACTTATACCACCCAGAAAGAAAGGGCAGCAAACACATGGGAACAACGCTCTTGGAATTTCTCTTCCAATCTAATCCTGACTTGGAAATATATCTCACTTTCTTTATTGTCACTGGGTTTAAATCCTGGAACTCACTCTCTAATAGCACTGTGAGTATACTTACACCACATGGACTGCAGTGGTTTAAGATGATAGCTCACAAGTTTTTTGAGGGCAATTAGAGATGAAAGAACAATTGCTGGCCAAACTTGTGAAAGGATAAAATTCAGACTTGGGTGTCATGGATCTGCCCACCAACACCAGTAGCCAGCATTCAAAGGGGATGATCAGATATGATTTTTCTCAGTTCAAAATTAGTGCACAAAATCAGGTATAAATAGCTATCATCAAGAAACAGCTTACCTAGATGACTAAGAGATCAGTGGAGTTATACAGATGCTAAGTTCAAGAATCACAGAATATGAGAGATGCAGATGGTCAAAATACACAAAGGGGAAAATCACAGAGAAACCAAGGTATTGCCAGTATCGGCAGAAACAGGCCAATAACATCTCATAGCTGTCAAGATGCCGTTTAATGTCCAATAACTGGAGAGGCCAGTTTTACAACTGAGAGTCTGAGAAACAATTCTAATAACTCAGAAATCTTAGAACCAAGTTTGTGCAGGAACCTTTGCAAAAGCAGTTTAGACATCTTCACTGAATTTGGAGAAGATATTTCTGAGTCTCAATCTCCACCTTGCATTGTGTGCAAGGATTTGATTAACAGATTTATTTAATTTGGATATTGTTTGGGAATGAGAAGACTTATATATGTGCCTTGAAACAAAGGTTAATATCTGTATAAACTGTGTGTATGCTTGCTATTCATATATTTAATTCTCTTAGAATCTGATAATCCTAGTTGTGTGTATTTGTCTTTTCTTTAATTGAATAAATATTCTTTAGTAATTATTACACAGTGACTGGGCTGGTTAATCTCATTGGGGAATTCATGTGATCCTCACACCATTCCAAAGCTAAACAATACCATGCAGCTGCGTTCCAAGTTACCCTCACAGATAACATTTGTATGGTTCATGACACAGGTTTGAAAAGATAGTACAATGAAAATCTATACTGTTTACATGTATGATGATATGATGCGTGCATCAAAACCACAGCTTATTAATATTTTTACAAATATAGCCAGACAAAAAGAGAGGTGTGATTCTAAATATTAGAATCTTGGCCGTCAGTTTCTGGAATAGATTTCTACCTCGGGCACAAACTAGAACAAAAGCAGAAAATGTTGGATATACTGAGCAGAATAAGGAGCATTTAACAGAGAGGTCGGTGCATCAGATATGTTCCTCATCAGTTTTGGTACGCACTGGCAAAGCTTGCACATTCTGATGGAGATCCAACCCAATGTGTCAATATGTCTGTTCTCTTCACAGATGCTACCTGATCTCTTTCAATTTTTCCGTAATTTCTTTATTTATTTCATATTTGCAGCATCTAGTTTGTATTTTTGTATAGGCAGGCAGTAATTATTTTAATAATATAAAGAAATTCAATAAGAATGAAAGGCTATGCTTATGAGTATAAAATGATGAAAGATGGTCAGATAAAATTCTGCAAGGGAGCTGTTTAATGGTACCAGCTGAATGGGTTAATCGTGATTCTAATGGTCTTTGGTTGTTTTGTTCTCATTATTATATGATGTTTCCAATTCCTTGCCGGCACTATACCTGAGGGTGTCTGTCAGTTTTGACTAATAGCTCCAATATTATGGCCCTGCAGTGTGAAATTGAGAATTCTCATCCTGTTTCTTGGATGAGATATCATTGCCATTCATTGCCGAGTTCCGTTTGTAAAATTTCTCCATTTAAGTTTTGTTTTTCCAGTATCGCTTTTCCTTAACTAATCTCCTTAAGCTCCCAGAGACCAATAATCGCCCGTCAGTCTTGACACTGGTTATCGATAGTGTATTCAAATCCTCTCACAGTCAGGTCAGATTCTGCCCACTCTAAGCTGGCTACTTTTAACTATCTCAGTTTACAGCAGTAATCAAAACTTTTCATGGCTCGTCTATCTACTGGATAAACCACCTGAGCCATCAATGGAATCTCTGGTTCAATGCATTCTATGTACCTTTACATAGAACATAGAACATTATAGCACAGAACAAGCCCTTCGGCCCTCGATGTTGCGCCGACCAATATAAAAAGCAATGCCCCTCCAAACTAAACCATTCCCTTCTCTTCCATATACTTATCAACTAACCTCTTAAACGCCACCAAACTTGGCGCATCTAAAACTGCTGCAGGCAGGGCATTCCACTCCCGAACCACCCTTTGGGTAAAGAACCTGCCTCTGATATCCGTCCTATAACTATCACCCTTAATTTAAAGCTGTGTCCCCTCGTGCTAGCTTTCTCCATCCTAGGAAAAAGGGCTATCACTGTCCACCCTATCTAAACCTCTAATCATCTTATATGTTTCGATTAGGTCCCCTCTTAGCCGCCTCCTTTCTAACGAAAAACAACCTCAAATCCCTCAGCCTCTCTTCATAAGACCTGCCCTCCATACCAGGCAACATCCTGGTAAACCTCCTCTGTACCCTCTCCAATGCCTCAACATCTTTCTTATAATGCGGGGACCAGAACTGCACACAATACTCCAAGTGCGGCCGCACTAGAGTTTTGTACAGTTGCAACATGATGTTGCCGCTCCGAAATTCAATCCCCCTACCAATAAAAGCCAAGACTCCATATGCCTTCTTAACAACCTTCTCGACTTGACTGCCTACTTTCAGGGATCTATGCACATACACACCAAGATCCCTCTGTTCATCAAGAATACTAAGAATCCTACCATTAGCCCTATACTCTACACATTTATTATTCCTGCCATAATGCATTACCTCACACTTTTCCACATTAAACTCCATTTGCCACCTCTCGGCCCAGCTCTGCAACTTGTCCAAGTCTCTCTGCAAACTATAACACCCGTCTTCACTATCTACCACTCCACTGACTTTAGTGTCATCTGCAAATTTACTAATCCATCCTTCAATACCCTCATCCAGATCATTTATAAAAATTACAAACAGCAGGGGCCCCAAAACAGACCCCGAGGTACACCACTTGTCACCGAACTCCACGATGAATATCTCCCATCAACCACCACCCTCTGTCTTCTATCTGCTAGCCAATTCCTAATCCAATTAGCTAAATAACCCTCTATCCCATACATCTGCATTTTCTGCAGAAGTCTTCCATGGGCCACCTTATCAAACGCCTTACTAAAGTCCATATATACTACATCAACCGCCTTACCCCCATCCACCTCTTTGGTCACTTTTTTCAAAAAACTCAATGAGGTTAGTAAGGCACGACCTACCCTTCACAAAACCATGCTGACTATCCCCAATCAATTCATTTCTCTCTAAATAACTATAAATCCTATCCCTAATAATTCTCTCCCATACTTTGCCCACAACAGAAGTAAGACTCACTGGCCTATAATTCCCTGGAAGGTCTCTCTTCCCCTTCTTGAACAATGGAACCACATTCGCTATCCTCCAGTCCTCTGGAACCACACCCGTAACCAACGACGACCTGAAGATCAGAGCCAGAGGCTCTGCAATCTCCTCTCTTGCCTCCCAGAGAATCCTAGGGTAAATCCCGTCTGGCCCAGGGGACTTATCCAACTTCAAACCTTCGAGAATATCTAGCACATCCTCCCTATCTACTTCGATACTTTCCAGTTTGCGACCCTGTACCTCAGTGTTCTCCATAACTACATTTACATCACCCTGCGTGAATACCGAAGAGAAATATTTATTCAGTGCCTGTCCAATCTCTTCAGGCTCCACGCACAACTTCCCACTGCTGTCTGTGACTGGCCCTAATCTTGTCCTAACCAATCTTCTATTCTTAATATATCTAAAGAAAGCTTTAGGATTCTCCTTAATCCTATCAGCCAAATTCTTCTCGTGTCCTCTCTTAGCTCTCCTCAATTCACTCTTTAGCTCCCTCCTGGCTAATCTATAGCTATCCATTGCACTAACCGAGCCTTCAAGCCTCATCCTGACATAAGCCTCCTTTTTCCTTTTAACCAGCAAATCAACTTTTCTCATACACCAAAGTTCTCTTACTCGACCATTTCCTCCTTGCCTGACAGGGACATACTTATCAAGGACTCGCAGTAGCTGCTCCTTGAATAAGCTCCGCATTTCAGATGTTCCCAGTCCCTGTAGTTTCCTAGTCCAACCTATGCACCCTAATTCCCTCCTTATTGCCTCATAATTACCATTCCCCCAGCTATAACTACTGCCCCCAGCTTCATGCCTATCCCTGTCCATCACTAAGGTGAACGTAACCGAATTGTGGTCACTATCACCAAAATGTTCACCAACTTCCAAGCCTAACACCTGGTCTGGCTCATTGCCCAGCACCAAATCCAATGTGATTTAGTAAATACTGACTTTGATTGAGAAGCACACGTAAGCAGAAAATGCATGATTTCGTGAATCTGATTCAATACATTTATAAACAAAGAACAAAGAACAAAACAGCACGGGAAACAAGCCCATTGGCCCAACGAGCCTGCGCCACCACCCTGATGTTCCCACCTCTACCCATGATCCATGTCTATGTTTATAGATCTATGGATTAAAAACCAAATTTGAGACAATTTAGGGAGAATTTGTTTTGCCAATTCACCTAAGAGCACATCTTTGGGATGTGGGAGGAAACCGGAGCTCCTGGAGAAAACCCACGCAAGCACGGGGAGAATGCGCAAACTCCCACAGACACTGGCCCAAATCCATGTATCTGCACAGCACAGCGATAGTCACTGAGCTGTCGTGTTGCCCATCAGATGGTCTCTGAAGGTGGCAAAGCAAGTGGAGAAGGTTGTGAAGAAAGCATATGATATGCTAGCCTTTATAGGAAGGGGTATAGAGTACAAGAGCTGGCCTTTAATGTTGCAGTTGTATAAAACGTTGGTTAGACCTCATTTGGAATACTGCGTCCAGTTCTGGTCGCCTTACTATCGGAAGGACGTGGAAACTCTGGAGAGAGTGCAGAGGAGGTTTACCAGGATGCTGCCTGGTATGGAAGGTCTGAGTTACGAGGAGAGGTTAGGCAAATTGGGGCTGTTTTCCTTAGAAAGACGTAGACTTAGGGGAGATCTAATAGAGGTGTACAAGATTATGAGGGGTATAGATAGAGTAAACAGGGTTAAGCTTTTTCCTAGGATGGACTCAAATAGCACGAGGGGTCACGGGCATAGGGTGAGGGGGGTAATGTATAATTTGGATGCTAGAGGGAGTTTTTTCACACAGAGGGTGGTGGGGGTATGGAATGCGCTGCCAAGTAAAGTGGTGGAGGCAGGCATTCTGGAGTTATTTAAGAAATACTTAGATGGGCACATGAACAGAATGGGAATGGAGGGGTATAGAAAACTGCTTTAAAATAGGGATCATGAGCCTTGGGAGTCCCTGGGAAGTGTGTAAATAGATGATGATATTGATGTACTTGTTTTTTATCCTACAGGTGCTTTGGTCCACCTTGTTGTCTAACGAGGGGCATACACGCGATGGGTCGTGAGAGGACTGCTCTTGGACCTTTTTCGAGAGTATCCTAGTGCTTCACATTGTTAGTGTACGCTTGACCTGGACCATTTGATGGGCAACACAACAGCTCAGTGACTATCGCTGTGCTGTGCAGATACATGGATTTGGGCCTGTGTCTGTGGGAGTTTGCGCATTCTCCCCGTGCTTGCGTGGGTTTTCTCCGGGAGTTCCGGTTTCCTCCCACATCCCAAAGATGTGCTCTTAGGCTATTTGGCAAAACAATTTCTCCCTAAATTGTCTCAAATTTGGTTTTTAATCCATAGATCTATAAACATGGACAGGCATCGCGGGTTGAGGTGGGAACATCGGGGTGGCGGCGCAGGCTCGTTGGGCCAAAGGGCCTGTTTCCAATGCTGTTTTGTTCTTTGTTCTTTGTCCAGGTCAAGTGTACACTAACGACATGAAACACTAGGATACTCTCGAAAAAAATCCAAGAGCAACCCTCTGACGACCCATCGCGTGTATCTGTTAGAATATGCAATTGTTAAGTTTTTTTTCAAGAATAACAATTTGCCTTTGTTAATTATTCTGCCAATATAGAAAGATTGCACAAGTGTGTATGAACTTAAGAAATAGGAGCAAGAATAGGTCATTCAGCTCTCATATCTGGTATTTCCGATTACTAAAATCTTGGCTGATCTTTTATCTCAGTTGCTACCCTACACTCCACATGGTGGCCTTACTCTAAGGGAAATGGCCAGGGCTGTTGAGGCAGAGAAGGAAACTGTTCAAAGTAGTGATAGAGGGAGGCATAAAAAGAGAGAGGTGGCCAAAGAAGGGTGACAGGAAGGCAGAGAATACATGATGCCATGTGATTCATCCTCTTTCAGCATGAGAACCAGATTCTACCTGTCAGCCCCACAGCCTCCAACTGGGCTGCCACCTCCTTCATCAAGACTGCCTTAATCAAAAATCTCTGCTGCCATGCCTGGGAAAAAGGACCTCTAGTCTTTTGCAAATGGAAGAGAACCTGGAGCTGGGTGCCCCAAACAATGGAACACTATTGTCTGCTCTGAAGTATGGGCCAAGCAGGGTTTCCTTTCCACCATCCATGAAGGCAAAGATTGAAAAGTTCCAACAGAGCTGTAGTGTGACAGCCTCCAGTCATAATCACACTGATTCTACTGCCTTCCAGGAAAGGAATGCCTGCCTGTCTGTTCTTTAAATATGGCACTTCCAACCTCAACTCTCGCAGGTAATGACAGGAGTGCTGACTTCATCATTCACCGGGCTCCTCAACCATGAATAGCTAATTGACTGACTACTGTGTAGTCAGTTATCCAGCCCTCGAACAGGAGAGTTGTTCACATCCTGACCCACCGCTGACAACCTCGCTGCTACTCAAAGATTGTTTAGGTTTTTTTTGGAGGAAGTCTGAGTTTCCTCCAGATTCCTAACCCCATTCCATTTTCCTCTAGTCTTTTTTTTGGGGTGGAAATGCTTAAGGTGGAAAGCAGATGCCTGACCCTGCTAATATCAGGTTTGCCATTTTAAATGGGGGAGAGAATTATTAGGGATAGGACTTATAGTTATTTAGAGAGAAATGAATTGATTGGGGATAGTCAGCATGGTTTCGTGAAGGGTAGGTCATGCCTTACTAACCTCATTGAGTTTTTTGAGAAAGTGACCAGAGAGGTGGATGGGGGTAAGGCGGTTGATGTAGTATATATGGACTTAGTAAGGCGTTTGATAAGGTGGCCCATGGAAGACTTCTACAGAAAATGCAGATGTGTGGAATAGAGGGTGATTTAGCTAATTGGATTAGGAATTGGCTGGCAGATAGAAGACAGAGGGTGGTGGTTGATGGGAGATTTTCATCATGGAGTTCGGTGACGAGTGGTGTGCCTCAGGGTCTGTTTTGGGGCCCCTGCTGTTTGTAATTTTTATAAATGATCTGGATGAGGGTATTGAGGGATGGATCAGTAAATTTGCAGATGATACTAAAGTTGGTGGTGTGGTAGCTAGTGAAGAGGGGTGTTTTAGTTTACAGAGTGACTTGGACAAGTTGCAGAGCTGGGCCGAGAGGTGGCAAATGGAGTTTAATGTGGAAAAGTGTGAGGTAATGCACTTTGGCAGGAAACATAAATGTGTAGAGTATAGGGCTAATGGTAGGGCTCTTAATAGTGTTGAGGAACAGAAGGATCTTGGTGTATGTGTAATAGATCCCTGAAAGTAGGCAGTCAAGTGGATAAAGTTGTTAAGAAGGCTTATGGAGTCTTAGCTTTTATTGGTAGGGGGATTGTATTTAGGAGCCGCAGCATCATGTTGCAGCTGTACAAAACTCTAGTGCGGCCGCACTTGGAGTATTGTGTGCAGTTCTGGTCGCCACATTATAAGAAAGATGTGGAGGCATTGGATAGGGTACAGAGGAGGTTTACTAGGATGTTGCCTGGTATGGAGGGCAGGTCCTATGAAGAGAGGTTGAAGGATTTGAGGTTGTTTTCGTTAGAAAGGAGGCGGCTAAGAGGGGATCTTTTGAAGCATATAAGATGATTAGAGGTTTAGATAGGGTGGACAGTGATAGCCTTTTTCCTAGGATGGAGAAAGCTAGCACGAGGGGACACAGCTTTAAATTAGGGGTATGAGTTATAGGACGGATATCAGAGGTAGGTTCTTTACTCAAAGAGTGATTAGGGATTGGAATGCCCTGCCTGCAGCTGTTGTAGATGCGCCAAGTTTGGTGGCGTTTAAGAGGTTAATTGATAAGTATATGGAAGAGAAGGGAGTGGTTTAGTTTGGAGGGGCATAGCTTTTTATTTTGGTCGGCACAACATCGAAGGCCGAAGGGCCTGTTCTGTGCTGTAATGTTCTATGTTCTATGTTCTATGTTCTAAAAATCAGATTTCCTCTCAACACCATCTTTTCTGATGGTTTGAAGTTTTGAAAGCCCATTACAAACATGCCAGGTTTGAGGATTCATGAAGAAAATGGAAAACCTGCAGAGGTGTCTGGAACATTCTGAAAAAGGATATTGAAGTGTTTTCGTTCCTTCAAATGTCACTTTTCGGTGATGTAATGTAATGTTGATGTGTTTTTAATGCAGTGACTCAGAATAGAGATCTATCTTTACAATTGACCAGATCTTCATACTGTTGAGATGGGTAGGTTATTTTAAAGTAAACTGTTTTTTTGATTTTGTACGCAATTGGTACTCTCGTTGGTATTAAATGTTTTTGGATGAGTTTTGACAAAAACGTTGATAGTGTCTATCATGACAAGTCTGTCATGGTCGAACTCTTTTCTACATTAAAACTACAAAATGTGAGACCCACCAGATAGCCATTACACATTGCTTTGACTTTACACTGCTTGCAGTGCAATGAAAAGTTGTGTTTTAAAAATCCCCAAGTATTCTTGCCCACATTCTATAAACATGCAGGAAAAGGTACTGCACAAAACTTTGTTACTGACTACAGGATAGTATGCAGAATAATTCTGCTCTGTAAACTGCATGTTGTATTCCAAGCACACTAAGTAAAATATGAATAGATGTACTAATGTTGAAGCCTGTGTATAAACAAGAAATTGTAAAGCAGCTATTTAAATTGAGGATTGATTAATGCTCACAAATTTGAGAGTAGGAATCAATAGGTCATTTTCAGATTGGCAAATCTCAGTATACAGCCTCAGCTCGTTACAATTATATAAATGAAAGGACCAAGTGTGTTGTCAATAAGAGCCATATAGTTATCAAGTCATTATGATACATATGGAGGCCATTCAGCTCAACAAATCCATGCCAGCTTTCTGTAGAGTATCCAGCCAATGTCTTTCTTTATGACCACATCTGCTTTACAAATTACTTTACTAATATGCCTTTCACCTTCACCCAAGAACCCTCAAGTCCCTTTATCCCTGCATGCTCTTTTAACTTAGCATTCGGTATCGATGACCTCCCCTTATCACTTCAACCAAAGTGCTTCACTTCACTCTTCTGTGTATTGAATTCCATTTGTCACATTTCTGACCATTCTGCAAGCCTATCTATATCTTGTTACGGTTAATTGGTATCATCCTCATTGTTTGCCATTCCTCCAAGTTAAGTTTCATCATCACATTTTGAAATTTTCATAGAATTCCAATGTCCAAACTATTTGCATATGTCAAAAAAGCAGTGGACCTCACACTGACTCTAGGGGATCACCAAGTTCTGCCATCATCCATTTACTGCGACTTGTTACTGTCCTTCAGCCAATTTAGTATCCAAACTGACACGGACGCTCCTACTCCATGAGCCTCAGCTGTATTAACCAGCTTTTTTTTTGTCAAATGCCTTTGTCAAATCCATATAGACAGCACTCCCTTCATCAGCTTTCTTTTACTTCACCAACATTTCAACTAGATTAACATAACCACTTCTTATAAAATCCATGTTGGCACTCCTTAATTAACTCAAACATCTACAAATGTATGTTCATTATTTCCCTGATTATTGTATTGAAAACCTTATTCACCCTCATGTTAAATCTGCAGTTACTAGGAATGTCTTTGCACCTTTTCTTGAACTGTCATATTCACTATTTTCTAATTCTATGCTATTTCCTCTCTATCTAGGGAATATTGGAAAATTATGATAAGCACTTCCATTATCTCCATCTGAACTTTCCTTAGCAAGCCATCTAACCAGGCAGCTTAGCCATTCTAACCAAAGCCAGCCTTTCCAGTACATCTTATCTCTCAATTTTCAACCTATTCACTTTCTCTAACACCTCTACTCGATCAATATCTCGTCGGCATCACCTTTGTTTGTAAACACTGTTAAATGTATTCATGAAGTATTCTTGTTGTTGGAGTTAGATATAACTCTCAGAACATAGGGGATCAAAGAAATGGGGGGAAGTTAGAATGACCATTTTAAGTTAGATGATCAGTCATGAGAATGAATGGATGAGCAAGTTTGAAGGGCTGAATGGCATACTCCTGCCCCTATTTTCTATGTTTCTGTTCTAGCCTTGTCTGCATCTCTAAGCATAAATCACCATCTTTGTCCCATTATGTCCTATTGCAGGGAATCATTGATATTTTTTCAGGCAGAGTGCAAATGAAGGGGGGGGGGGAGCTCCTGAGAACAGACCTAAAAGTCAGATCTGAAACACTTTCAAGTCCACCCAGCACTTAGAATCAAAATGGTAAAATAGGGCCCATTTGGTCAGATGGCCAAAAGCTAGGCTGAAGAGCTAATTCTTAAAGAGTGTCTGGTGGATAGAGAATATAGTGAGAGAATTCCAGAGTTTGGGGTCAAGACAATAGAAGGCAGAGCCAACAAATGGTAACTAGTTATAATTATAATTGGGAATGCACAAGAGACCAGAATTAGAGAAACATAGATTTTGCAATCAGTTGGGGGGCTGGAGGAGAATTCGAGATAGGGAGGAATAAGATGATGGAGGGATTTGAAAGTAAGCACAACAAATATAACACTAAGACATTGTTTGACTGGTAGCCAGTGCAAGCCAATGGCATTGAGGATTTGGTGTGAGTTCAGGCAGAGATTGCAGACTTGAGGGCAGAATATGGGAGGCCAGTCAGGATTGTGTTTGAATAATTTCAACATTGGTGGCTGTGCCCTAAGATCCATTGGTCCTAAATGGTGGATTTCCCTCTGTAAACTTCTCTGGCTGTTCATGCCTGTTTCATTCTTTAAAATACTCCTTAAACCTACTTCTCTCACCATGTTGTGGCCATTGACCTTAAAAATTATTTGACGATCAGTATGAAATTTTGCTTTATAATGCCCCTGTGCTGTGTTGCTGAGATATTTCATTATGTTAAAGGTGTCACGTAAATGCAAGTTACTTTTGTTCTTGAAGGCAAGTGCTCTCACCCCCAGAAGATCACTGTAGTAATTCCTCAAGACAGCATCCTAGCCATCTTTGGCTGCTTCAATCTACTGGCTGGTAATAACTGTGGTCATTTTCACAATTCTATCACCTTTGTTTTTAAAATCACTGCACAGTTGCTCTCAGAACATAATTGCCAACTGTGAACAGATTTTCTCATTTCACTATCACTTGAGCCGCCATAAAAGCAGTAGCTCAGCTATCTGATGATTTCACCAATTTAGTGCACTGTTCCTAGATCTTTGCATTGCTCTCCATTCAGCTACAACACTTTCAGGATTCTCCAGGTGAATAAGTTTCAACTAGGCACTGTACCTTTTAGCCAATTGCCTCTCAAGATTTGATGTCTCATGGCAGATGAGGTTTGCAGGAAGGCCAGCTGAATTTGTGACGAATGCAAATCATTCACGTTGAAATCCTCAATATTCCTCATCAATTCTCCTTTGCAATCATTTCCAAGCAGCCAAAAAACAAGAGCTAGAATATGTTTGTTCTGTTTAATGGTTTATCTGTCTGCCTGCACATGGCACATGTATTCGACAACATAGCCTGAGCACCAAGGCCAGAGTAGGTGGACTCTTTTACTGACTATTATGCCTGCCCAGCATAGCATCAAGATGATCAAGAACACTTCTTTTGCAATTGACTGAACAGCATCCTACTGATAGTGCATTCATCCAATCACTGATAGAACTGTAACCTATTAATACTGATCAATCAGGTTCAAAACACCAATCAGAATTGAGCCATTTTGGACTAGGTTTTTGAACGAAGTAACCAGGAGCAGAGTGAATACAATGTTTTATTGATTAATATTCCTACCTGTGCTGGGCCCACATGATGGGATGGAGGCGATTGCGCAGACACCATTTTCCTGGTGAGGAACCCAACAGACAAGAACTTTTAGATGATATTTTTTATGGGCAAAATTTTACTTTTATTGTTTGAGCAGCTCACCCTCCTACTGCTTCATAATATGTGAAAGTCCTCAATATCATTACACCTGATTACTGTAATACAGAAGATGAGCGGGGGATAAAGCAGAAACCTTTCTGTCTTACTATAAAGATCAATTAAGAAACATTTGAAGCAATTAAATTGCAAATTGACTCAATTTTTCACTTACTATGAAATGTTCTGATTATTTAGACTGCGTGGTGGGTGTGGGGTAGTGTATTTTGTCACGGTGGACTTAGCAGTACAAAGGCAGGAGTGGACTGCACAGTAGCACAGAGATTTTCACGGTAACTTCATTGCTGTGTTAATATAAGCCTGTAACTCTAGTGAAAGAAACTAAAATTTAAAAAATAGAGGGTTGATGAGTAGCTGATAGTGGAGAGTTGAGGTTACAATTGAGATTGTGTGTGAGACGAAGGAGTTGCTCTTGTTAACTTTGTGCACACATTTAAAGGATTTCACCTGGAAGGAAGAGAGGCTGCAGTCATGGAGGGAATATTACAGGGCAGGCTGTCACAAAGGAGTCACAGGGTACCAACACCATGGGAATGGTGGACTCTAGTGGAAGATCCTCAAGCAAGTGAGAGAGAAGGGCAATAGGCCAGGGGCACCTATGACCTGCTGGCCAACAGCAAATTCTGAGGCTTGAAGTTGACAAATCTCCAGGTCTGGATGGACTTTGTTCTAGGGTTTTGAGAGAAGTGCCTGCGGACATAGTTGATGCGTTGGTTTTAATTTTAGGTTGGTTTTAAATTAGAAAATGGAAAATTATTCAAAAAGGGAGGGAGACAGAAAGTGGGAATCTACAGATCAGTTAGACTAACATCTATCAGAGGCATAATATTCAAAGCTATTATTAAACATATTATGGCAGGACACTTAGAAAAATGCAAAGCAATTAGCAGGACCAGCACACTTTTATGAATAGGAAATCATCCTCCTGAAAAAATTCTAAATGCTGAATTGGGGAGAAAAATAGTGTAAGGGCTCAGGTTAAAGGGACGATCATTTAACACAGAGATGAGGAGGAATTTCTTCAGCCAGAGAGCAGTGAATCTGTGGAACTCTTTGCTTCAGAAGGCTGTAGAGGCCAGGTCATTGAGTGTCTTTAAAACAGAGATAGATACGTTCTTGATTGATGAAGAGATCAGGGGTTATGGGGAAAAGACAGGAGAATGGGGATGAGAAAAACAAACGGCCATGATTGAATGGCAAAACAGACTGGATGGGCCTAATTCTGCTCCTACGTCTTGTGGTCTTATTAGACTTACATCGTTTAAATCATGATTGCTTTTTCAGTGGGAGTTCAGACTTAAACCATGCAATGCAGAGGTTATGATCATGAATATTATTAAAAGCTCGGTGGCAGGGCCTATTCATACCAGAGTCTGACAGTTTCAGAACTCTCTGCATACACGGTGGCCCCGAACTGTCAGCTTGCAATTTATTGGCCATCTCAATTGCTGGCCAGCCAGGGGCCCTCGCAGTGCTACCTCTCCAGCCCTCCCCATGGCCTGATCGGGGCCTCCTATCCATTCACAGGCCAGCCCCAAACCCTCAGCCCATCCCAGAGCACCACAATTTCCAGCCCCCCTCAACCCAGCCCCCGTAGCAGTGACAATCACCCCTTCCCCCCACAAGAGGCAGATGCTCTCCCACAGGAGGCAGATCTCTCTGGCAGCCTGCCCGGATTGCTGACCTCCTTCCAGCCCCATCCCATCCTCATATACAGGAGCCCCCCATCCCCATTGATCATCCCCTACGTCCCATCACCTTGGCACTGCGAATGCCCAGTGGACAGCATCAAGGTGCTCCATTGGCACTACCAATGCCCAGTGGACAGCATCAAGGAGCCCCTTAGGCACAGTCATTTTGACCCTTGGGTGCCTGTGCAGAGGGGGCATGACCCCCTGTCGCCTGACCCCTGCCATGCTCCGATTGCCTCCCCCTTTACTCCAGCGGGGTCTCCCACTAGTTCAGCGCAAGTGGGCAGCTACTCTAAACCCCATCAGAATGAAATGCTCCTGGCAGGGTGCAGGGTGCTATTGGGCCCAGAGAAGTCCGTACAAGGTCCGATGACGTTTTTAAGGCAAGGATAGATAAATTTTTGAAAAGTAAGGGAATTATGGTGAGCAGGCAGATAAGTGGAGCTGAGTCCACAAAAAGATCAGCCATGATCTTATTGAATGGCGGAGCAGGTTCGAGGAGCCAAATGGCTTACTCCTAGTTCTTATGTTCTTATATTCTTATGTTTCATTGATTTGTTGGCATTTCTGCTGGTCAGCCAATACTTAGCCAGCTGGCATTTGATCGCAATGGGATCATGAGGCTGGGTGGAGTGGGCATATCGCATGCTTCCATTGCTGCTGACACCTCTCCTCTGTGGGAAATCTCTGCATTAGAAGCACACTCAGGGAAACTACTCTCTGAAAACTCCTTCAGTCAGTGAGTGAAAAATGTGTTTGTTCCAGGAGCTGTTTGGCATTTCCAGGCACTGCAGCTTCCTAGCTCCCACTCAAACCAGTAATTTGGTTATTCAATTCCATTATATTTTGATAACCATCTTGAGTTCTCTTTCTTAGACAGTCATTTGAGATTGAAGATGACTTGCTTCCACTAAGGCCATATTTAAGGAACTGAAGAATGTAGATTGGGGCAGATGTTTGAGGGCAAATCAACATCTGGAATATGGGAGGCTTTCAAGTGTATGTTGATAGAGATTCAGGACTAGCACATTCCTGTAAGAATGAAGGATAAGTGTGGCACGTTTTGGGAACCTTGGATAATGAGAGATATTGTGAGCCTAGTCAAAGAGAGAAAGGATGCATTTGTCAAGGCTAGGGTCACACAAAGCAACTGTAGAAAACAAGAAAGTAGAAAGAAATGAGTAAGGAGGGCTAAAAGAGGTCACAAAAAAATCATTAGCCACCAAAATTAAAGAAAATTCCAAGGTTTTTTTTCACATATATAAAGAGCAAGACGGTAGTCAGGGAAAGGGCTGGCCCACTCAAGGACAGGGGAGGGCATCTATGAAGCTAGAGGAAATGGGCAAGGTATTAAATGAGTACTTTGCATCAGTACTCACCAAAGAGAAGGACTTGGTGGATGATGAATTGGGAACGGGTATGTAAATATTTGAGGCATGTTGAGATTAAAAAGAAGGAAATATTGGGATTCTTGAGAAACATTACAGTAGACAAGTCTGCAGGGCCTGATGGGATATACCCCAGCATACTGAGAGGACAAGGGAGAAAATTGTCGGGACCTTGAGAGAAATCTTTGTATCCTCACTGGGTATAGGTGAAGTCTCAGAGGACTGAAGAATAGCCAATGATGTTCCTTAGTTTAAGAAGAATAGCAAGAATAATCCAGGTAATTACAGGCTGGTGAGCCTTACATCAGTGGTAGAGAAATTATTAGAGAGAATTCTTCGAGACAGGATTTATTCCCACTTGGAAATAAGTGGATATATTAGCGAGAGGCAACATAGTTATGTGAAGGGGAGGTCATATCTCACTAAATTGATCAAGTATTTCGAGGAAGTGACAAAGATGATTGAGAAGAATAGGGCAGTGGATGTTGTCTACATGGACTTCAGTAGCGCTTTTGACAAGATCCCTAATAGCAGATTGTGCAGAAGGTGAAGTCACATGGGATCAGAGGTGAGCTGGCAAGGTGGATACAGAACTGGCCCAGTCTTAGAATATACAGATGCCGGCGTTGGATTGGGGTGGTAAGAACTCAGTAAGAACTTAGCAACACCAATTTATAATCCAACCGATTTATTTGATAGTAAAAACGCGAGCTTTCAACACTCTGTGTCTTCCTCAGACAAATGCAGTGAACACTGCATTTGCCTGAGGAAGACACAGAGTGTTGAAAGCTCGCGTTTTTACTATCAAATAAATCGGTTGGATTATAAATTGGTGTTGCTAAATTCTTACCCAGTCTTAGAAGACAGAGGGTAGCAGTGGAAGGATGTGTTTCTGAATGGAGGGCTGTGAGAAGTGGCATTCTTCAGGGATCTGTGCTGGGACCTTTGCTGTTTGTAATATATATAAATGATTTGGAGGAAAATGTAACTGGTTTGATTAGTAAATTTGCGGATAACACAAAAGTTGGTGGATTTGCAGATAGTAATGAGGACCATCAGAGGTTACAGCAGGATATAGATCAGTTGAAGGCTTGGTGGGAGAGATGGCAGATGGAATTTAATCCGAACAAATGTGAGGTAATGCATGTTGGAAGGTCTAATACAGATAGGAAGCAGACAGTAAATGGCAGAACCCTTAAGAGTATTGATAGGCAGCGCGAACTAAGTGTACAGGTACACAGGCCACTGAAAGTGACAACGCAGTTGGAGAAGGTAGTGAAGAAGGCATACGGAATGCTTGCCTTCATTGGCTGGGGCATTGAGTTTAAAAATTGGCAAGTCATGTTGCAGCTTTATAGAATCTTAGTTAGGCCGCACTTGGAATATAGTGTTCAATTCTAGTTGCCACGCTACCAGAAGGATGTGGACGCTTTGGAGAGGGTACAAAAAAGATTTAGCAGGATATTACCTGGTATGTAGTGCGTTAGTTACGAGGAGAGGTGGGAGAAACTTGGTTTGTTCTCACTGGAACAACAGAGGTTAAGGGGCGATCTGATGGAACTCTACAAGATTATGAGAGGCATAGACTGAGTGGATAGCCAGAAGTTTTTTTCCCGGGATAGAAAAGTCAATTACTCAGGAGTGTAGTTTTAAGGTGCGAGGGGCAAGGTTGAAAGGAGATGTACGAGGCAAAGGTTTTACACAGAGGGTGATGGGTGCGTGGAACTCGCTGCAGAAGCAGATACAATAATGAATTTTAAGGGTTGCCTGGACAAATACATGTGTAGGATGGGAATAGAGGGATATGGCCCCAGGAAGGGTAGAGTGTTTTAGTTCAATTGGGCAGCATGGTCAGTGCAGGCTTGGAGACTGAAGGGCCTGTAAATTGTTCTTTGTTTATGGGTTTTGAGATGGTTGAAATGTTCAATGTGTAATGTGTAGATTCTTTCATAGGCAGGGTAGAGAGTGCTTGTGTCGAACCTTCTCAAATGATTTCTGGAAGTCATATAAACAATACCATTAGTGTTCCCTTTGTCCAATACCTAAGTTGCAATAGTTCTCTTGGACGTGAGTTATCCTTTATGTATCCATACTGGGTCTCCAATCAGCTTAAATTTCAGTTTGTACTCAGTTAGAATTACACTATAGATTTGAATAATTTTCCACAATATTGGACTAAGAATTTCAAAACTTTGTGTTGTTTTCTCTCTCTCCCACTTTTCTTAAATAATAAATATTTGCAATTTTTCAACATAGCGGGACAATTCCTGTGGTATTTAGTTATCTCTGTGTTAATGGATGCATTTGCACGTGTGGTGTCACTTGCTGCATTGTGGTCCAGTCTCCTCCAGTGTGATTTTCTGTAAAAAAGAGAATGAGTGGAAACTTTTAGCAGGATGCATTCTGTAAAGATTCAGTAATGCATTTCATTAGCAGTAAAATTTATCGTGGCATGCATTGTCTGAATGTTGGTGATGTTCAAAAATATTTGTTTCAAATATCTTAGAGTCATAGAATCCTGCAGTGCAGAAGGAAGCAGTTCAGCCCATTGAGTGTACACCAACTACTGTTCCACCCAGGCCCTGTCCCCAAAACCACATGCATTTACCTTAGCTAGTCCCCCTGACAATAAGGGACAATTTATCATGGCCAATCCACCTAACGCTCACATCTTTGGACAAAAAATACGAGTCTTTACAGGTAATCAAGTCTTTACAGGTACAGACAATGAGGGTGGAGAGAATTAATGAGAAGTAAATTGTCTCCAGCCAGGGCAGTTACTGAGATTTTGCAAGCCCAGGCAAGTCGTAGGGTTACCACTATATGACATGAACCCAAGATCCTGGTTAAGGCCTTCCTCACACGTGCGGAACTTGGCGATCACTTTTTACTTGGCGAATCTGCATTATTGTGTGACATGAAAGCCACCTTGGAGAACGCTTACCCGAAATTCAGAGGCTGAATGCCCACTGTTGCTGAAATGTTCTCCGACAGGAAGAGAACACTCCTGACTGGTGATTGTCCAGCAGTGTTCATTCATCCATTGTCACAGTGTCTGCATGATGTTTCCAATGCGCCATGCCTCAAGATATCCTTTCTTGCAGTGTATCAGGTAGACAATGTTGTCCAAGTTGCAAGAGTATGTATCGCGGACCTGATGGATGGGATTTTCACCTGAGAATGATGGCATCCATGTCGGTGGTCTGGCACGTCTTGCGGAGGTTGCTGTGGCAGGGTTGTGTAGTGTTGTGGTCACTGTTCTCCTGAACACTGGATAGTTTGCAGCAGACAATGGTCTGTTTGAGGTTGTGCGGTGGTTTGAGGGCAAGAAGAGGGGGTGTGGGGATGATCTTGGTGAGATGTTTATTTCATCGATGCCACGTTGAAGGCTCCTGAGAAGATGTCATAGCTTCTCTGCTCTGGGGAAGTACTGGACGATGAAAGGCACTCTTTCTAGCATGTCTGTGTTTGTCTTGTGAGGAGGTCAGTCCGGTTTTTCATTGTAATGCACTGGAACTGTCAATTGATTAGTTGAGTGCAATATCCTTTTCTTATGAGAGCATCTTTCAGCATCTGGAGATGTCTGTTGCGATCCTTCTCATGTAAGCAGATTCTGTGTATATGGAGGGCTTGTCCATAGGCGATGACTTCTTTAATCTATTCAGGGTGAAAGCTGGAGAATTGGAGCATCATGAGGTTATCTCTGGGCTTGCAGTACAGTGAAGTGCTGAGGTGACCATCCTTAATGGAGATGCATGTGTCCAAGAATGCAACTGATTCAGGAGAGTGGTCCAAAGTGACTCTGAAAGTGGGATGGTATTTATTGATGTCATCATGTAATTGTAACCACCCAGCTAATGATGAAATAATTTCTGTTGTCTGCATGTCTAAAGTATATAAAAGAAGGCTAACCGCTGCTCTAAAATCGAGAAGTTGACTACATGCACTGCAGGGTGCCAAGCACTTCTCCCAAAGCTTTATTCAATAAACTGCATGTTGAATTTTTAACTCTGACTCCAAGTGGTGATTTTTACACAACAAATTGGCATCACGAACAGGATCTGACTACCGAAAGGTTGGCATCGATTGGTGAACTGGAGGAGAGATCATTGGATAGTGGGAGTCAGACTGAGTCAACAGTGCAGTTAAAAGGGGTAAAATTAAGAGGAATTTACCAGATTGTTGTATAGGAACAGGAATTGACTGCTTGTGTTAATTGACTAAGGACAAGGAAGTGCCTGTCTCAACCTTAAACTGATAGTTAAGAGGGAAATCCCCCATGTGAAGGTGATAAACCCTAGATGGGCGTGGAGGCACCAAGGCACTTGGGATCATGAAACACAAGCAGTAGAGACCCTTTAGTATCAAGCTCTGTAGTGATGAACAAACGGAGAGTTTGCCATCTGCTTGCATGAAGTTGTGTAATTGCAGTAGTCTAACAATTAAGTTGTAAAGCGGTGCGGTAAGGAGCTGATCACCCTGACCTAGAGATGGACTGTGATGAAGAAACATGTTGCTAGGTAATCATGGCCGTGAATATAAACTGAAACCCCAATGAAGGGGGTAGAAGCCTGCTAGGTGGCAGGTAAAGAAATTAAATGGAGATCTGCAAGTTTCCCTATTGATAAATGTATGACAGACAGACACACGTTGATTAGGGAGATGCAATGGAATGGCTGGGATGTTTGTCAGACCTTACAACAACAGAGAAAGAGGGTAGATGGGGAAAAGAAAGACAAAACAAAAAAGGCAGGGGTATTATTAGTATATAAATTAGCTGGACTAATTGGACAAGTATCCACTTTCATTAAAAAATGGAACAAAGACAAGGACAAAATTAAGAAAATAGAATCTGGAGTAAGGGAATTAGAAAAAAAGGGATCAATTATTAGAAGGGAATCAATGGCAAGGAGAAACTGCTTCTTTGAACCCTTATGAAACAATACAGCAGGCATCCTTCATTTTGTTTAAAATGGAAGTACAGAGGGTTTTGGGGAATGCCCCTTCCAGTTGAAATAAAATCACGATGACCAAGCAACAAAAGGGGGAGGGGGCCTCTGAATATGAGGAAGGATTGTTCCAACTATACCAGAAATGCTCAGGGCATGGCATAACCAGAAGATGTTGTTGATTGAGAAGGGATGAATGTTTTAAAGAATCTCAGTACTGTATATAGTTCTGAATGCAGATTTAACTGCCCCAATCAATGGGTAGTCTTGCGTTATTTGAAAATATCATGAACCCCATTAAAACGGACCACATGGGGTAAGGAGCTACACCCTCACTAGCATCGCAAAGAACCTCAGGTGGTCCTTTTTTTTTACAGAATTTTGAGAGAAAGGAACTATGTTCTCTCAACTTACGAGGGAAATATTATAAATTAATTGGCAAGATGGAAAATTGATTAGAGAAAATCTAAGGTTGAGCTAATAATTTGAATAGTTTTTGTATTTCAGTGTGTTTGTGTGGTCTGGTTGCTTGTCGAATGTAGGCGGTTTTTGTTGCATTAGATTGAGAGCAGGAGTTGTTAAAGCCTGTTTGGTCTTGTAGAGTATTTATTACGGGCAATAAATGCAATGCTTTATACTTTGGTTTAACCTTAAAAAGACTGAGGAAGTGTTAAAACTATTAAAACTTAAGTATAAGATTTCTTGAATTTACTTCTGTTTTTGAGTTTAATTGTAGTTTGGAAGAAAGAAGAATGAAAGCGATTGTCTTAATCAATTTTCTGTATTTGCTTTAAATGTTTTACTTTCATAAGTTTGGATGAAAGAGGAAGTGCTGTGGAATGAATGTTGGAAGCTTCTATAAAGTGGTTGCATGGTTGTTTTTGTTGTTGTTTGCTTTAATGTTTTAATATTCTTCCCCTAATTATAATTTTACAACAGTGGGTTTGATACAGAGATTAAATAAAAATTGGAAATTGGATTGGAAAGTAAATTGAAATTTCAAAAACAAAGTACATAAATTAAAGTTTGAAATAACCAATTTGAATTTTGAATAATCCTTGCTTTAGTTTTGTTAAGAAAGGATTTAAACCTTAGAGGGAACCATGTGCTCTTTCCTTTTTCTTGAAGTAGAAATTATGAGAGAGTTAGTTAAGAAGTTAAGAGAAGAAAATAAGTAATTTTGTGGAAAAATAGAAAAGCAGGAATAAAAGAACATAGAACATTACAGCACAGAACAGGCCCTTCGGCCTTCGATGTTGCGCCAACCAATATAAAAAGCAATGCCCCTCCAAACTAAACCATTCCCTTCTCTTCCATATACTTATCAACTAACCTCTTAAACGCCACCAAACTTGGCGCATCTACAACTGCTGCAGGCAGGGCATTCCACTCCCGAACCACTCTTTGGGTAAAGAACCTACCTCTGATATCCGTCCTATAACTATCACCCCTTAATTTAAAGCTGTGTCCCCTCGTGCTAGCTTTTTCCATCCTAGGAAAAAGGCTATCACTGTCCACCCTATCTAAACCTCTAATCATCTTATATGTTTCGATCAGGTCCCCTCTTAGCCTCCTCCTTTCTAACGAAAACAACCTCAAATCCCTCAGCCTCTCCTCATAAGACCTGCCCTCCATACCAGGCAACATCCTGGTAAACCTCCTCTGTACCCTCTCCAATGCCTCCACATCTTTCTTATAATGTGGGGACCAGAACTGCACACAATACTCCAAGTGCGGCCGCACTAGAGTTTTGTACAGTTGCAACATGACGTTGCGGCTCCGAAATTCAATCCCTCTACCAATAAAAGCCAAGACTCCATATGCCTTCCTAACAACCTTCTCGACCTGACTGCCTACTTTCAGGGATCTATGCACATACACACCAAGATCCCTCTGTTCATCTAGACTACTAAGAATCCTACCATTTGCCCTATACTCTACACATTTATTATTTCTGCCATAGTGCATTACCTCACACTTTTCCACATTAAACTCCATTTGCCACCTCTCGGCCCAGCTCTGCAACTTGTCCAAGTCCCTCTGCAAACTATAACACCCCTCTTCACTATCTACCACTCCACCGACTTTAGTGTCATCTGCAAATTTACTAATCCATCCTTCAATACCCTCATCCAGATCATTTATAAAAATTACAAACAGCAGGGGCCCCAAAACAGACCCCTGAGGTACACCACTTGTCACCGAACTCCACAATGAATATCAATGACGTAAATATATTGTCTATGAGTCAGTTTAAAGCATATCAAGTTAATGAAATGAATTTAGTTCTGATTACTTCAAATTCCAGCAGGAGATTGATTCGTCAGTTAAAATCTCAATTGTCGATGCAGTTAAGGATGTTGTCTGAGTTTGGGACAGTTGAATGTGAGGGAGATGGTATTTATGGATTGGGTTGCGGATTGTGTCTGGAAAAGAATGTTCATTGTGCACATGGCATTAACTGGAGAGGCCCATCTCCTTTTCCAGGAGCACCTGATCCCACAGTAAGTTTAGAATTTGCCCCAGTCTGATGAATTCTGTGACTACTAGTTGCGAGGAGGGACATAGCTCGACATTGTCACTGATGTGTGCAATACAACCCGGTCAACCCAAATTAAAATGGGACACCAGCTCTGACAAAAGGGGCCCTGGAAACATTTGCAAATAGATTTCGTAGAGCCGCTATTACAATCCCATGGCAAAACCTATTGTTTCATTATCATAGGCCAGTTTACCAGGTGGGCGGAAGCATTCCCCACCAGAAATTGTACTGCCACCACAGTGGCTAGAATATTGGTAGATGAGGTAATCCCACCACCTGCAGAATTCTGGAAAGGTAAAACGTATGAACCGAACTCCTAAGAATGCTCTGGCCAAGCATCAGGAAAAATGTGGACAGAAGTATTATCTATTGTGTTAATGAGGTTAAGAGCCACAACAAACCATACAATTGTGTTAACCCATTATGAGCTGATGACAGGAAGAGCCAATGCAGTTACCAAAAAGCATCATAACAGGTGGGGCCGATGTAGACCCATTAAAAGATAAAATTAAACGATATGTATTGGAACTAAGTGTCTAACTAAAAGGAATGTGTAAATTAGTAAGGGATAATCAGGAAGAAAGAGACGCACAGAGAGAGCTTGAAATGCTCCCTGACGTCCCAACAGTGGTAAGTCGCGTCATAGTAAAAACATTACCTGAAAAACTGGGGTTTGCACCAAACTGGAATGACTGATATGAGGTCATAATCAGTGAAGATACCTGTATCTGTCTGGACATAAGAGGGAAAGGTGTATGGAAACATTGGACCCAACATTGTACAAAGAAACTAATGAGTAATGTGCGATTCACGATTAGTCAATAAAGTAACCAGAATGCTTTTCCCGCAATGGGTAATGACGACACGCAAGTTCAAGTTGCGTTTAGGTTGTGTTCGAGTTGGCGATATAGCCTTTGGGAAGTTGTTAATATAGAGTAATAAGATCATTTTGTTTATTGTACCTGTCTTGATACTTCTCTGCTGCAAGCATGTCTAAGATAGCATATATAATTGCATTGCTCTATGTGGTCATGGTTGTAAAGGTGACAGGATTAGAAGATAACCTATTTTATGAGACCCATGTACATCTACACGGCAATCGAACTGTGTGTTACCCGCTTGCCCAATCGGTAGAGGCCCTGTTTGTGGCCATCCCTGGGTGGACCTCCCATGACTTGCATACGGTGAATATCTCGTACGCACCCTGTAAAGGTCAAACAGACAAATATAGGAGAGGAATACAGGGAATTAATAAACTCAGATACAATACAGTCCCCTAATTGCACGGGGCTCCAGGGCTTGAACAGAACGAAATGCTCAGACTTGTTAAGCTACTCACTTTGCATATCGGGCCAAAGGTGGGGATGTGCGTATGCCCTGTTCCCCAAGAATGTTTCATGTGTACAGACGCACAGTGCCTGCCAGCATTGTCAAGTGAACAAAGGCCAGTTTACTTGCAACAAGCAAAGATGCCTGAACATGACCGCAGGGGACAATTCATTTGAGGTCAGTATAATGGGACTCATGTTAGCTCAGCCACATGGACATATCTGTTTGATACTTACCAATTGGTAGGAGCAAGGAACAAAGAACAAAGAACAAAACAGCACGGGAAACAGGCCCTTCGGCCCAACGAGCCCGCGCTGCCACCCCGATGTTCCCACCTCTACCCGTGATCCCTGTCTATGTCTATAGACCTATGGATTAAAAACCAAATTTGAGACAATTTAGGGAGAATTTGTTTTGCCAATTAGCCTAAGAGCACATCTTTGGGATGTGGGAGGAAACCGGAGCACCCGGAGAAAACCCACGCAAGCACGGGGAGAATGCGCAAACTCCCACAGACACAGGCCCAAATCCATGTATCTGCACAGCACAGCGAT
The DNA here is from genome assembly GCA_024679065.1 of Sphyrna mokarran. Taxonomy (NCBI): domain Eukaryota; kingdom Metazoa; phylum Chordata; class Chondrichthyes; order Carcharhiniformes; family Carcharhinidae; genus Sphyrna; species Sphyrna mokarran. Next base: position 137,281,552 of record JAGIQG010000001.1, read on the forward strand.
AGTCACTGAGCTGTCATGTTGCCCATCAAATGGTCCAGGTCAAGCGTACACTAACGACGTGAAGCACTAGGATACTCTCGAAAAAGATCCAAGAGCAGCCCTCTCACGACCCATCGCGTGTATGCCCCTCGTTAGACAACAAGGTGGACCAAAGCACCTGTAGGATAAAAACAAGTACATCAATATCATCATCTATTTACACACTTCCCAGGGACTCCAAAGGCTCATGATCCCTATTTTAAATCAGTTTTCTATACCCCTCCATTCCCATTCTGTTCATGTGCCCATCTAAGTATTTCTTAAATAACTCCAGAGTACCTGCCTCCACCACTTTACTCGGCAGCGCATTCCATACCCTCACCACCCTCTGTGAAAAAACTCCCTCTAGTATCCAAATTATACCTTACCCCCCCTCACCCTAAGCCCGTGACCCCTCGTGCTATTTGAGTCCGTCCTAGGGAAAAGTTTAACCCTGTTTACTCTATCTATCCTCTTCATAATCTTGTACACCTCTATCAGATATCCTCTAAGTCTACGTCTTTCTAAGGAAAACAGTCCCAATTTGCCTAATCTCTCCTCGTAACTCAGACCTTCCATACCAGGCAGCATCCTGTATATGCACTCTCCTCTGCACTCTCTCCAGAGTCTCCACGTCTTTCCAGTAGTAAGGCAACCAGAATTGGATGCAGTATTCCAAATGAGGTCTAACCAATGTTTTATACAACTGCAACATTAAAGGCCAGCTCCTGTACTCTATACCCCTTCCTATAAAGGCTAGCATACAATATGCATTGAACTGGAGAACTGGTGGAATACGCAGTTCGCAAGATCAATAAACAAGAGATTAAATGTTACTGAGCCAAGAAGGGATTTGTGTTCCTCCTCAATGGCCCCTTCTCAAACAGCCACATCAACCCTTCCGGAACTCTTTGCATTAGGAGCACTCATTGTTCCATGCCCTCAAAGAGGGCATATCCGAAGAAAGATACTGACCTGAGCCCTCAGCAAGGAATTCTGTGCTAATTGGAAGGATCCGATCACACTGGGATCATCACTCGAATACAGATTTATTGGGGCCCTGTCTCTGGGGGGAGCAGCAGGAGTAGTTAGTGGCAAAAATTGAAATTGCCTTATTTGTGGATTAACCATTCTGGAAGACAGCACAGCAAAGGGATTGGATGCCATAAACCGAGAACTGGCTGAGTTAAGAATATACACGATGTGGAATATACACGCAGTAGACCCGCTATACTGCATATTATCAATTAGCTCAGCAGGAGTGAATATGCACAATAATAGGAGAAAAATGTGTAACGCATGTTACAGATGAATCCTACAATATCACCCGAGCCATTAATGACATAAGAAAGCAGTTGAATGACAAGGCCCCAAGAAGGGGAATAGCTGGCTTGAATGGTTATTGGGGGGATTTTGGGGGTCTTATTTAATGCACTCTTCTTGTAATAATAATTGTCCACTGTTTGATTATCGGATGTTTAATACCTGCTGTGAAGTCATGATGGCTCAAATCATGCCAGGAGCCAATAGTCACCAGAGAAGAGCATCTGGTGGGAATCCCCGAGGATGAGACCAACGGAGAGAAGGATGAGATGGAAGAGTACCTGTAAATGTGTAACCTACAAGTGACATCATGGAATACAAATACGAGAAAGACTATGTATTAATTGCCTGACCGACAATACAGGAACTTTGATATTGTTGGTCACTTGGATTATTAACGCATAATCCAGACTAAACGGGGGATTTGTTGAAGTAAAATTAAAACCGTCACTTTGGAAACCAATGTGTATGTGATTTCTGGGTTCTGTAGTTAACAGAGATCATTCTGTTGATGACTCAATAATGAAATAACCTTGAGCTACATCTTATTTTTGTATAAAATGCAAAATAAACTAAAATAATCAGACCATGAGGTCTAGATAGTATGCTTAGCTTAAGAAAAAGCGAAACCGATACAAGAAGTTATAGGTTTTTGTTAACGGTTATTTTCAAAGGAATGTGATTGAAAGTTAATTGTTGCTAGGGGACCTCATTGGCTAATGTATGTAACCACCCAGCTAATGATGAAATAACTCCTGTTGACTGCGTGTTTAAAGTATATAAAAGAAAACTATCCGCCGCTCTAAAATCGAGAAGTTGACTACGTGCACTGCAGGGTGCCAAGCACTTCTCCCAAAGTTTTATTCAATAAACTGCATATTGAATTTTTAAGTCTGACTCCGAGTGATGATTTTCCCACAACATCTCCAAAGCACAACACAACGCCATTCACACTCAAAACCAACTACAACATTGTTATCAAACTAGCAGATAAAGGAGGGGCTGCTGTCATACTGAACAGTATGGATTAGTGCAAAGAAGTGTACTGACAACTGAATGAGGAACACATAGGCAGTTATAGAGTCACAGAGGTTTACAGCATGGAAACAGGGTCTTCAGCCCAACTTGTTCATGCTGCTCTTTTTCTTTAAACCCCCAAGATAATCCCAATTGCCTGCTTTTGGTCCATATCCCTCTATGCCCATCTTAGCCATGTAAATATCTAAATGCTTTTTAAAAGACAAAATTATATCCATCCCTACTACTACCTCTGGTATCTTGTCCCAGACACTCACCACTTTCTGTGTGAAAAAATTGCCCCTCTGAACACTTTTGTATCTCTCCTCTCTCACCTTAAAGCTATGCCCTCTAGTTTTAGACTCCCGCACCTTTGGGAAAAGATATCGACTATCTAGCTGTTCTGTGCCCCTCGTTATTTTATAGATCTCTGTAAGATCATCCTCGTCCTCTTACACTCCAGAAAAAAGAGTCCCAGCCTATCCAGTCTCTCCTTATAACTCAAACCATCAAGTCTTGCTTGCAACTTAGTAAAAGGTGCACTCTTTCTAGTTTTATAATATCCTTTCTATAATAGGGTGATCAGAACTGTACACAGTATTCCAAGTGTGGCCTTACCAATGCTTTGTACAACTTCAAGGCAGCCTTCATGACACACAACAATGCAGAATCACTGAGCAAAAACTGATAGCCAAGTTCCACACACATGAGGACGACCTCAACTGGGATTTTGGTTCATGTCATACTATTTGTAACCCCTAGGACTTGCCTGGGCTTGCAAAATCTCACTAACTGTCCCGGCTGGAGACAATATACATCTCTTTAACATGTGCTTAATCCTCCCTCCATTCACATTGTCTGTACCTTTAAGACTTGATTACCTGTAAAGACTCACATTTCAACCATTATCTTGTAAATTGAGTTTGTGTCTATGTATGCTCTATTTGTGAACACAACTCTTCGCTTGCCAGAAGAAGGAGCAACACTCCAACAGCCTATGCCACCAAATAAACCTCTTGGACTTTAACCTGGCGTTGTGTGACTCCTTATTGCCTTTACTTTCTAACAACTCCTTTCAAAATGCACTTCACTACACTTTAAATAGCTGTAATCACACGACAATATTTCTGTCATCTGCGTGTGAACTCTCACACGCAGCCTGCACTGCAGATGGTAGCTTGCCTTGAATAGAAAATGTATTTTAATCAAAAATTTCTGTGGTAGGACAGCTGCTTACTAAGCATTGGCATGATCCATCTAAAACGCATCATGCTGCCAGCAAACAAGCTAAACAAGAATTTCTACCTTGCATCCAAATAAGCACAGTGAGCAGCAGTGAGATATGTGAAGAAAAATAAATAACAGTGAAGAATTTTGTCTTCACCATTGGTGTGAAGAGCAGTGTGCCCCCTCACTACAATATAGAACTCATCTGATTTTCATTCCATCCATTTCTGTCCAATCAATGAAAAACAGAATCTACCAGTGCATTCAGGCAGTGAAAGCAAGTTGTGGTTGGAATAGCCTTAATATTCTTTGATTCATTCTCAGCATAAGAGCAGAAGCCAAATATTTGACTCAGCTTTGATGTCAGGCCTAACCAGTGAAGTGAAGAGAGCATGGGGAGTCTGGCCCATCCACAGGCCTGATGGCATGAGTGGGAGGTTTGATCTATTGTCATAATCTGACCTTATTTGAATGTAAGTGTTAACCTGTCAGTGCTGATTAAGCACTGAGAGGAACATAGCTATTCAGGGGCAAGGATGGCTAGGAATGGGAAATCAAGCAGATTCTTTGTGTAGCCAAGCCAGACTTTTCTTATCAAGAAAGGGAAAATGGGAATGGTTGAGCAGGTGGGGAGCAGGTGCATGAAGCATCTAACAAAGAACAGGAGTCAATGGAAAAAAAGCATAATTTCAGAATTTGCAAGCGGTCAGCATCAAACAGTGTGATAAAAGCAAAATGCTGCAGATGCTGGAATCAGAAGCAAAAACCGAAAATGCTGGAAAATCTCAAACTGTGTAATTTGGTCTCTCAGCAGTCAAGACAAAACATACACACTACACACTCTGCCCACTGCAAAAATAGCATCAGACTCCAGGGCACATCAGAGAACCCCGGTGAAATATTTTAATCAGGTTCCCAAGTTAACCGGGGTCCACTTAAAATTCTCCTAGCTTCATCCTTGGGCAAAAGTTCTGTGGTGATTTATTTTTTTAAAATTTTGCCCCATTTCTGCCATCAACATATTGAGGAACAGACCGATACTGAAGGAAGAATTACTCCTACCTGCTTTATTCAATAGGCAGTGGCAATATTAATTGGTAGATTATTCATTACAACTGACTGCCAAATCATTCCTTTGATATAAAAGATGTCCATAATGTGAGTGATACAAGCTTTCTTTGATCTGACAGCTTGTGACAGAACATACACGTCCCGCATCCGTCAATGACTGAATTATCTAAAATTTTACCAGCAAATGCTGGTTATACATTTCCAGATCAATGTCAATATTTGAACCTTTTGGTAACAATTCCTGTGTTCAAAGATGATTAAATAACGAATCTGCATTCTGCACATAGGGAATGTGGTGGGGGAAAAGGTTGGCTAATCTCTGGAGAAAGATGGATTTCTCAGAGTTTTAATTAAAAGCTGCAGATGAGGTTTGAAAATTATCCAGTCCAAGTCCCAGATAAAATTAAGAGTGCCAGATTTTGAAAATCATTAAAATTAATATCCCACCTGTAGCTGCAGAACCTGCAAGAGGGTAATATTTGTGTCTCCAATTCTCACCAAGAGAAAACAGTGCTTCTTATCCTGAGCCCAGAGGTCAGCGGTTTAAATTTATTGTTGTCAATAAGAACAAAATGACAGTAATGTGAGCTATTGTATAGAATTACTTGCTTGGTGTACAAAGACAGAATAAAGTTATCCTGAAAGAACTTTAAACAAAACCACATCTGACCCTAAACAGAGCTCCTGGGTGAGTGACACCAGTGGATCTGGTGTTGACGGGATTGAGGCCAAGTGAACATTATCATGTGATAGAAGCCAGTTAGGGAAGGTGACACATCATGATGAGGAAATGCCTGTTTGCTACTCCTGCCTCTCCAACCATGAAGCCTTTTGTTCCTTCTTCAGTGTTGCTCCTGCATCACTCATGTGCCGAACAACAGCAGGGTTTATTTCATGATCTGATTTTCATCCTATAGGCTGCTCACCCTGTATTTAAATTGCCAATGTGTGACCCTCAGACATTTCCCTGGTCTATGCTCCTCTGACTGTTTCATCAACATTTCCTCCTGAAATTAATTCCCCTCAGACTGCAACTTTGCAAACTCCTGCTATGAAAGCCAGTTGCCAAATGGCTGACCTTGCTTCAACACAAACAGCTTTCCACTGGTCTGGGATCTGACAACCTGTGCTCTGCAATTCGCGTAATTCCAAATAATGCATCTGATAGCATTCCCAGGCTGCGACTGCAGAATCTTTTTGACCCGGGACACATCCCCTTGCTTCCAATTAGTTCAGCTTTCTGCCTTGGCAATCCATAAGGTACAACATAATCCCATGGCCCACAGATAATGCTCCCTTAAAGGCCATGATATCATTACCAACAACTTTAATAGTCTTCTTGCTGGATTCATATGGGTTCACTGCCTCGCTGCCATCCCATCCCATTTAATCCCGCCAATAGTTTTTGTCATCAGGATCCTGATTTGCCCACCTCCAGACAATTCAATATTCCTTGAATTCCTTGACCATTATTTCTGAATTGTCATTGAGAACATTATAGTACATGCTGCAATGGAGTAAGTGAGCTTGCAGAACAGATTTGTTACTTCATTGCTGAATTTTTTATCTGCTATCACATTCTGTTCCTTCACATAATGCCAGTTAGGAATAGTGTTTAACAGTGGAGTTACACATAGCTCCTTGTAGATGCTGCTTCGTTCTCTTCAAAATAGGTCATTTAGTAACTCAACACTTTGACCCTTTAAAGGAAACTGTGGGGCACTAGCCTGAATGTCTGAAATTTCACAATCCATTATTTCAAGGAACATGTTAACCTGTTAAAATAAATAGATTAATTTCTCTGGTGAAATTGCACAGAGCAGTATTTCTGATGCTCTGATTAAGTTTTACATTGCAGCATTCCCCATTACAATTTTAGATATTAAGTGACTCTAGGGCTTAGAAAAACTCTTATGAGTAACTCCAGTGAGCATTGATTGGCTGCAGGCAGGATTTTCCTCACTCAGACACATGTACGTCCTTTTCCTGAGGGTCTCTAAACTCTTTTGTTTTATTCAGAGTCTAAGGGCTGAATCTGCAGTAAGCTGGGCAGGAGCAAAGAACTTGTTGGGAGTAAAAAGTCAGAAAGCTGCTGGTAAAAAATTGCAATCCAATTCTGACAGTGGCGGATTAATGGCAGGTTGGTCCTCCCAGGAGTTGGTGGCATGAATGTCATATGCATTATTCTACAACTCATAAATGCTGATGGGCCTGATGAGATGCCAGAGGGCATCCAATCAGGTCCATCAGTCTCATGTGAAATTAGATTGGTCTAAACCTGAGGTAACGAGTGGTGTGTACAGATCGCCGGAGAGTCTGGGGTGCATGCAATGCTACCATTGCACTGTACTGCTCCTGATGCACTGTTCATCAATCCCCTGGGATTGAACAGTGCATCCCACCACATTAGAGTAGAATTCTGCCATTTGCAGAGTAAGACTTGCACAAAAAATACAAATATCTATCAAGTGAATAGGATAAGTAATAATGAACAAATGAACAAAACTGTACTTGTTCCAATATTATTCTGATTTTCATTTTTAAGGTGTGCAGGTCAAGTCAGGAAATTTCCCAGCTTGACACTTCAGCCTTATAGAAAAAAATGCCCCAAACAGTGCAATTTTTGTGATAGGGATGGACAATTTATGACTTGGATTAAGGAGCCAAGTGTATGGTTGCTAAATTTGCTAATAGCACAAAGATCGAGAGGAAAATAAGTTTTGAAGAAAATCTGAGGCACCTACAAAGCGGCAGAGACCAGTACTTGCTCTCCATCTCATTGCAAAGCTGATCTGCATGGACAGCAACAGGCTATTGGAGCTATGAACCTTCCTGTGGCACCGATTTGGATCAATACAGAGCTTGGGGTTAGGAGGTATAGGGGATTCTTTGCCCCTTGTGTCTATCTGGACAGAACTATACTGTGGAACTCCTGCTCTCAGCACAACAAAGCTCCATAGTTTGACTGAGGATTGGGGTGTGAGGTGAGAACTGGGGGAGGGAGATGGAGGAGGCTAGTAAAGACAAGGGAGCAATGTGGAAAGAGTGCTGTGCAATGAGGTGCATGAAGAAGATGAATGTTGAAAGATAGAGGGAAACTGGACCCCAACAAACCTGCATAGAAAACTCCCAAACAAAGGAGTCAAAGGAAAGCCACATCATTTATTGGAAATACGTGAAGCCTGCAGATATGATGGGTAAATGTCCGTGTGAGGCATGAGCTCAGGAGATGTTGGCTAATCAAGGAAGAGACTTTTTCTTGAGGCTGCTAACCTTTTCTCTCTTTGTTGCTGACATCCTGCACAGCAAATGCTGGAAAATCAAGCAGTCTGACAGCATCTATGGGGAGAGAATAGAACCAAGGTTTTGGGTCGAGGTGACCCTTTGTCAAGGGCATTCCCTCAGCAGTTCTAATATCATCCCCACAGATGCTGTCAGGCTTTCTAAGATTTGCCAGCATTTTCTGTTTTCATTTCAGATTCTGCAGTATCTTGCTGCACAGTTTGAGGAAAGCTAAAGGCTGAAGAGATTGATGTGAGTGCACTGGGCTGGTATATAAATACGGTGCCAGGACCTTTGAACCCATCAGCTGAGGGAGATGGACAAATCAGCTGCCAGCCTGCCAGGTGACTCAGAGGGGAACGCTCCTGTGCATAATTAACGAGGTTTGAAAGTGCAGAATCTGGCGCTGGATCCTGCCATTCTGGCAGAGAGAAAGACACTCTCAGAGCCATCTGCCACCACACTTAGAGTAGAATTCTCCCACTTGCAGAGAAAGACTTGCACAAAAAGTACAAATATCTATCAAGTGAAGAGGATATTTTATCAGCAATAATGAACAAGAGAACAAATCTATACTTACTCCAATATTATTCTGATTTTCATTTTTAAGGTGTGCAAGTCAAGTCAGGAAATTTCCCAGCTTGATACTTCAGCCTTATAGAAAAAAATGCCCCAAATGGTGCAATTTTTATGATAGGGATGGACAATCTATATCAATGACTTGGATTAAGGAGTCAAGTGTATGGTTGATAAATTTGCTGAGAGCACAAAGATTGAGAGGAAAATAAGTTTCGAAGAAAATCTGAGGCATCTACAAAGTGGCAGAAATGGATTAGGTGAGAGGGCAAAAAATTGCCATATGGAGTATGGCACAGTGGTTAACACTGCTGTCTCACAGCGCCAGGGATCTAGGTTCAATTCCGGTCTCGGGTCACTCTTTATGTGGAGTTTGCACGTTGTCCCCATGTCTATGTGGGTTTCCTCCAGAAAATCTGATTTCCTCCCACAGTCCAAAGATGTGCAAATAAGGTGAATTGCCATGCTAAGTTGCTCCTTAGTTTCCAAAGATGTGTACATGGATCAGCCATGGTAAATATATGGGATTTCACAGATATTTTGGGCAGGAGGGAAGTTGCGCTGGGTATGATGCTCTTACAGAGAGTCCATGCAGACTCGATGGGCTGAAGGGCCTCCTTCTGAACTGTAAGGATTTTGTGTTTCTAAGGAATATAATATAGGAAAATAAAAACTTGAAAATTTTGGCAGAATGAACAGAAATGAAGCATATTACTTAAAGAGAGTGAGAGCTCTGAGATAGGATCTGACTGTCTTAGTGCATTTTGATTTATTCATTCAAGGGATGTGAACTTTACTGACTAGGCTAACATTTATAAGGACGTGGAGACTTTGGAGAGAGGGCAGAGGAGGTTTACTAGGATGCTGCCTGGTATGGAAGGTCTGAGTTACGAGGAGAGGTTAGGCAAATTGGGACTGTTTTCATTAGAAAGACGTAGACTTAGAGGAGACCTAATAGAAGTGTACAAGATTATGAGGGGTATAGATAGAGTAAACAGGGTTAAGCTTTTTCCTAGGATGGACTCGAAAAGCACGAGGGGTCACGGGCTTAGGGTGAGGGGGGGTAAGGTATAATTTGGATGCTAGGGGGAGTTTTTTCACACAGAGGGTAGTGGGGGTATGGAATGCACTGCCAAGTAAAGTGGTGGAGGCAGGTATTCTGGAGTTATTTAAGAAATACTTAGATGGGCGCATGAACAGAATGGGAATGGAGGGATATAGAAAACTGATTTAAAATAGGGATCATGAGCCTTGGGAGTCCCTGGGAAGTGTGTAAATAGATGATGATATTGATGTACTTGTTTTTATCCTACAGGTGCTTTGGTCCACCTTATTCTCTAACGAGGGGCATACACGCGATGGATCGTGAGAGGACTGCTCTTGGATTTTTTTTCTCGAGAGTATCCTTGTGCTTCACATCATTAGTGTACGCTTAACCTGGACCATTTGATGGACAACACGACAGCTCAGTGACTATCGCTGTGCTGTGCAGATACATGGATTTGGGCCTGTGTCTGTGGGAGTTTGCGCATTCTCCCCGTGCTTGCGTGGGTTTTCTCCGGGTGCTCCGGTTTCCTCTCACATCCCAAAGATGTGCTCTTAGGCTAATTGGCAAAACTAATTCTCCCTAAATTGTCTCAAATTTGGTTTTTAATCCATAGATCTAAAACATGGACAGGGATTGTGGGTAAAGGTGGAAACATTGGGGTGCAGCACGGGCTCATTAGGCCAAAGGGCCTGTTTCCCGTGCTGTTTTGTTCTTTGTTCTTTATTACCCATTTCTAATTATCCTTGAGAAGATGGTGCTGAGCTCTGTTTTTGATCCACTGCAGTCCCTGTGATATACATCTATATGGAGGGAATTTCAACTCCATGATAGTGAAGGAATGGCGATATATTTCCAAGCCAGATATGGTGAGTGATTTGGAAGGGAACTCCCAGGGAGTGATGTTCCCAGTTATCTGCTGCTCTTGTCCTCCTAGATGGTGGTGGTCATGGATTTGAAAGGTGCGGTCTAAGGACCTGTGGTGTGCTCCCGCAGTGCATCTGATAAATGGTACACACTGCTGCCACTGTTTTGGGGTGGAAGTATTGAATGTTTGCGAATTAGATGCCAACCAAGTGGGCTGTTTTGTTCTGGATGGTGTCAAGTATCTTAGCTGTTGTTCAGAGTTGCACTCATCCAGACGAGTAGAGTCTTTCATCACATTTCTGAGTTGTGCCTTATCGGTGGTGGATAGCCTTCAGGCGTTCAGGAGCTGAGTTACTCGCCGTGGTATTCCTAGCCTCTGACCTGCTTTTGCACCCACAGTATTTAAATGATTAGTCAAATTCATTTTCTGATAATCTCCATGGTATTAATGGTGGGAGATTCAACAATGGCAATGTAATTGAATGAGATGGACTGATGGTTAGAGATACTCTTGTTGGAGATATTCATTGTCTGGCACTTGGTGGTGCGAATATTAGTTGTCAACTGTCAGTAAATATCAGAATATTATCTTGGTATTACTGCATTGGCACATGCACATGAATCAGGAAAAGTTAGTATGCAGGTACAACAAGTGATTAGGAAGGCAAATGGAATGTTTTCATTTATTTCAAGGGGAATGAAATATAAAAGTAGAGGAGTTTAGAACGTAGAACATAGAACATTACAGCACAGAACAGGCCCCTCGGCCTTCGATGTTGCGCCGACCAATATAAAAAGCAATGCCCCTCCAAACTAAACCATTCCCTTCTCTTCCATATACTTATCAACTAACCTCTTAAACGCCACCAAACTTGGCGCATCTACAACTGCTGCAGGCAGGGCATTCCACTCCCGAACCACCCTTTGGGTAAAGAACCTACCTCTGATATCCGTCCTATAACTATCACCCCTTAATTTAAAGCTGTGTCCCCTCGTGCTAGCTTTCTCCATCCTAGGAAAAAGGCTATCACTGTCCACCCTATCTAAACCTCTAATCATCTTATATGTTTCGATTAGGTCCCCTCTTAGCCGCCTCCTTTCTAACGAAAACAACCTCAAATCCCTCAGCCTCTCTTCATAAGACCTGCCCTCCATACCAGGCAACATCCTGGTAAACCTCCTCTGTACCCTCTCCAATGCCTCCACATCTTTCTTATAATGTGGGGACCAGAACTGCACACAATACTCCAAGTGCGGCCGCACTAGAGTTTTGTACAGTTGCAACATGACGTTGCGGCTCCGAAATTCAATCCCTCTACCAATAAAAGCCAAGACTCCATATGCCTTCCTAACAACCTTCTCGACCTGACTGCCTACTTTCAGGGATCTATGCACATACACACCAAGATCCCTCTGTTCATCTAGACTACTAAGAATCCTACCATTTGCCCTATACTCTACACATTTATTATTTCTGCCATAGTGCATTACCTCACACTTTTCCACATTAAACTCCATTTGCCACCTCTCGGCCCAGCTCTGCAACTTGTCCAAGTCCCTCTGCAAACTATAACACCCCTCTTCACTATCTACCACTCCACCGACTTTAGTGTCATCTGCAAATTTACTAATCCATCCTTCAATACCCTCATCCAGATCATTTATAAAAATTACAAACAGCAGGGGCCCCAAAACAGACCCCTGAGGTACACCACTTGTCACCGAACTCCACGATGAATATCTCCCATCAACCACCACCCTCTGTCTTCTATCTGCTAGCCAATTCCTAACCCAATTAGCTAAATCACCCTCTATCCCATACATCTGCATTTTCTGCAGAAGTCTTCCATGGGCCACCTTATCAAACGCCTTACTAAAGTCCACATATACCACATCAACTGCCTTACCCCCATCCACCTCCTTAGTCACTTTTTCAAAAAACTCAATGAGGTTAGTAAGGCACGACCTTACTAACCTCATTGAATTTAGGAGCCGCAGCATCATGTTGCAGCTGTACAAAACTCTAGTGCGGCCGCACTTGGAGTATTGTGTGCAGTTCTGGTCCCCACATTATAAGAAAGATGTGGAGGCATTGGAGAGGGTACAGAGGAGGTTTACCAGGATGTTGCCTGGTATGGAGGGCAGGTCCTATGAGGAGAGGTTGAAGGATTTGAGGTTGTTTTCGTTAGAAAGGAGGCGGCTAAGAGGGGATCTTATTGAAGCATATAAGATGATTAGAGGTTTAGATAGGGTGGACAGTGATAGCCTTTTTCCTAGGATGGAGAAAGCTAGCACGAGGGGACACAGCTTTAAATTAAGGGGTATGAGTTATAGGACGGATATCAGAGGTAGGTTCTTTACTCAAAGGGTGATTAGGGAGTGGAATGCCCTGCCTGCAGCTGTTGTAGATGCGCCAAGTTTGGTGGCGTTTAAGAGGTTAGTTGATAAGTATATGGAAGAGAAGGGAATGGTTTAGTTAGGAGGGGCATTGCTTTTTATTTTGGTCGGCACAACATCGAAGGCCGAAGGGCCTGTTCTGTGCTGTATTGTTCTATGTTCTATGTTCTATGACCTACCCTTCACAAAACCATGCTGACTATCTCCAATCAATTCATTACTCTCTAAATAACTATAAATCCTATCCCTAATTATTCTCTCCAACACTTTGCCCACCACAGAAGTAAGACTCACTGGCCTATAATTCCCTGGAAGGTCTCTCTTCCCCTTCTTGAACAACGGGACCACATTCGCTATCCTCCAGTCCTCCGGAACCACACCCGTAACCAACGACGACCTGAAGATCAGAGCCAGAGGCTCTGCAATCTCCTCTCTTGCCTCCCAGAGAATCCTAGGGTAAATCCCGTCCGGCCCAGGGGACTTATCCAACTTCAAACCCTCGAGAATATCTAGCACATCCTCCCTATCTACTTCGATACTTTCCAGTTTGCTACCCTGTACCTCAGTGTTCTCCATAACTACATTTACATCACCCTGCGTGAATACCGAAGAGAAATATTTATTCAGTACCTCTCCAATCTCTTCAGGCTCCACGCACAACTTCCCACTGCTGTCTATGACTGGCCCTAATCTTGCCCTAACCAATCTTCTATTCTTAACATATCTAAAGAAAGCTTTAGGATTCTCCCTAATCCTATCAGCCAAAGTCTTCTCGTGTCCTCTCTTCGCTCTCCTCAATTCACTCTTTAGCTCCCTCCTGGCTAATCTATAGCTATCCATTGCACTAACCGAGCCTTCAATCCTCATCCTGACATAAGCCTCCTTTTTCCTTTTAACCAGCAAATCAACTTTTTTCGTACACCAAGGTTCTCTTACTCGACCATTTCCTCCTTGCCTGACAGGGACATACTTATCAAGGACTCGCAGCAGCTGCTCCTTGAATAAGCTCCACATTCCAGATGTTCCCAGTCCCTGTAGTTTCCTAGTCCAATCTATGCACCCTAATTCTCTCCTGATGGCCTCATAATTACCCTTTCCCCAGCTATAACTACTGCCCCCAGCTTCATGCCTATCCCTATCCATCACTAAGGTGAACGTAACCGAATTGTGGTCACTATCACCAAAATGTTCACCAACTTCCAACTTCCACAGTTTTACTACAACTGTGCCATATCTGTATCAAATTAGTGAGATCACATCTAAACTACTGTGCACAGCTTTGGTCCCTTATGTAAGAAAGGAAATAAATGTTTAGCAACAGTTTGGAGAAAAGTTACCCGACTGATGGGGGTGGGATTTTCTGGCTGTTCCCACCAGCAGGATCATGCAGTCCCAGTGATAGCGAGCTCCCTCTGCAAGTTCCCCGGTGGTGGAGCATGCAAACACTGGGAAACCCCATTAACAGCAGCGTGGCCTGTAGATCTGTTACAAAACACACAGCTGGAAACAGAAAATCCCATCCCTGTCATCGTACAGAAGAAGGCCATTCAGCCCCATGTGTGCACACCAGCTCTCCAAATGAGCATTATGATTTCGTACCATTCACATATCTCCTTGATATTTATGCACACTGTTTCTATTCAAATAATAACCTAACACCCTCTTAAAAGTGATTTGCAAAAGACACCCACATTTGCTTCTTTTCCAAATCACTTTAAATCTGTGTCCTTTCATCTTTGATACTTTTACAAGTGGGTACAGTTTCTTCCTATCTAGCTTTTCTGGTCCCTCATGAATTTGAACATTTCTATCAAATTTCCTCTTAGCCTTCTTCTCACCAAGGAGGACAGTCCCAACTGTCCAATTTAACCTCATAACTGAAGATGCCTGGATTGGAAGGAGGGTTATCATTACAAGGAAAGGTTAGACAGATCAGGCTTGTATCCATTGAAGTTTAGAAGATTGAGAGATAATTTTATTGAAACATATAGATCCTGAGGCGGCATGCTGAAAGGATGTTGCCCCTTGTGGGAAGAGACTGGAATTCGGGAACACAATTTAGAAATAAGAGGTTTCCCATTTAAGATGGAAATGAGAAAAATCAGTTTCTCACATAGCGTCATGAATCTTTGGAGCTCTCTTTTTTAGAGAGCAATGGAGTCAGGATTGATGATTTTTTTTTAAGGCAGAGGTAGATAGTTTCCTGACTAACAATGGAATTCAAAGCTTGTCAAGGTTAGACAGAATTGTTATTGAGAACACAATCAGATCAACCATGATCATATTGAATGGTAGAGCAAGTTTAAGGGGCTAAATGTCTCACTCTTATTCCTAATTTGTATATTCTTATGTTACCAGTGTAGCAAAAATTGCAGGAATATGTTTGAAGATTTTGTTTAAAGTCTTTGTTTAATGCCATGTAAGAGTGCTGTAGACAGAAGGGCCAAATGGGCAGATAAGTGGCAGATAAAATTTAACCCTGAAAAGTGTGAGGTGATACACTTTGGAAGGAGTAATTTGACAAGACAGTATTCAATCAATAGTAGGACGCTAGGAAATTCTGTGGATCAAAGAGACCTTGGTGTGTTTGTTCACAGATCTCTGAAAGCGGAAAGGCATGTTAGTAGGATGGTGAAAAAGGCCTAGCCCTGAAGGCACTTAAGAGTCAACCACTTTGCTATAACCTGCCATGTTTCCAAGGCAATGGAAGTGTTCCAGAGATTTTGGTAGCTTAAAAAATGGGAAATTAATTAAGATTTTATAATTATTTTATCCAATCTAATCCAAACTCAATATTATTGAGCAAAATTAGGAAGGCACAAATATCAACAAATTAGAACAAAAATTAGTATACAAATCTAATTTCAAAGGCTACGTTGTTTGATTATGGAAGTTATTTACTGATTAGTTGAGAAAGCTGCTGCTATTAAGATTGCAAGACAGTTCTTAATTCTGATTCAGGAACCTCTGGCTGAGAACCAATAGCTCATTGCCAAAAGGAACTGCTTTCGAATGTTAACAGTCTTCTCTTTGAACAGGTTTTTTACTATTCAATCAAGTTTTATGCACCAAACATGAGCTTCCCTAAGAAGATAAAAGTGGAAAAATAATTTCAGTAACTCATTCCCCCCTATCTACCTGTGAAATAATTCAAGATTTTAGAATAATAATCCAGACAATGTAATGCAATTCTCAACATGATAGTTTGAGAATTTGAATTTAGTTTAAAAATCTGCAAACAAAACATTAGAACTCTTAAAAGTGCCCATGAAATTTTTAGGTTGTTCTAAAATTTCGGTTGGTTCACTAATGTCTCTTAGGGATGGAAACTCTTACTTGTCTTTATCTGGCCTGACCAACATGTAAGATGGTTCAATGCCTTCTATGTGATCTCACAAATCATTCAATTTTACCAGTTTGCTGGATACAATGGTTCAAGAAGAAGGTTCATCGCCCACTTCTCAGGATGGCTGGGGTTGAATATAAATGCCAGACCTATTTGGAACTTCTACACTGCAAGGAGATATCTTTAAAGATCCCTCAACCCCTTTCTTCTCTCCATCTTATTCTCTAGCAAACGCGTTTAATTTCCACTTAAACCCATTTATTTCTGCACTTCATATTCCAGACTTCTATTTGAGTCTATCAGGTGCTGATATCCATACTGACTTTATTATGCTTTTACCTTTTACAGGCAAGTAGTCCAACAGGAACGGCTCCCGGGAGTCAGTCACGTACATCTGTTAGCCCTTCTACTCAGGATATTTGCAGGTACATGAGTCTAGAGAATTCAGCAGTGTTTGTCATTCCTTAGGGATCATTTTGAATGACATCTTCCTCTTTTTGTCTGTTTATCTCTAGTCTGAGTCTCAGCTTGTCTTCATCGTACTTCATTTGTTTGTTTTTTTTTATTCTACTTCATCAGTGTAAGATAATTGTTTATATAATTACTAATTCATTTTGTTTTCACTTCTTTTGCCATGTCTGTCATGCTCTTCCTTCATCCTCTCTACTTTCCACTTTCCACCTTTGCATGCTGTGCTTAGATCTACTGCCCGTTGTGAAGATGGTGACTCATATTCAACTCCTGTCATGGCGCTCAGCAATCACAGCGGGGATTGTGGTAAGAAACATGTAAAGAGAAGAATTAGAAAGCAAAGGGAACTCTGTGAAAGATGTGAACGTTTGCACTATCACGCCAAGCGTCCTGAAAAACAGTCCAGGTCCTTTTGTGCAAAAATTAATGGAATCAGTAGGAGTGATTCTGATTTATCGTCTGATGAAGATCACTGGGCTGAAATCAGAAGAAGAAATTCGGAAAGAATGAGGGCTTCCAAAAAGGGCAGAAGAAAGAATAAATCTCATAAACAATTAGAGAAAAAACCAGGTCCTTCTCTTCCAGCCCTGCTGTCAGTGGACTCTGAAAGTGACTGGGATAAGATGAGGATTGACCCACATCTCTTCTGTCACAATCAAACAATCCGAGAAAGTGAAAGAAGGCCCCATAGCAAGGAGGCATGGTTATCGTCATCTTCAATTTCCTCTGTTGACGTAATGAGTTGTTCAAGGAAATTTGCCCAGAATAAAAGAATGTTAAGAAGAAAGGGCTCTGAATCTTTTTCTTCCTTTGAAGATGAAGATACCAGGAAAAGATTCAATGAGGAAGGTACCAATGTACTATCTCTATTTGAGGGTGAAGCTACTATCAACTCAGAGCCTCATGGGAGTGCTAGACCAGCCCAACTTCAGAATGTAGATGATTGGCCTGATGATGGGGAAGTCTGCAGGTTGGTCTATAACCACTAATGAAAGCCAGTATTTGCTTTACATTTTCATTCAATTTCAAAAGTATGCTCAAAATGTTTTTTCCATCACAGATTAATTAATTTGCCTTGTATTATATCAGAAGGATGTGTTTGCATTCCATTAGTTATAACTATTGGAAAACTGTTGTGATAGATTTTCAGAATACTGGTGAAAAGACAGTAAAAAAAAATGATATCTACTTAAACAAACTAAATTATACAAAATAGTTTTATTTTAATTTTCTGTTCATTTTAATTGATCTTTGTTTAATACAGTTTCCATATTCAAATTCTTGATATGCAAAGAATAAAGTAATAGTACTACCAGAAAATTTCTTATGGAAGTCAGATGGTTTAAAAGAATACAATTTATATGGATGAAAGAGCAATAAGTTTAATAGCTACAAACTGAATAATGACTATGTGAGCACAGGTTCATTAAAAAAGTGAAAAAATGACTATCAGATACCCATGCAAGCAATACTTTTCAACATTCAAATATTTGTATTTCTTAAGGTCAAAAGTAAAAATGTTGAAATTGAATATGAAGAATTTCATTAGAGACAAAATGTTCTGGATATTGATTTTAACTGCTAATATGGAAGATCTCTGCAGAGAAATTAGTTAAATGCCAAAGTTCACAAAGATTCACTCTTCCACATAGCAATAGAGACCCAAAAGTAATTCTTACAGTTCAAGGTGTTAAAGGATTACAGTCAGTGCCAGGCAACTAATAGAAATCATAGAATCCCTACAATACAACCCATCATATCTGCACCAATTCTTTCACAGGATATCCCTTCCCCATCCCCCATCCTATTCCTGTAACCCCACACATTTCTCATGGCTAATCCAACACATCTTGGGACACTAAGGGACAATTTAGCGTGGCCAATTCACCTAACCTGCGTATCTCTGGACTGCAAAAGGAAACTGCAGCTTCTGGAGGCAATCCACACAAACATGGGGAGAATGTGCAAACTCCACACAGGCAGTGATTCAAGGCTGGAATTGAATCTTGTTTCCTGGCACTGACAGAAAGCAATGTTAACCAGTGCCACCATGTCGCCACACTTTTTTGATTTTCTCTTCCCCAATGTTTAGTGAAGCTCACATTTGTCTAACAATGCAATTTAATTTTTTGTACAATTGAATTATGGAAGTACCCTCCAAAATGAAAATATGCCCTTTTCCATTCCTATTTTTCTGAGTGTGGAATTTCATTGTCATAAATTCCTCATTAAGCAGCATCCAGGACCAGACTGTGACTTCAATTTCATGAAAGCACAGACTGCAGCTCTATTGCATTGGGAGCAGAATGGAGCACAGCCTGCACAGTTGCTGCCAGAGTGTGTGACTGTGTCTTAGCAATATAAGGATCTGACAGCTGCTGTTCATGTAGCGATCCTGCTGATTATGGAAACACAGATCCAGAGCCTGTTATAATAGTGATGGCTGAACTCTATCTGCCTGATACTATATCTCACAAGCAAACATTATACTGGAATGCTGAAGATTTATTGGCAAGCTTCGGTGATGCAACCAGAAGTGGCTACTTCTGAGGAGAAACTTCCAATGAAATGAGGGCACCTCAGTTTTGTGAGCATTTTTGTAGTGCCTTGGATCCAACTACCACAGGTGACATTAGGGGAAAAAAAATCTAAAAAGAAGGTAGGCATTTTGGAGAAGTACGTGATAAGAAGGAATTTTCTACTTTGAAATTCACTGCACAAAGATAGTGTGATATCTAACATTTTTTCAATGTTAGATTCTAAAAAGCGCATGTAGCTCTGCAGCTGAACTCAATTTTCACCCAAGATCTTGAATTTCCTCTCCCAACACCCCGATCTAATTACCGGGGGCACCCGCCCCCGCCCCCGCCCCCCATACCATTGTGAAAGCATCACTGGCACTTCCCCCATCACTGTCTGCTTTTCGCTACACTCTCAATCATCCATAATGAGAATTCCCCACCATGTTACCTCCCATATCAGTTAGATCATTCCTTAATCTTTTTGGGTGAAAGAGATTGAATGGGTTTGGTTAACATTATCACTGTGGTGGGCTATCACTCTGGTGGGCAGAGGGC
This sequence comes from Sphyrna mokarran, assembly GCA_024679065.1. NCBI lineage: Eukaryota > Metazoa > Chordata > Chondrichthyes > Carcharhiniformes > Carcharhinidae > Sphyrna > Sphyrna mokarran. The sequence goes on from JAGIQG010000001.1 coordinate 137,301,269, forward strand.
CTGATAGTGCAAAGGCTATGGACACTGACAATATTCTGGCAATAGTGCTGAAGATTTGTGTTCTCAAAATTGCCCTGAGCCAAACTATTTCAGTACAACTACAACACTGGCATCTAGCTGGCAAAGCTGGCTGCACAGAGATTAGGTGTCCTTTCTAAAGGACACCTATCTCAGTAATGAAATGGAAGATCCTCCCCTGCCACCATCAGCAGCATGAAGGTAGAGCCAGTGGAGGTGGATCAGCTCAGGTGTTGGACTCATTTAGAATCTCCCCAGTGGGCACCATTAAAAGTACTGTTTGTCCTGGGAGAGAGGCCTGTGGTTTGTGCCAAAGTCTTCCCCTACACCAGAAGGAAGTGAGATGTCACAGAGAGCGGAAGGCACCCTCACATCATTTGTGCTAACATGAACTGAATGTTGGAGACCATGAGGGAGAGAAGGAAGGTTCTCCCACATTACAGGAAGGATGTAATTGCCCTGGAGTGGGTGCAGAGCGGATCTACAAGAATGTTGCCATGGCTTGAAAATTGTTGCTATGAGGAAAAATTCAATAGACCAGAGTTGTTTATCTTAGAATAGAAGAGGTTAAAGAATGATTTAATTAAGATGTACAAAAATATACGGTGGCACAATGGTTAGTACTGCTATCCGAAAGCGTCATGGACCCTGGGTTTAATTCCAGCCTTGGTGTCGGTCTGTATGGCGTTTGCACATTTTCCAAAGTCTGCGGGAGTTTCCTCTGGGCACTCTGGTTTCTTCCCACATTCTCATCCCACCTCTGGCATTCAACTCTTTGTTTAACAAGACTTCTTACTGTGTTGTGAGACTTCTTACTGCATTCAACTCTTTGGCCATGTTTGAACCATTGCTGTAATGAGGTCAGGAGCTGAGTGATCCTGGTGGATCTGAAACTGAGCATCACTGACCAAGTTATTGCTGAACAAGTATTGCTTGCAAGTCCTGTTGATGGTGCCTTCCATCAATTTACTGATCATCAAGAGGAGACTGATGAGAGATATTTGGCTGGATCACATTTATCCTTTTCTCTTTTGTGCACAAGACATACCTGGGTAATTTTCTCCATTGCCAGCTAGATGCCAGTATTATGGTTGTACTGGAACAGTTTGGCTCAGGGCAATTTTCAGAGCACAAACCTTCAGCACTATTGCCAGAATATTGTCAGGGCCCATAGCCCTTTGCACTATCTAGTGCCTTCAGCTGTTTTTTTTTTGGTTTTATTCCAATTCAGAGTCTCAACAAGTTGAGACATCCCCGATCCAAGCTGACAGGATAAGAGCTCTCACCTCCTGTCTTGGGCTTGATCCACATGATCCAAGCTAATTGGAATAGGCATAGCTCCTCCTCCAAGGCTTGATCTCATTTGCACCTTAGCCAAAAGGCCGAGATGCCGCTTTTAAAAATTACTTCAAATGAAGCTAAAATGTAACCTAATGACTTAACCAAGGACAGCATGTCAATACCACAATTGATCTTAGCCAAAAGGCCATGAATCACATTAGCTTAGGACTGGAGCTGGGCACCTCCTGAGAGGTTGAGATTGATCATTCTCTCAGCACTTACAGCTAAAGATTATTGTGAATACTTCAGCTGTATATTTTTTACTGTCATACTGAAGATGATGATATTCACGGAGTCTCCTCCTCCACTGAGTTTCTTAATTACCCACCATCATTCATGACTGGATGTGGCAGGACTGCAGAGTTTAGATATGATCCATTGGTTGTGGAATTGCTTTGCTCTATTATTTGCTGCTTATACTGTTTAGTTACCTCTGGTTTGGATTAATATGTCTGTCAGTTTACAAACATTGCTTGAAACTTTGACCCAGCTGAGAGGCTTTTAGAAGCAAGAAGGCCCTAAGATTGCAATGGAGAAAATTACTAAGGGAAGCTATGCTCTAAAAGGAAAGCTGGGTTTTTTTTTGAAAGAAAACTGAGTGTAAGAGAAACTTCTTGGAGGCCGTAACATCCAATCTGTTGTGTTTAACCAGAGAATTGGGTAGGACCAGGTAGCCTTGTAAAGAGAGGAAAAGGCCAGTTATTGAATAAATGCCAATAGAGTATCTATTTGTTTCTGATAGGTTGAGCTATGTGACTGTCAGCCAATACTTGCAGCAGAAGTTTGTATTGATAAGGATATATCATTAAGTCTGAAGTGTAACCTGTGCAGCCAGACCCAACGGAAAGTATGAGCGTGTTTAAAGGCTTATCAAAGTGAAAGTCATGCTAGGCTAAATCTGTTGGATAGAATTTAAAGTAGAAGCTCATATTTAGAACTAAGATCTGATTGGCTCAGTATACCCATCTAGTCATCATTATTTGTGCTGATTTTGTACAGGTTTGTACTGTAAACTTATCCCTGGAGCCTTGCCATTTATTTCCTTACCCCTTCCATGCATTATTTTCTGTAAATGATGATTGTGAATCAAAGCAAAAACTAATAAGCATCCAGCATTTCCAGTATTCTCAAAGCTGGGGTACCACAACCATCTGGAGACTCTGGCACATGTGGATATTTGTCCAGGCAGCCAAAGCTAATCTTCAATATGCCAATGGCTTGTTTGATGGCACATTTGATGATTATGTGGCATTGACTGGTCAGTCCTGGGCATCTATCCTCAGATTTCTAAGAGGTGTGATCATTTCACCTTTTAAGCGAATATCCCTTGTCTTTGAGCATCCAGCTAGTAAGTTCACTGAGAGGTCAGCAAGGATGGATTGCTGTAGGACAAAAGCATTGTGTCAGCTGCCCAGGCTTCTTGAGCACACCCATATATTTATTTTGATTTATTTTTATTTTTTATATGTTTATATATTTATTTATTTAATCTATTTGTGGTTGCCCACTAGTTGCACATTGATGGAGTGGCACTTCATGTTGGACATTTATGAATGATCTGGGCTATCTTAATTGTTACATATGTGCAATTAGTGATGCCAGTCAGAGCCATGACTATGCTCACTAGAATCAAGCAGGAGAGTTGGTAAAGAAGCCACATTTGTCTGCCACCCACTGCAAGGATACAGTGGATCTGCTCTCCTCCTTGACTAATGATGAAGGAGGAATATGAGGAAGAGATATCATGACACCTCTCCTTGGCCCTGGAATCTTGGAAAAACATGCCAGGGTTGTCAGAGCTATTTTGCCCAGGCAAAAGTCATGTCACGTTGCCCTGGGAATACAAATCACAACACACATTACTATCCAATAAAGACTGACCTCAAACACACTATCCCATTGTAGCCCACACAAGTGAGCTATCCCTCAGCCCCTTTCACTGAGCAATGGCTGACTGTGCAAAATGCCTTCTGATTGAGGACATCCCAAAAAGTGATCATGACGTACACAATGGTCCAGTTAATAAAATATCACGTGATATGACACTTTCAAAGACGTCGGCTGAGAGGGGATCTATTAGAGGTATATAAGATTATAAGGGATATAGATAGAGTAAATGGTGGTAAGCTTTTTCCACCATTAGAAATGGATAGAACGAGGGGTCATGGCCTTAGGGTGAGGGGGGCTATGTATAAGACGAATATTAGAGGGCAGTTTTCACACAAAGGGTAGTGGGGGTGTGGAATGCACTGCCGAGTAAGGTGGTGGGAGCAGGCACGCTAGGGTTGTTTAAGGGTCTCTTGGACAGCCACATGAGCGGTCTGCAGATAGAGGGATATAGCAGGGCTGTCTATATATCCTGTTTGTTTCCACAGGCAATTCGGTCCACCTTGTTGACCAACAAGATGCATGCATTCGGCAGGTCGTGCGAGGGCTGCTCTTGGATGTTGCTTCAGGAGTGGCCTAGTGCTTCAAGTCGTTAGTGTATGCTTAAACTGGACCATCTGATGGGCAACATGACAGCTCAGAGACTATCGCTGTTGCTGTGCAGACACATAGATTTGGGCCTGTGTCTGCGGGAGTTTGCGCGTTCTCCCTGTGGTTGCGTGGGTTTTCTCCGGGTGCTCTGGTTTCCTCCCACATCCCAAAAATGTGCTCTTAGGCTGATTGGGTAACAAATTGGTCCCTATATTTGTCCCTATATGGGAATCTTCCACAATAGGCATAGTCTAAAGTCATGGATATGTCATTAAGACGTTAGGACGGCAGCGCGGGCTCGTTGGGCCGAAGGGCCTGTTTCCCGTGCTGTGTTGCTCTTTGTTGTTGTCTTTGTTGTTGTTTCTATCCACTCTTCACTACAAAATTGCTTGTAGGAAACATGCCTGCCACACACACACTTATGATTTGCATTGTAATTGCCTACGTTATCAGGAGTCTCACTGTTCAGGTTAAATTCTACCCACAGTGTCTAGAACAGTTTCAGTGCTACCCCAAAAATATGATAGGCTTTCTGTTCCCCAGCAAAGACATAAAGAATATTGTTTTAACTGTACGTTTTGAAATGATACCCCTTAGAAAAACAAGGGACCTTTATCACCAATGATGAAAACAGCTGACTATCCCCAAGGATACATGCTTCATGCACTGGCACATAACTCACTGAAGTTGTTATCTCTCTGTTTCTTGGCCACATTGCCAAGCAGCATGTTTGGCAAGCTTATTAACATACATTAAAAAGAAAATAAATTCAGCACAGCAGCTGCATTATTGAACAGAGGGCAGAATTTTGTGCCGCTCGATGGGCATGTGTCTGTCCTGGAAGCGTGTGAAATCTTGCGAGAAGACATTAAGTGCACATCCCAATATTGACTGGCGCTCGAGCACAAGCATGAATCAGATGTGTGCCCAATGACATTGACTAAGCACATTGCAAGGAGTAAAGTGCCAATTTACCTGCATTTTACATTACCCTTGTGATTTTTAGGCTGGTACACAGGCAACGTGGGCAGGCGGCCAAACAGTTTTTACCATTTTGTCATCCAAGGGTGGGATAAACAGGAAAGGAGCAAAAACAGACTGAGTTGGTAGGATGATGTGGAGATGCTGGCATTGGACTGGAGTGGGCACAGTAAGAAGTCTCACAACATCACGTTAGAGTCCAACAGGTTTATTTGGAATCACAAGCTTTCAGAGAGCTGCTTCACTCACCTGGTGAAGGACCTGCACTCTGAAAGCTCATGATTCCAAATAAACCTGTTGGCCTTTAACCTGGTGCTGTGAGACTTCTTACTGAGTTGGGGTAGGAGTTATTGAGAGTTTGATGACAGCTTTGAATGGGGTATTGTTGAATAGATCATAGAATTTGATGACAGCTTAGAAGAGTATTATTGAGTTTTCTTTCATTGTATCTGGAGTTTTCAGGACATTTTAGTCTCTAGAATTTCCAACCTCAGTGCATGGGTCAGCTCCATTTGCATCTCGGTAGATGGGACTTGTCTATTCAGCAAGGAGCAAATCCTCTGAGCAGGAAGAGAGAGGAAGCTAGGTGGTTGTAAGCATCATTTCAAAGCTGAGGCACGGGCACAGGGTGGGTGCTCAGAGCCAGCAAAGAGGGCAGGAAGGATGGCCTCACAGGCCATCACTATACAGCTATCAGTGGGTACAAGCAGTAACTCAGCTACCTCAACATGACTGAGGTCCAGGAGGCTCCGGCTTTCAAGGGAAGATGCCATGTCCATTTGCTGGATGATTAGGCTAGAGGTAGCCTCCAATTCTGTAGGTGGACAGTCAATGCTCGGGTTCTGAAGGTTAATCTTTACGCCTCCAGATCCTTGCAGGATTCTGTGTGTGTGATCTTGATGGAATGCCCCACACAGCTGCCCATGTCTGTGTCAAGTTCTTGACCAACATTTTGTTCAGGCAGGTGAGAACATTCCTTCATTTCAAGACAGATCAAGTTATCCAGGCTGAGAGGGCAACAGGCTTCACTGTACTTGAAGGCTTCCCCTGCATCCAGGGAAACATTGATTGCACCCACATTGGCCAATGGGCACCATTGTCAACAGAATGAAGTTTCATTCCGTGAATAAAAGCAAAATACTGCAGATACTGGAATTTGAGACAAAAACGGAAAATGCTGGAAAATCTCAGCAGTCTGACAGCATTTGTGGGGAGAGAATAGAGCCAGTCTTTGAGTTTGGATGACCCTTCATCAGAGCTCTGCCTCCACCATCCTCTCAAGCAAGTGTGATGTGCACTCAGCACTACCAATCAAGCCAAAAGGCTATTGCCCATTGCTGTCTTGATCCTTGGTGCAGACAGAGGGTGATCTGCAGTTACATCTGCCATTTGCACCTACCCTGTGATAAGGGAAAGTTGTTGCTTTCTGGCTGGCTCTGGAGAATGGCTGGTCTGAGGGAGGATTACAGTCTTTCTCTACACCCTAGACTCATAAAACAGAATCCCTACAATTTTGAAGGAGGCCTTTCGGCCTATTGGGTCTGCACCAACCACAATCCCATCAGGGTCTATTACCGTAACCCCACATATTTACCTTGCTAATCCCCTGACACTGAGGGTCAATTTAACATAGCTACTCAACCTCACCTCCTCATTTTTGGATTGTGGGGGAAACTAGAACACCCAGAGGAAACCGAAGCAGACACAGGGAGAATGTGCAAACTCCACGTAGTGAACCAAGGCCTCTCACTAATATGTCCACTTACTTCCAAGTGGGAATAAATCCTGGTCCTGCTCACCGTGCACTTACATTGTTTGTAAAATTTTTTGCCCCATATTTTAAATGATGCTGCCATTCACAATTTCCTTTACCTGTGGAACAAACAAATGCAACAGAAACTAACATTATCAATGCTGCTGAAAAACTGTTGTATTTCAGAAATTACTGAAATTTTGGAAATGACTACTTTCAAAGTTCTGCTCATTTTAAAGACTGATCATGATCCTGTAAAGATATACAAGTTGTTAGATTACATGCACTATTAGCTTATGATCTTTGAAGAAGAGACATTGGTATGAGACAGCATTTAGGCAATTTGTAAAACAGTACCTTCAGGTTAATGCTTGCAGTCAAAATCGCTGTGGAGACCAGGCTTCCAAAGTACTATTTGTCTTACCTTGTTTTCTGACATTAGCCTACTCCAATCAGCAGGTATCGCTGAGGTGAGGTTATCCAAGTCCTTACCAAAACCTTATTGCCCCCTGTTTGGTGTCCTTGTGATAGGGGAATGGTGCAATAATCTCTTCTGTATTCAAAGCTGTAGAACCATCTTGCACTAATCTAGCATTAGTCTTCACTTTCCTTAGTGCTTCCAGCAATACAGGAGCCTCTACTCAGCCAGGGAAGCAGGAACAACCAGTATAAGGAGTGTCCAGGACCATGACACTGTAAAAGATGGGCAAAAATCTGCTGTAGTGGGACTGGCTGGGAAACCCTAATGTGGGTGACTGCATTCCTTCAAAGTTATTTTACAGTATTTGTGTAAATGCTGCTGTTATTCCCTTTCATTTCAAATCGCCATTCTGCTTCAATATCTTCATTTATCTTTCTCATCCATTTTGATGCTGTCCCTTAATATTACGACCAGACATCTCCAGCACAGAGGCACTTTGGGATCAATTTTCCTGTGTACCATGTGGGCTTGGAACCAGTTGGAATAGATTGTGGAATTGGCCAAGTTTTCATTCTGTTGATTTTGATGGATTACTGCCAGGCAATGAAGATAAAAATTCACCACTTGGCTTTAATTCTATGGAGCAAGCCAGTATTGCTTATGTGCTGTACCAAACCTTGTAAAATTACAGAAATTCATTTTATTTGTGAGTTTTATCACAGCTATTTGCTCATAGGAACAGGCGAATATTTTACATAGTCTCTGGCGAGCCTTTCTGTTGCACAAGAAAATGTGTGAACTACATATTTTAATGCCACTTTCTCCTGTCCGCATCTCAGTCCCCTAAAATTACTGCCAATAGATAGTGACAGTGAATTGTCCCATATTGAGAAAATTGATAATAGATGGATTGCAAGAGTATCTGAAAGACTTATACTCAGGGATTGTTGGTTTTAAATCAACCATTGAGCCAAAAAATCTATACAATTCATAATGGCTGTAAATGATTCACTGTCCTTAATGAAGTGGATATATAGGCTAATTTTTGGAATGGTAACCAGCATCTGATTTTTTAGTAATGCCTCATTAAATCTTCCTCCTGTCAGGATCTGCCACTGTGAAGGAGATGATGATAGTCCACTCATCACGCCTTGCCGTTGCACAGGAACATTACGCTTTGTACACCAGGCCTGTCTGCATCAGTGGATCAAGAGCTCTGACACACGCTGCTGTGAACTCTGTAAATACGACTTCATAATGGAAACAAAACTCAAACCACTACGTAAGGTACAATCTCCAGAAATTAAACACTAATGATTTTCTTTGTAAAACTGACGAGTTTGACATTTTTTTTATCTAAAATGAAAATCCATTCTGATTTTATTACTGTTCATATACAATCACAGGCAACCCAACTTAAAATACTTTCTGAGTCTTTATAAAGGATATTTCCTATCTGTATTTTAAAAATAGCTTTCCTTAAATCTTTTTACAATGTTTGTTGTTTTAAGCAGCTACAAGGAGCTGGTTGAATTTACTTCTGTTCAATTTGAATGAACGTAACATTGCAATATTGTAGAGCATTTGCTCAAGTGGGACTGCTTTTCATTTTCTGCCAATTGATCTGATATTTTTACTGGATTCACCTCAATTCACCATAAACACCCAGGCAGTAACTCACTCGATCAATAGCTACATCATATCATGAATCATTCAATCTGCCTGTGTTTTGGCTGATTAGCAATTGTTAGCCCAAGGCAAGTGAAGTAATCTGATACAATATCACAATCCAACATCCTGCGCATCTTGTATTTCTTATTATTGAGGTTCAGAGGAATGGCCATGAAGTGTACATATTTTGAGTTAAATTCAGAGTTTAACGTTTTAAACCAATTAATAGTGATTAGGCTGAGTCGCTAGTAAAATTTGTCTACTAGATCTTAAATCCACAACAAATTCTTTTTGGATATGGTAAATTAATATTTGCTATTTAATTAAACATAAGGAACCTCAGCACATTAGTTCAGTTTTGCAGCCTAAATACCATCAACATAACAAATGATTTCCTGTTCAGTTAGATAAGTACAGCTTCCACTGTCAAAGTTGGCCTTTCACCCATACCTCTAACCATTTAAATTGCTGCAATTAATAAAAGTCAAACACAAACAACCTAGTGTAAGAGATGTATATCTTGATAGTACATTCTTTCAGGTGCTGAAACATATCCCTCTCTGGTGCATTTGTGACATATTGCCACCATAGCTGCATATCAATTATTTACCTAAGGGTGCAGGATAAGTTGCACTTAGCGATAATATGAGGATCAGATTTCCAGAGTTTGGTTTCCTTTCAAGTTTATGTGTTTATTAGAATCCCCACTGTGGAGAAGGAGGCCATTTGGCCCATCCATTTTTGCACCAACTTTTTAACAGAACATTTCACTCGTTCCCTATTCCCGTAACCCCAAAAATTTACCCCACTAATTCCCCTAACCAATACATCTTTTGACACTAACAAGCAATTTAACATGCCCAATCAACCTAAGCTGTACATCCTTGGACTGTGAAGGGAAACTGAAGCACCCAGAAGGAAGACAAACAGGTACCAAAAGAATGTGCAAACTCCACACACACGATGACCCAAGGCTGGAATTAAACCCGGGTACCTGATGCTGTGAGCCAGCAGTGCTATTTTTCCCATTCTCAACACTTGAACTCTGTACTAAACTCCAGAGTAAGAAAATTATGTTGAAGATTAGCAAAATCGATAATTGCTAATTTAGAATGCAGACTACCAATGCTTATTAGACAATAAAGATTAGTCGAGACATGGCATAATACACAAGTTCAATACATGTCAATTTGTCTTACTCATGAATCCCAGACCTTCTGTTATTTTCTATTCTTGGTTCTTTGAACCTCGTCCCTTGACTCATGACATCCTTTAGGATTTTAGCTTTGCCAACTTCATTCTAATATACACACAAATCCTTTTACACCTTTAATATTGAGCTCTAGTGAATCTTTTTTCAACCCACAACTTCCCAGTCTACTTAGACTGGAAGATTCAGCAGTTATCTTCACTACTGAAGCTACATCCTTCACAGCTACTTGGTGAGTGTTTGCACTCTCTCTTTTACGCACTCATTCTGTCTCTAGTAGAAACACTTTTTTATTAGTTACCTCTTAAGCCAATGACATAAGTCCTGGCAATCTTACCTGTACTGAATCCACTGATATCTTGCAGCAATTTGCAGCCTATAGCACTAACCCTTTGGTCACTAACTAAGCATAATACTAGGTTGTTATGGCAACCACACAGTCTGTTGTCAACTGACATTGTCCTACACAAATGCTAACTTCCTGGCAAGTGCCATATTCCTAACTCTTTCATGTCCTTTGACAAATGCTAACCCTTGGCAGGTGTAGCAATCTCAGTGATGCACCCCTGTTTTGCACCCTTTTTGCAAGTAACTCAGCAACATTTAATCTGAGTATGTACATCTGAATCAATACATCTAGCAAATTTTAACCAAATGATTATAAGTCTTGACCATAGAACCGTAGAAAATTACAGCTAAGAAACAGGCCTTTTGGCTCTTCTTGTCTGTGCCGAACCATTTTTTACCTAGTCCCACTGACCTGCACTTGGACCATATCCCTCCACACACCCTCTCATCCATGAACCCATCCAAGTTTTTCTGAAATGTTAAAAGTGACCCCACATTTACCACTTTATCCGGCAGCTCATTCCATACTTCCTCCACTCTCTGCGTGAAGAAGCCTCCCCTAATATTCCCTTTAAACTTTTCTCTTTTCACCCTTAACCCATGCCCTCTGATTTTTTTCTCCCCTAGCCTCAGTGGAAAAAGCCTGCATGCGTTCAATGGGAAGAGTGCTTCTGGTTTCCCCACAAAAGCTAACCTTCATTTGTATCTCTTAACTTGAGGTCCTAGCTTTCAGACCATCCTTCAGCTAATCAGCTTTTCACTCTTGGCTTCCCTTCTAACTGTTAAACTATAACTAGTATCTTCAGGCCACATTCCTGGCCAATCAACATTGAAGCTCCTGTTTCTGTTTCTTCCCAAGCTAGACTTGCTGGAGGCCAAATGAATGAGTATTCCAGTTCACTCCACATGCTCTTTCTTAAAGCTATATCATGGTATTTGGCACTGATGAAGAGATGCCAATATTAAGACTTTCTTAACAAAATACCCCACAATTCACAAATCATCCCAGTAATACAAAGCATGTCTTCTCATTAGTCAGCTTATGTACAGAACATTTAAGATTTATTATTACACAAAAGTGCCAACTAGGTGAAGCCTGTATAACACATGCATTATACCTTTCCTCGGAATCTAAAAGCAAATCCCAAGTGTGTGTTTTTTTTAAATCAGCCATTTAATGGCAAAATAAAAATTGAGTCAGATTGTCACTCCACCCGTAAGTATTTACCTGGCAATCTAGTCAATTGTAATTTGCTTGATATTCTGACTTAAGCCATGCAAGACTTGTGAAATGGAGCTCACTGTCTGGGCCTACAGCCGAGGACAGCTCGATGACAGGTAAGTAACAACACTGTTTTATACAGCACTAGCTGCAGTAAACCAGGTATGTTTAAAGGTCTAGCCAGGATTAAAGTTCTTTGACAAGCAGAGAGAAGGTAAGTGTATAAGGTAAGATTTTGGAGTGGGAGGGGATGGAGGGAGAGTGGTGGTAGTGGGAGTTAGGTGAGGTTGGGTCTGCTGGTGCAATGGGGAAGTCAGTAACTGGGCCTTGGCTCATGAAGAGTCCTTGGAGAGAGTGCAGAGGCGTTTACCAGGATGCTGCCTGGTATGGAAGGACTGTCTTATGAGGAACGATTAAATAGACTGGGGTTGTTTTCCCTTGAAAGACGTCGGCTTAGAGGGGATCTAATAGAGGTGTATAAGATTATAAGGGGTATAGATAGAGTAAATGGTGGTAAACTTTTTTCACCTTCAGAAATGGATAGGACGAGGGGTCATGGCCTTAGGGTGAGGGGGGCTATGTATAAGACGAATATTAGAGGGCAGTTTTTCACACAAAGGGTAGTGGGGGTGTGGAATGCACTGCCGAGTAGGGTGGTGGGAGCAGGCACGCTAGGGCTGTTTAAGGGTCTCTTGGACAGCCACATGAGTGTTATGCAGATAGAGGGATATAGTAGGACTGTTTAACTATGGCTTTTTTTTCCACAGGTAATTCGGTCCATACTTGACCAACAAGGAGCATGCATTCGGCAGGTGGTGCGAGGACAACTCTTGGATGTTGATTCATGGGTTGCCTGGTGCTTCATGTTGTAAATGAGTGCTTTATGTGGACCATCTGAAGGCCACCATGACAGCTCAGAGACTATCGCTGTAGCTGTGCAGACACTTGGAATTGGGCCGGTGTCTGCGGGAGTTTGCGCGTTCTCCCCGTGGTTGCGTGGGTTTTCTCCGGGCACTCCGGTTTCCTCCCACAACCAAAAAATTCGCTCTTAGGCTGATTGGGAAACAAATTGTCCCTATAGTGAGAGTCTTCCATATTAGGAATAACCTAAATTTAGAATAGGATAATGGAATTGCTACTATATAGTTATGACGGCGGCACGGGCTTGTTGGGCCGAAGGGCCTGTTTCCCGTGCTGTGTTGCTCTTTAAAAAAAAAAAGAAGCTGGAATTCAGGCCTGGCCATGAGATGGAAAAGAGGCCAGCCTGGCCAGGATGGGGAATGGGTCCGGTTGGACCTAACCAGTGTGGGAGCGGTGGAGGGGGGTTTGGCAGTCAGGCCATCGGGGAGAGAGTTCCTATGGAGTGAGGAAAAGATCCATGGCCAATAATGAAGGGTGGGGGGAGTCCCCTGGAAGGAGAGACCCATGGGGGTGGTGAGTTTCTGCATGGCGGCGGAAGACTTTGGAAGAGGGGGTCGGATATGGTGGTGGTGAAGAAGGTTGGGGGAGGGGTGGGTCAGGAATCGGGTTGTGGCCGTATTTGGCATGGGAGGGTAGTCAGGTGGGAAGTGGGGGTGTCCCCTACAGAGAGGGAGATATCTCTTACAAGGATACTTGTGGGTAGTAGAGATCTATGGTGGGGGAGGAGGGATTGGTGTGAGTCTGTAGTATAGTTATCCAGAAGTCCCAGATGTCACATTGATCTCTCTGCATATCATCAGCTTCCACTTCCAGCAATGAATGGACCAAAAATAATTGCAGTGAAGGGTGAGGAGTATATTGGATGCCTTGTGATAACAAATTATTAACCTAACAAAAAACATCAACACCCTGAAACATAACTTTGTTCCTGTCTCTACTAGTGTCTGACCAGCTGCATATATTTTCTGATTTTCTTTAGTTTCTAGGCATCTTTTTCATAATTATTTTGATAATTATTATTAAAGACAAACATTTGTTACTTATATTTATTGAGATTCATCTCAGGACCTTTTGCCAATAATTTTCCCAAGGATTCTCTGACTTTCTGATGTAATGGAAAAGATCAGCAGAAATCACAAGGATACAGTAAAAATAACTATTTACATAGAACATAGAACACTCCAGCACAAACAGGTCTTTCAGCCCACAAGTTGTGCCGTTCATATCTATACCTACCAGGCCATAGAACTATCTGTAACTCCCAATCCCATTATTTCACTGAAAGAATAGTGCAGAAGGAGGCCATTCAGCCCATCAAGTCTACATCTACCTGGGAATACAATTTTCAGAACAGTTTTTGGCTACCAGTGGCACTTTGAAACTAACCAGGAAGGTACTGCTTCATAAAAAGGATTTAACTCGTAATACAATACTTCTTGAAGAGCACTCAAGTGTCTGTGGCAGGTACTGATGGAGGACCAGTAACCAATATATATATATATACACACACATAAAAACAGACAAAGTGTTGAAGGTTCACAACATTTAAGTGTTCTGCCTGGTGGTGTATGGAGCAGCACAGTGATTAGCATTGCACCTCACAGTGCCAGGGACCCGAGTCAAATTCCAGCCTCGGGTCACTGTCTTTGTGGAATCTGCACGTTCTCTCTGCATCTGCGGACGTTTCCTCTGGGTACTCTGGTTTCCTCCCATAGCCTGGAAGATGTGTTAGTTATGTGCATTGACCTGAACAGGTGTCAGTGCGGTGATCAGGGGAATTTCACAATAACTTCATTGCAGTGTTAATGTAAACCTTATTTGTGACAAATAAATAAACTTTACTTCTTAGGGGGGTTAGCAGGGTAAATATGTGGGATTATGAGAATAAGGCCTGGATGGGAATATGTTGGGTGCAGACTTGTTGGGCCAAATGGCCTCCTTCTGCACTACAGGGATTCTACGAGTGTATATTCTTACCAGGATGTTGCCTGGTATGGAGAGCAGGTCTTATGAAGAGAGGCTGAGGGATTTGAGGTTGTTTTCATTAGAAAGGAGGCGGCTAAGAGGGGACCTAATCGAAACATATAAGATGATTAGAGGTTTAGATAGGGTGGACAGTGATAGCCTTTTTCCTAGGATGGAAAAAGCTAGCACGAGGGGACACAGCTTTAAATTAAGGGGTGATAGTTATAGGACGGATATCAGAGGTAGGTTCTTTACCCAAAGGGTGGTTCGGGAGTGGAATGCCCTGCCTGCAGCAGTTGTAGATGCGCCAAGTTTGGTGGCGTTTAAGAGGTTAGTTGATAAGTATATGGAAGAGAAGGGAATGGTTTAGTTTGGAGGGGCATTGCTTTTTATATTGGTCGGCGCAACATCGAAGGCCAAAGGGCCTGTTCTGTGCTGTAATGTTCTATGTTCTATACTTTCCAAAAGAGCATCTTATCCAAGCCCACCCATAACACCATGGCTAATCCACCTAACTTACATATCTTTGGGCTATGGGAGGAAACTGAATACCCAGAGGAAACCCATGCAGGTGCTGCAAAAATATGCAAACTCCACACAGTCACCCATGCTGGAATTGAACCCAGGGCTGTGAGGCAGCAGCAGTGATAACAACGCTGCCACCATGCTGGCTCTCATGATTGACACCATTTCTTGGCAAGTTACTGTAATCTCTCACCAAAGTAGAAAACCATTAGGAATTCTACTCCATTAGTTTTGATTCTTACCGTGTAGCAGAGTCTCTGAGTTATGCACTTCTACAAACAGTATTTAGTAATACTACTGTTACGTAACAGTAAAAAAACTCAGAATTATTGTATAATATTAAATATTAGCAACCTAAGTAAAATATTTTAAATACTGTACCTTTGCTGTGTACTTTGTTATGCTTACTTCCATTTCTTCATGCTTTGTTCACTATTGGACATCTACTTTCATCTTTTTATAGCTAATCTGGTCCAATATGTCAGTTTTATTATTTTGCTTTGCTTTTGAATTTTATGAGCATTTGGTAATGAGAAGATGTGGAGATGCCGATGTTGGACTGGGATAAACACAGTAAGAAGTCTCACAACACCAGGTTAAGCCCAACAGTTTACTGTAGTAGTGGCATTTATTACCAAAGAAACCGGTTAGACTTTAACCTCGTGTTGTGAGACTTCTTACTGTAATGACAAGACAGCAGACCAATAAATATTGCAGGTAAAATAATCTCAAGGTCCAACACCACCCCCAACCAAAGCAGGCAGGCATCTCATTTCAATAAATAAATCAGAATCCAACACTGTAGGATACCACACAATTTCAGGAGCGTCTGATCCATGCTGGTCTTAAAATGGAATGGTCCAATCAGTGGTCTTTAAAATAAGGCACTGAAAACAGTCACTTTTCCCAATTATTTTTGAGGATAGGATGTGCATGAGCTGAAATTTCTACTCCATTTCAGCCTGCCATCCCAGCTCACCTCTCCAGAGGATCTATTTGACATTCCACCAGCACCTCCTTCCCCTCTCACTCCACGTCTGCTGAGCATGAACAGAAATTTGAAAAAAAAATGTTAAACTTCATAGGATGTTAATGAACATTGCTGTTTGGCTGGGTTGTTTGTTTAGTAAGCTTAATGCCCTTGGTTCTGTTAATAGTTTATGGAACAAGATAGGACTCTATATGTTGTTGCTTCAATTCAAAATTAACTCTGAGAAAAACAGTTTTTCACAGCTTTTGCAATAGGTTTAGCATTAAGAATTACGATTTTAAACCTTTATTTCAAAGCTGCTGTATAGTTTTGCCACAGGCTTTTAGTTTGATTTGCAGATCAGAAATTAACTCGTTATGTCAGGTAGTCCAAAATATCACTTGTTTATTCTGTAGCCTGTCACCCAATACATGGCACAGTATCATATCTGTGAACTTTGAACTGAAAATAGGGATCCAGATCATTTGGTCAGCAAAGGAGCTGGTGTGCTCTGCACTGATCGCGATTTAAACTATCCACTTATCATTTACACTAGGACATTTGTACCTCCTAGTTTTGGTTCTAGCAGGGATCCAGTTAGAGTTAGGAGGCTCAGTTGCACATAATTCAATAGAAGCCAAACTGACCTTTCATCGCAAACTGATGAAAGGCTCCTTAAGATTCAGTTGATTGGCTTACGCTGTTTCAAAATGGAGCTCTTACCCACAACACGGACCTCCCCATGACACAGACACAGAGCTCCCTGACACAATATGCCCTGCTGACATTGACACACACACACACACGCACACACGCACACACACACACACGCACACACGCACAGACACACACACGCACACCACACACACACGCACACACACACACAGACACATACACACGCACACACACAGACACGCACACACACAGACACACACACACTCAGACACACAGACACCGCACAGCACAGAACACACAACACACACATACACCACACACACACACACACGCACACACACAGACACACGCACACACACAGACACACGCACAACAGACACACCAACACGCACACACACACAGACACACACACGCCACACAGACACATACACACAGACACACAGACACACACACACGACACACAACACACACACTCAGACACACAGACACACACACACACGCACACACACACAACACACACTCACCACACACACACACATACACGCACACACACACACACACACACAACACAGACACACACACACAGACACACGCACACAGACACACACACACAGACACACACAGACACACACAACACACACAGACACACAGACACACACACACACAGACACATACACACACACACACACACAGACCACACACACACACAGACACATACACACAGACACACGCACACACACACACAGACACAGACACACGCACACACACACACAGACACATACACACACAGACGCACACACACACAAAGACACACACACACAGAGACACACACACACACACACACACACACACACCATGTTTATCTTCCTTCCCCACACAATGACACGCCTTTCGCCCCACACAACACACTCCTCACCCAACACACCCCTTGGCCCACACTACACACCTCTCCCCTCACACTATTCACACCTCCTCCCACACTACGCACCCGCCCCCCCACAATATGCACCCCGCAATACACACGTCTCCCCTCACACTACACACTCCTCTCCCCACACAATGCACACCCCCCGCCCCACACAATGCACACCCCCTTCCCATTGCAGTGGCTGTAACTGTTTGACTGCATTCACCTGATTTAAATGAAATGATCAGAACTATTAGTTGAATGTAATTGGATATCAGTGACTACAAAACACATTGCAGATCACATTGCAGGGACGGCGTGGTAGCACAGTGATTAGCGCTGCTGCTTCACGGCTCCAGGGACCTGGGTTTGATTCCCAACTTGGGTCACAGTCTGTGTGGAGCTTGCACATTCTCCTCATGTCTGCCTGGGTTTCCTTCAGGTGCTCAGGTTTCCTCCCACAATCGAAAGCTCTGCGGGTTACGTTGATTGGCCGTGCTAAAAATTGCCTCTTAGTGTCCTGAGATGTATAGGTTAGAGAGATTAGTGGGTAAATGTTTTGGGATATGGAGGTAGGGCCTGGGTGGGATTGTGTTTGGTGCAGACTCTATGGCCATCTGGCCTCTTTGTGCACTGCAGGGTTTCTATGATTCTTTGATCACTTATAAAATAATCAGAAGAATAACTGCCTAAGATTCTTAGTAGTGCAGGGGATTGGAAGGACATTGGGGTCCGGATCCGTGGACTCTTAAATCGGCCTCACAGGTACAGGATGTGGTTAAGAAGGCGTGTGGTGTACTGGCCTTCATCAATCGAGGAATTGAGTTTAGGAGTCAGGAGATAATGCTGCAGCTTTATAAGCTCCTGGTCAAACCCCTCTTGGAGTACTGTACTCAGTTCTGGTCACCTCATTACAGGAGGGATGTGAAGCCTATTGAGAGCGTGCAGAGGAGATTTATAAGGATGTTGCCTGGATTGGGTGGCATTCTTATGAGAATAGGTTGAGGAAGCTCAGTCTTTTCCCCTTCGAAAGACAAAGGATGAGAGGTGACCTGACAGAGGTATATAAGATGTTGAGAGGTATAGATCGGTCGGATGCTCAGAGGCGTTTTCCCAGGGCTGAAATAGTTGCTACGAGAGGACAGAGGTTTAAGGTGTTGGAGAGTAGGTATAGAGGAGATGTCAGCGGTAAGTTTTTCACTCAAAGGGTGGTGAGTGAGTGGAATCAGCTGCTGTCGGAGGCAAATTTGATATGGTCTTTTAAGAGACTTCTGGAAGAGTATATGGGACTTGATAGAATTGATGGTTATAGGTAAGCCTAGTAGGTAGGGATATGATTGGTGCAACTTGTGGGCTGAAGGGCCTGTTGTGCTGTAGTTATTCTATGTTCTATGCCATATAGAACCCCAGGAGACCATACGCTACCTTATGGATGGCAAGTTTCCTCAATATAGTTGGAATAAAAGGCTGATGTAAAACTCCAAAAGTGTTGCCTATTTTATCGAGGGTGCAAAATATGTGTTCCATGGAGAACAGCAAAATTCTATATCACCCTTGCTGACACAGTGAACCTCCTACTCACCCCCAACAATGCACACTCTCAACCTTCCCTGACCTCCAGCCAATTTCTATCCCTTCCCTCAACCCCAACAATGTTCACCCACTTTTTCAACCTCCAACAATCACGGTGGGCCTCTTTCCATGCTGTATAACTCTAATGCCAATTGACTCACACACCTCCAACAATTCTCACCTCCTTCCCACACCATCCTGACATTCCCAGCCACCAAGAATTTTGACAATGCTCACCCCCTGACATCGTTCATAGATATCAAATAGATCTGAAAAGGAATAAACTTGCAGTGCAAAGATGTGCGGTGAGGTGGATTGGCCATGCTAAATTGGCTCTTAATATCAGAGGGATTAACAGGGTAAATATATGGGGTTATGGGGATGGGTGGAATTGTTGTCAGTGCCGATTCAATGGGCCAAATGGTCTCCTTCTGCATTGTAGAGATTCTATGATTCTATTGTTCAACAGCCCACACCCAACAATCTCCTCTCATCCCCCATTCCTCCCTGATAATGTTCATTCACCCCTTTCCTCCCACTAAACCTATTGCCGGGAAGGAGGGGTGAACATTTTCAGGAGGGAGTGAATACAACGGGGCTTCACGGTTAGAAATTGTCCACAATGTGGAATTGGGTTAATCCAGCTGACTTGTGCTGTGCTCCACAGCAGCTTTCCCAGTTCAGAGTCAAAGCTGTAATAAATATGTGTGAAACCCAGTCTCAGTTCACGGCAATCCATTGTATATGGCCATCTCAGGTGACAGTGATCAGGGGGTCAGGGGTCAGAGTGGCCAGGGTAAAGCAGAGTTTCACTTCACTATATGGGTACCCTGTCCAAACTTCCTCAAGAACCTGAGGTGGCTGAACCTGAATCATTTCACTGCTCCCCATATCTGCAGATTCAGCCTGACAATTTCTCTGGTGTATAAAGTTGATCAATGTTATAGCACTGCCCTCTTGTGTATATGTGTTTACTAACAAATCAATCAGAAAGGGAATAAACTTACACAGTATACTTTTCTTTACTGTGTATATCTGCGTCAGGATGTAGGGAATGACAACGTAACAGAGTGCAGGGCCCACCGTCCCCACCAGCGTCAAAGAACAAAGAACAAAGAACAAAACAGCACGGGAAACAGGCCCTTCGGCCCAATGAGCCCACGCCGCCACCCCGATGTTCCCACCTCTACCCGCAATCCCTGTCCATGTTTATAGATCTATGGATTAAAAACCAAATTTGAAACAATTTAGGGAGAATTTGTTTTGCCAATTAGCCTAAGAGCACATCTTTGGGATGTGGGATGAAACCGGAGCACCCGGAGAAAACCCACGCAAGCACGGGGAGAATGTGCAAACTCCCACAGACACAGGCCCAAATCCATGTATCTGCACAGCACAGCGATAGTCGCTGAGCTGTCGTGTTGCCCATCAAATGGTCCAGGTCAAGCGTACACTAACGACGTGAAGCACTAGGATACTCTCGAAAAAATTCCAAGAGCAGTCCTCTCACGACCCATCGCGTGTATGCCCCTCGTTCGACAACAAGGTGGACCAAAGCACCTGTAGGATAAAAACAAGTACATCAATATCATCATCTATTGACACACTTCCCAGGGACTCCCAAGGCTCATGATCCCTATTTTAAATCAGTTTTCTATACCCTCCATTCCCATTCTGTTCATGTGCCCGTCTAAGTATTTCTTAAATAACTCCAGAGTACCTGCCTCCACCACTTTACTTGGCAGCGCATTCCATACCCCCACCACCCTCTGTGTGAAAAAACTCACTCTAGCATCCAAATTATACCTTACCCCCCCCCCTCACCCTAAGCCCATGACCCCTCGTGCTGTTCGAGTCCATCCTAGGAAAGAGCTTAACCCTGTTTACGCTATCTATACCCCTCATAATCTTGTACACCTCTATTAGATCTCCTCTAAGTCTACGTCTTTCTAAGGCAAACAGTCCCAATTTGCCTAACCTCTCCTCGTAACTCAGACCTTCCATACCAGGCAGCATCCTGGTAAACCTCCTCTGCACTCTCTCCAGAGTCTCCACGTCCTTCCGTAGTAAGGCAACCAGAACTGGATGCAGTATTCCAAATGAGGTCTAACCAACGTTTTATACAACTGCAACATTAAAGGCCAGCTCTTGTACTCTATACCCCTTCCTATAAAGGCTAGCATACGATATGCTTTCTTCACAACCTTCTCCACTTGCTCTGCCACCTTCAGAGACTTGTTCACCTGCACCCCCAGGTCCCTCTGTGTTTCTATACTCTTAATAGGTCTACCCTTTATCATATATCTCCCCCCTACATTCTTTCTCCCGAAATGCATCACCTCACATTTATCAGGATTGAATTCCATCTGCCACCTATCTGCCCAAGCTACCAGCCTATCTATGTCCTGCTGTATCGCCTGACAATGCTCCTCACTATCCGCAAGTCCAGCCATCTTTATATCGTCTGCAAACTTGCTGATCACTCCACTTACTCCCTCTTCCAAGTCATTTATATATATTACAAATAGAAGAGGTCCCAGTACCGAGCCCTGCGGCACACCACTAGTGACCAACCTCCAGCTAGAAAAACACCCTTCCACTATTACTCTCTGTCTCCTATTACAAGCCAGTTATTTATCCATCTAGCTACCTGTCCTTGTATCCCAGTAGCCTTTACCTTCTCAACTAACCTCCCATGAGGGACTTTGTCAAATGCCTTACTAAAATCCATATAGACGACATCGTCCAGGGCCCACTGCCCCCACCAGTGTCCAGGGCCCACTGTCCTCATCAGTGTCCAGGGCCCACTGCCCCCACCAACATTCAGGGCCCACCGCCCCCACCAGCAACCAGGGCCCACTGCCCCCACCAGCGTCCAGGGCCCACTGCCCCCACCAGCGTCCAGGGCCCACTGCCCCCACCAGCGTCCAGGGCCCACTGCCCCACCGGAGTCCAGGGCCCACTGCCCCACCAGCAACCAGGGCCCACTGCTTCCGCCAGCATCCAGGGCCCACTGCCCCACCAGCACCCAGGGCCCACTGCCCCCACCAGCGTCCAGGGCCCACTGCCCCCACCGGAGTCCAGGGCCCACTGCCCCCACCGGAGTCCAGGCCCACTGCCCCCACCGGAGTCCAGGGCCCACTGCCCCCCACTGGAGTCCAGGGCCCACTGCCCCACTGGAGTCCAGGGCCCACTGCCCCCCCACCAGAGTCCAGGGCCCACTGCCCCCACTGGTGTCCAGGGCCCACTGCCCCACCAGCACCCAGGACCCACTGCCCCCACCGGTGTCCAGGGCCCACTGCCCCCACCAGTATCCAGGGCCCACTGCCCCCACCGGAGTCCAGCACCCACTGCCCCCACCAGAGTCCAGCGCCCACTGCCCCCACCGGAGTCCAGCGCCCACTGCAATGGATATCACACTGTCCCAGAGTTCTATTTACAAAGAGGACATTATAAGCAATAGAAGTTAATACATCAAGTTTTTTTAATTCAAAGTGGAATAAAACTATTTCAGCAGATAGGTCATTCAAAAGTCAGTATCAGCTTAAGAAACTTGAGCTGACCCAGGGTGAAGTCACTAAAAGACAGAGTCTGAAGATCCTTGGGAATTGACAGCATATAAATTCTTCTAATTACTTCCTGCAATTATAACTAGACTGCAAATGTACATCTGTGGATAACAAGCAAAGAATAAAACAAGCAAACTTCCTAAACTTTGACATTTAATTCATCACCATTTGGAATAATGGTTATTTGGACATATATATATATATATTTAAGAATCTTGGCACATTGAAAACAAACAAAAGTAAAGATATGTCTCTAACCAATTCCCTGTCTGACTATATATCTTTGACACCTGACATTCAAGCACTGTCTAAGAACATAAAATCATATGCTTTGTGATAAACACATTTTGCAATATGAACATTACTCAATGCAAGAGATAAGTGAATAAACAAACTTATAGTACCAAATGAGTAAGAAATATGTATATAAACAGATAGAATCTACAGACTCGTCACTCATTCTATCTCCTGCTAAGAATGCAGTCAGAATTCTGTTCTGCAGGCATGCTTCGTCAACAAAGACCCTCGCGATTTTTGTAAGTACGTTTCTATTAAACTTCTTAGAAATGTATTAGAGATTGATATAAGACACTAAGATTTTCCATGTTGAAATGCATTTTTATAATGGTCGGCGCAACATCGAAGGCCAAAGGGCCTGTTCTGCGCTGTAATGTTCTATGTTCTATGTTCTAAGTTAGTTTAGAACATAGAACATAGAACAATACAGCACAGAACAGGCCCTTCGGCCTTCGATGTTGTGCCGACCAAAATAAAAAGCAATGCCCCTCCTAACTAAACCATTCCCTTCTCATCCATATACTTATCAACTAACCTCTTAAACGCCACCAAACTTGGCGCATCTACAACAGCTGCAGGCAGGGCATTCCACTCCCTAATCACTCTTTGAGTAAAGAACCTACCTCTGATATCCGTCCTATAACTCATACCCCTTAATTTAAAGTTGTGTCCCCTCGTGCTAGCTTTCTCCATCCTAGGAAAAAGGCTATCACTGTCCACCCTATCCAAACCTCTAATTATCTTATATGCTTCAATAAGATCCCCCCTTAGCCGCCTCCTTTCTAACGAAAACAACCTCAAATCCTTCAACCTCTCTTCATAGGACCTGCCCTCCATACCAGGCAACATCCTGGTAAACCTCCTCTGTACCCTCTCCAATGCCTCCACATCTTTCTTATAATGTGGGGACCAGAACTGCACACAATACTCCAAGTGCGGCCGCACTAGAGTTTTGTACAGTTGCAACATGATGCTGCGGCTCCTAAATTCAATCCCCCTACCAATAAAAGCTAAGACTCCATATGCCTTCTTAACAACTTTATCCACTTGACTGCCTACTTTCAGGATCTATTGACACATACACCAAGATCCTTCTGTTCCTCAACACTATTAAGAGCCCTACCATTAGCCCTATACTCTACACATTTATTGTTCCTGCCAAAGTGCATTACCTCACACTTTTCCACATTAAACTCCATTTGCCACCTCTCGGCCCAGCTCTGCAACTTGTCCAAGTCACTCTGTAAACTAAAACACCCCTCTTCACTATCTACCACACCACCAACTTTAGTATCATCTGCAAATTTACTGATCCATCCCTCAATACCCTCATCCAGATCATTTATAAAAATTACAAACAGCAGGGGCCCCAAAACAGACCCCTGAGGCACACCACTTGTCACCGAACTCCACGATGAATATCTCCCATCAACCACCACCCTCTGTCTTCTATCTGCCAGCCAATTCCTAATCCAATTAGCTAAATCACCCTCTATTCCACACATCTGCATTTTCTGTAGAAGTCTTCCATGGGCCACCTTATCAAACGCCTTACTAAAGTCCATATATACTACATCAACCGCCTTACCCCCATCCACCTCTCTGGTCACTTTCTCAAAAAACTCAATGAGGTTAGTAAGGCATGACCTACCCTTCACGAAACCATGCTGACTATCCCCAATCAATTCATTTCTCTCTAAATAACTATAAATCCTATCCCTAATAATTCTCTCCAATACCTTGCCCACCACAGAAGTAAGACTCACTGGCCTATAATTCCCAGGAAGGTCTCTCTTCCCCTTCTTAAACAATGGGACCACATTCGCCATCCTCCAGTCCTCCGGAACCACACCCGTAACCAACGATTAACAGATAACAAAGGACAGCTAATCAATTTATACTTTTAACTCCGCAATTCTGTATGTGTTGACAGAGAGTATTTTATAATGAAATACTATCAGAAGTAAACTGTATACTTTTAATCTCACAAGTCTTGGATCCTGGAACACTCACTTAGAAAGTTTAAATGAAAAGGATCCACGACTGACAGAGGTAGGGGGATTAGTTATGAGTGACGAATCTGAATATTGCCCATTAGAAAGTAACTGAGATCCTGTTTAAATGTTTGAGACAAAAAAGAATAATCTCTATTTGTCAGAGCTATTCTGAGTGTTAGAAAAACAGATATCCCTCTATTGGCAGCTTAGCCTCACAACTTGTAAAATAGTCCTTTCGGATTTGGGATATCTAAACCTCTCAAAACACTACCCCTACTGGAGCCCAGCACACACTGCCTCCACTGGAGTCCAGCACACGATGTGTCCACTGGAGCACAGCGCGCCCTGCCTTCACTAGAGCCCAGCGCACGATGTGTCCACTGGAGCCCAGCACACACTACCCTCAGTGGAGCCCAGCACACACTGCCTCCACTGGAGCCCAGCGCACAATGTGTCCACTGGAGCCCAGCACACACTACCCTCAGTGGAGCCCAGCACACACTGCCTCCACTGGAGCCCAGCGCACAATGTGTCCACTGGAGCCCAGCACACACTACCCTCAGTGGAGCCCAGCACACACTGCCTCCACTGGAGCCCAGCGCACAATGTGTCCACTGGAGCCCAGCACACACACCCTCAGTGGAGCCCAGCACACACTGCCTCCACTGGAGCCCAGCGCACGATGTGTCCACTGGAGCCCAGCACACACTACCCTCACTGGAGCCCAGCACACACTGCGACCACTGGAGCCCAGCACACGATGTGTTTACTGGAGTCCAGCGCACACTGTCACCACTGGAGCCCAGCGCACAATGTGTCCACTGGAGCCCAGTGCACACTGCCACCACTGGAGCCCAACGCACGATGTGTCCACTGGAGACCAGCGCACACTGCTACCACTGGAGCCCAGCACACAATGTGCTTACTGGAGACCAGCGCACACTGCTACCACTGGAGCCCAGCACACGATGTGTTTACTGGAGCCCAGCGCACACTGCCACCACTGGAGCCCAGTGCACGATGTGTCCACTGGAGCCCAGCACACACTGCCTCCACTGGAGCCCAGTGCACACTGCCTCCACTGGAGCCCAGTGCACAATGTGTCCACTGGAGCCCAGCACACACTACCCTCACTGGAGCCCAGCGCATGCTGTCTCCATTGGAGCCCGGCGCACGATTGTCCACTGGAGGCCAGCGCACACTGCCTCCACTGGAGCCCAACACATACTACCTCAACTGGAGCCCAGCGCACGATGTGTCCACTGGAGCCCAGCGCACGATGTATCCACTGGAGCCCAGCGCACGATGTATCCACTGGAGCCCAGCGCACGATGTATCCACTGGAGCCCAGCGCATGATGTGTCCACTGGAGCCCAGCGCACACTGCCACCACTGGAGCCCAGCGCACACTGCCACCACTGGAGCCCAGCGCACACTGCCACCACTGGAGCCCAGCGCACGATGTGTCCACTGGAGCCCAGCGCACGATGTGTCCACTGGAGCCCAGCGCATGATGTGTCCACTGGAGCCCAGCGCACGCTGCCTCTATTGGTGCAATCTTTCTGGTTTTATCAGAGTTTGTTATGGCTCCTCATCTGCCCAAGACCACAAGAAACTGCACAGAGTCGTAAACGATTCCCAGCCCATCACGTAAACTAGCCTGACACTGTCTACAATTCCCACTGCCTCGGAAAATCAACCAGCATAATTAAGAGCATCCCAGACATTCTCTCTTTCACCTTCTTCCATTGGGCAAAAGACACAAAAGTTTGAGGACACGTATCAACTAACTCAAAAACAACTTCTTCCCTCTGCTGTCAGACGTTTGACTCACCTTGCATTACGTAGATCTTTCTTTACACCTTAATTATGACTGTAACAGCATATTCTGTTCCCTTTCCTTCCCTTCCTTATGCTTCGTCTGTATAGCATGCAAGAAACCCTGTATACTAATGCCTGTGACAATAATAAATCAAATCAAATTCTGTGATTCACAGCGCCAGGGACCTGGGTTCAATTCTGACTTTGGATTCTGTTTAGTGTGGAGTTTGCAAATTCCCCCTACCTCTCAAGAGTTTCTACCAGGTGCTCTGGTTTCTTCCTATAGTCATGATGTAAAGAGCCGGCGTTGGACTGGGTTAGTAAGAACTCAGTAAGAATTCAGCAACACCAATTTTAAATCCAACCGATTTATTTGGTAGTAAAATTGCGAGCTTTCGACACTGTGTCTTCGTCAGGCAAATGCAGTGTTCTGGTCTGCAATAGCACACATCAGCACAGACAGTTACAGATTGCTGATTAGAATGCGAATCCTTACATCTAACCTGCTATTCAAGTGTTAAAGTGGCTAACAATGTGTGTGAAGGGAATCCTGAGCATTGGTTAGAGAATTGTGTATTTTCTCCAGACAGCACAGTAAGTGAGGGTTTTTGCTAACCCAGGCAAGTTACGGGGGTTACAGATAGTGTGTCATGAAGCCAAGATCCCTGTTAAGACCGTCCTCATGTGTGCGGAGCTTGGCTATCAGTCTCTGCTCAGCGACTCTGCGCTGTCGTGTATCACGAAAGCCCCCTTGAAGAACATTTACCCGCAGGTCGGAAGCCGAATGCCCATGACTGCTGAAGTGTTCGCCCACAGGAAGGGAACTGTTTTGCCTGGTGATTGTTGAGTGATGTTCATTCATCCGCTGTCGTAGTGTCTGCATGGTCTCCCCAATGTACCATGCTTCGGGACATCCTTTCTTGCAACGTATTAGTAGACAACGTTGGCCGAGTTGCAAGAGTATGTACCGTGTACCTGGTGAATGGTATCCTCACGTTTGATGATGTCGTCCATGTCTATGATCCGGCATGTCTTGCAGAGGTTGCTGTGGTAGGGTTGTGTGGTATTGTGGTCACTGTTCTCCTGAAGGTTGGGTAGTTTGCTGCGAACGATGATCTGTTTGAGGTTGTGCGGTTGTCTGAAAGCAAGAAGTGGGGGGGTGGGGATGGCCCTAGTGAGATGTTCATCGTCATCAATGATACGTTGAAGACTCCGGAGAAGATGTCGTAGCTTCTCCACTCCGGGGAAGTACTGGACAACAAAGGGTACTCTGTCCACTGTGTTCCGTGTTCGTCTTCTGAGGACATCAGTGCGGTTTATCGCTGTGGCACGTTGGAACTGTCGATCGATGAGTCGAGCGCCATATCCTGTTCTCACGAGGGCATCCTTCAGCATCTGGACATGTCTGTCACGATCCTCCTCCTCTGAGCAAATTCTGTGTATACGGAGGGCTTGTCTATAGGGAATGGCTTCTTTAACATGTCTAGGGTGGAAGCTGGAGAAGTGGAGCATTGTGAGGTTGTCTGTCGGTTTGTGGTACAGTGAGGTGCTGAGGTGACCGTCCTTGATGGAGATGCGTGTGTCCAAGAATGCAACTGATTCTGGAGAATAGTCCATGGTGAGTCTGATGGTGGGATGGAACTTGTTGATATCATCATACAGTTGTTTCAATGATTGTTCACCATGAGTCCAAAGGAAAAAGATGTCATCAATGTATCTAGTATATAACCTTGGTTGGAGATCTCGTGTGGTGAAGAAGTCTTGTTCGAACCTGTGCATGAAGATGTTGGCATACTGAGGTGCGAATTTGGTCCCCATGGCTGTTCCATGTGTCTGGATGAAAAGCTGATTGTTGAAGGTGAAGACATTGTGGTCCAAGATGAAGCGGATGAGTTGTAAAATTGCATCCGGAAACTGGCAGTTGTTGGCATTGAGTACTGAGGCAGTTGCAGCAATACCATCGTCGTGGGGGATGTTGGTGTAGAGCGCCGAGACATCCATTGTGACAAGGAGTGTCCCTGGTTCAACTGCTCCATGTGTGCTGAGTTTCTGTAGGAAGTCCGTAGTGTCAAGACAAAAGCTGGGGGTTCTTTGTACGATGGGTTTCAGGATGCCCTCGATATAGCCGGAGAGGTTCTCACACAGGGCCCCATTGCCCGATACGATGGGACGGCCGGGTATGTTTGCCTTGTGTATCTTTGGGAGGCAGTAGAGATCTCCAATGCGGGGAGTACGTGGAATGAGAGTCCGGAGGGTGTTCTGAAGGTCCAGATCAAAGGTTTTGATCAGAGTGTTGAGTTGACGAGTGTGTTCTTTGGTTGGATCTGCTGGTAACTGTCTGTAGTGGTTCACATTGTTTAGTTGTCGGTACACTTCTTCACAGTAGTCCGTTCTGTTCAGTATGACGGTGGCGCCTCCTTTGTCTGCTGGTTTGATGACAATGTTGCGGTTGGTCTTGAGAGCACGGATGGCCTTGCTTTGTGCTTGGGTGATGTTCGGGACTGTCTTGTAAGTGCGGTTGATGAATCTGGTGTTCACGCACCTCCTGATGGCTTGGGCATACATGTCCAGTCGGGGGCAGCGGCCTTCCGGAGGAGTCCAATTGGATTCATTCCTCTTCGGTTGCTGCACTGCGGATCCCTCTGTCGGCTGTTCTGGTTCATTAGCTATCACATTGAGTCCGCTATTGGCCTCTTGGGGTTTGTGGAAGAACTCACGCAGCCTCATTCGCCTGATGAATTCCTCTGTATCTGCTGCAAGACTGATGGGATCCATTTTGCTCGTGGGACAGAAATTGAGCCCTCGGCTGAGAACTTCAATTTCTTCTGATTGAAGTGTGTAGTCTGACAAGTTAACAATGGACCTCCCTGCGGTAGTATTGTTTTCTACTGTGGTGCCAAGGGAGGTTTGGTTGTTGCTGGTGGCGATGCCGAGTTTTTCAAGTTTCCTGTTCTTGATGTGCATGTAAATGGTGTAGTTTCTTCGTCTCATCTGCTTGGCAAAGTTTCGCAGCTGGTCTGCGTCCTGAGTGCAAGTTGAGAATATGTATTCCATTTTACTTTCCAGGGTGTGGCGTTTGCTATAGAGCTGGTGTATGAGGTGATTGAGGAGTGTGAGGGAGGTGCGACGGCAAAGCCTCTCAGTGTAGCCCGAGTTATAGGTTGACATGAGTGAGTTCATGATCTGTAGTCCCTTTGGTATCCCTTCACACACATTGTTAGCCACTTTAACACTTGAATAGCAGGTTAGATGTAAGGATTCGCATTCTAATCAGCAATCTGTAACTGTCTGAGCTGATGTGTGCTATTGCAGACCAGAACACTGCATTTGCCTGACGAAGACACAGTGTCGAAAGCTCGCAATTTTACTATCAAATAAATCGGTTGGATTTAAAATTGGTGTTGCTAAATTCTTACTGCCTTCTTCCTATAGCCCAAAGATTAGGTGGATTGGCCATGTTAAATTGCCCCTTTGTATCCCTGACACAGTCAGGCTAAATTTTTTGGGGATAGGGCTTTAGTGGGATTGTATCGGTGTAGGATTGATGGGCTGAATAGCCTCCTTCTGCACTGCAGAGATTTTATGATTGCAGAAATCCTTTACCATGAAGCTGCTGTAGGATTAGGGAGTTCTTCCTGCAGTAGATTTCATGATCACTAGATGGCACTGCTCCCCTATCAACTGTTATCTCCAAAGCAATTTCGTAACTGGCATCAAAAGAGAAAATTGTGGATAATCTCAGCACATTTGGCAACATCGGTAAGGAGAGGAAAGAGTTGACGTTTCGAGTCCAAGTGACCATTTATCAAAGTGTAACTGGCATGTTTTACCCCCAGTTTCACACTAAAAACTCTTGTCTGTAATATTTAAAGATTGTAATATAGTAGCAAGCCTGTAGCCTTTACTGGCCCATGCTAACTCTGTGATGCTGTAAGTAAAGTGATTGTCGGGAAATATTTTCAAATTGTTTTGGCTGGTACTGTTCCCATTCACTCTCTCTGTTCAGCCTCTTTATTCCAGGGTCTATTCTAGAATCACAGTAAATGTACTGAATCCCGCTCCATCTCACTGTACTTCTGAAAACTGGCCCAAACTCTCCCCCACTAAAAACAACATCAGCCTCAGCCACGGACTTCCTGTGTGATTTAATTCCAATTCCTGTTGCCCAACCTTTCAGCCTGATTTCCAAAGTTAAAGGTTTCTTTTTTTAATTTGTTTATGGGACGTGGGTATCACTAACGAGACCAGCATTTATTGCCCATCCCTAATTGTCCTTGAGAAAGTGATGGTGAACTGTTTTCTTAAACACTGCAGGTGTGGGTACATATACAGTGCAGATGTTCCAGAACTTTGATCCAGATACAGTGAAGGAACAATATATTTCCAAGTCAGAATGGTGAGTGACTTGGAGGGGAACCACCATATGCTGATGTTCCCATGTATCTGCTGCCATTGTCCTTCTAGATGGAAGTGGTCATGGGTTTGGAAGGTTCTGCCTAAGGAGTCTTGGTCATTTGTTGCCAGTGCGTCTTGTAGATGCTACTGTACGTTGGTAGTGCAAGGAGTGAGTATTTGTGGATGGGGTGCCAATCAAATGGGTTGCTTTATCCTGCATGGTGTTAAACTTCCTGAGTGTTGGAGTTGTACTCATCCAGGCAAGTGGAAAGTATTCCATTACACTCCTCTGACTTATACCCTGCAGAAGATAGACATACTCTGGGGAGTCAGGAGGTGAGTTACTTGCCACAGGATTCCTAGCCTTTGTCTTGTTCTTATAGCCATACAATTTATATAGAGTTTTACAGTATGGAAAACATACATAGAAGAAAGGAGCAGGAGGAGGCCGTTGGTCTTTTGAGCTTGCTCCGCCATTCATTATGATCATGGCTGATCATCCAACTCAATAGCTTAATCCTGCTTTTTCCCCATAACTTTTGATTCCATTTGCCCCAAGTGCTATATCCAGTCACCTCTTGAATACATTCAATGTTTTGGCATCAACTACGTTCTGTGGTAATGAATTCCAAAGACTTACCACTCTTCGGATGAAGAAATGTCTCTTCATCTCCATACTAAATGATCTACTCTGAATCTTCACATTGTGACCCCTGATTCTGGACTTTCCCACCATTGGGAATATCCCCCCTACATCTATCCTGTCTACTCCTGTTAGAAGTTTATAAGTGTCTATGAGATTCCCCCCCTCATTCATCTGAAAACAATCCTAACTTAGTCAATCTTTCCTCATACATCAGTCCCGCCATCCCTGGAATCAGCCTGGTAAATCTCTAATGAGAGCAAGGACATCATTCCTCAGAAAAGGAGACCAAAACTGCACCCAGTACTCTAAGTGTGGCCTCACCAAGGCCCTGTATAATTGTAACACATCCCTGCCCCTGTACGCAAGATATCTCGCAATGAAGGCGAACATGCCAATTGCCTTCTTTACTGCCTGCTGCACCTGCATGTTTACCTTCAGTGACTGGTGCACAAGGACACCCAGGTCCCCTCTCCCAATTTACAACCATTCAGATAGTAATCTGACTTCTTGTTTTTGTTTTCAAAGTGAATAACCTCATCTTTACCCAAACTATATTGCATCTGCCATTTATTTGCCCATTCACCCAAGCTGTCCAGATCATTCTGAAGGATCTTTGCACCTGCGTCACAGTTTACAGTCCCACCTAACTTGGTATCATCTGCAAACATTGAAATGTTACATTTTGTTCCCTCATCAAAATCATTTCATATATATTGTGAATAACTGGGGTCCTAGCACCAATCCTTGTGGCACCCCACTAGTCACAGTTTCCCTTTTTAATTCCTACTCTGTGTTTCCTCTCTGCGAATCAGTTTTCTATCCATCTCAATACATTTCCCCCAATCCCATGTACTTTAATCTTGCAAGATAATCTCTTGTGCGGGCTTTTGTCAAATGCTTTCTGAAGTATATTACATCTTCCTGAAAGACAAAGTATACCCCCTTGTCAACTCTACTAACTCCATCTTCAAAGAATTGCAACAAATTTTCCCCTTCATAAATCTATGCTGACTCTGTCTGATCCTGCCACTGCTTTCTAAATGCTCTGCTATAAAGTCCTTAATAATGAATTCGAGAATTTTTCCCACTACCGACATTAAGCTTAAGTCTATAACTCTCCGTTTTCTCTCTACTTCCTTTTTAGAATATTGCAGTGACATTCACTACCCTCCAATCTGCAGGGACTGTTCCAGAGTCTGTAGAATCCTGGAAGATGACCAACAATGTATCCACTATTTCTAGAGCCATTTCCTTAAGTACTTTGGGATGTAGATTATCAGGCCCTGGGAACTTATTCACCTTCAATGTAATTAATTTTCCCAGCACCATTTCTGTACTAATATTGATCTCCATCAATTCTTCCCTCTCACTAAATCTTTCTCTCTCCAACATTTCTGACATTTGATTTGTGTCCACTTTTGTGAAGACAGAATCAAAGTATGTATTTAATTGCTTGGCCATTTTTTTGTCCCCTATTATACATTCCCCTATATGTGTCTCCAGGGGACCTACATTTATCTTCACCAACCTCTTTCTCTTCACATGCCTATAGAAACTCTTAGTGTCAGTCTTTATGTTTCCTGCAAGCTTATTTCATACTTCATTTTTCCCTTGGTGCTTCTTTGCTGAATTCTAAACTGCTCTGTATCCTCAGACCTATTAATTTCCTTAGCCAGTCTATATGCTTCTTCCTTAGATCAGATATCCCTCTGATTTCCTGGATTGGCTCTCTTATCCATTTTGCTTTTATGCCAGATAGGAATAAACAGTTGCTGCAGTTCTTCCATGTGCCTGTTGAATGTTTGCCATTGCCATTGCCTATCCACTGTTATCCCTTTAAGTAATTCTCCCCAGTCTATCAAGGCCAACTGACTCCTCATATCCTCATACTTTCTTTTATTAAGATTCGGCACCCTAGTCTCCAAATCAAATACTTCATTCTTCATCTTGATAAAAAATTTCTATTATGTTATGGTCACTCATTCCCAAGGGGTCTCTAGATCAGCTAGATCAGCAATGATTCCCTTCTCATTACACAATACTCAGTCGAAGATGGCCTGTTCCTTCACATATTAGTCAAGAAAACCATCCTGTATACACTCCAGCAATTCCTCCTTTAGATCATTGTGGCCAATTTGATTTGCCCAAACTATGTGCAGATTAAAACACCCATCATCACCAGTACTTTCTTAACACATGTATCTCAAATTTTGTGTTTAATGCCAGTCCCAATATCACCAGTACAGTTTGGGATTTATATCTGCCACCTAGTAATGGTTTTTTTGCCTCTTGGTATTTCTTAATTCTCCCTATATTGTCAGAGCTAATATCCTTATTGTGTTTATTTCCTCTTTAACCAGCAGTTACACTCCATCATCTTTTTGTTTATGCCTGTCTTTCCTAAATATTAAATACCCTGGGACATTCAATTCCCACCCTACAGCCATGTCTCTGTAATCCCAATCATATCTTACCGATTTAGAACATAGAACATAGAACAATACAGCACAAACAGACCCTTCGGCCCACGAGTTGCGCCAATCACACCTACCAATCCACAGACCTATCTATAACCCCCTATCCTATTCTTTTCCATATACTCATCCAGAAGTCTTTTAAAATACCCCAGTGCGTTTGCCTCAACAACCTCCGACGGCAGTCGGTTCCATTCATTCACCACCCTCTGAGTGAAAAACCTACCCCTGACATCTCCTTTGTATTTGCTTCCCTGCACCTTAAATCTGTGTCCTCTCGTAGTGACCATTTCAGCTCGGAGAAATAGTCTCTGAGAGTCCACCCTATCTATTCCTTTCAACATTTTATAAACCTCTATCAGATTGCCTCTCAACCTATGTCTCTCCAGTGAGAAGAGTCCCAGCTCCCTCAACCTATCTTCATAAGGCCTGCCTCCCAATCCAGGCAGCATCCTTGTAAATCTCCTCTGAACCGTTTCAATAGCCTCTACATCCTTCCTATAATGAGGCGACCAGAACTGCGCACAATACTCCAACTGGGGTCTGACAAGAGTCTTATACAGCTGCATCATTACCTCCTGATTCCTGAACTCTATTCCTCGATTAATGAAGGCCAGTATACTGTACGCCTTCTTGACCACTTCCTCCACGTGCGAGGCCGATTTAAGATTCCTATGGACCCGGACCCCGAGATCCTTCTGCTCTACAACACAGCTAAGACTCCTAACCCTTATATTGTACTCCTTCATCCCATTATTCCTATCAAAATGGACCACTACACATTTATCTGCATTGAAGTCCATCTGCCACTTCTCCGCCCAGTCTTGCATCCTGTCTATGTCCCTTTGCAACTTTTGGCATCCCTCCAGACCATCCACAACACCACCGATCTTTGTATCGTCAGCGAACTTGCTAACCCATCCCTCCACTTCCTCATCCAGGTCATTTATGAAAATGACAAACAGCAGGGGTCCCAGAACAGATCCCTGGGGCACTCCACTGGTTACCGACCTCCATGCAGAACAAGACCCATCCACAACCACTCTCTGCCTTCTGCCGGCAAGCCAGTTCTGGATCCACGAGGCCAAAGCCCTCTCACCTTCTCCAGAAGCCTTGCATGTGGAACCTTATCAAACGCCTTACTAAAGTCCATGTACACTACGTCCACCGCCCTTCCTTCGTCAATGTGTTCAGTCATATTTTCGAAGAACTCAACTAGGCTCACTGTTATCCGGAGCTGTGATTTTGAAGAGTGGCTGCTTGCTGGGAGACTATTGAAGTTTGAAATCTTTCTTTAATCAATAGGTTTAGGTCGCGGGGGTTTTTTGTTTATTTTGGCGCTCCGTAGCGGGAGATAGGTGCGGGGACTGCTGGGAAGGAAGCGCGGGACTATATAAAGAAGGCCAAGGTAGACAGCGGGCAGCGTTGGGAGCGGGCAGTGGAGTGAGGCGGGGAGCAGAGTGAGAGCTATAAGGGCTTAAGCTCACTGGGTTTGGGCGAGCGCAGGCTTGGATGTGGTAAGTGACTGGACTCCTGTCCCACCCAAACTCAAGATCCCATACCTCTAAAGGGGGTGTATAAAATGTCAGGGTCCATGATAAAATGCGTCCGCTGTGTTCGCTGCCATATGTGGACATTCTTGGAGGCAGCACGTCTCCCTAAAGCCCATATATGCACAAAGTGTTTGGAATTGCAACGATTGAGGGCTCAGGTGAGGCAGTTGGAGCTGAGACTGGAGGATATGTTTATAGTCAGAGAGAACGAGGGGCTAATGAACAGGGACCATAGTCCAGAAGGGACCCCAGGGCCTATGAGGAGGGATGGGTGGGTAACAGATAGGAAGTTGAAAAAGAAAAGGATTCACGGCACTAAGATCACCCCAGAACATCAAGGGTAGGGCAAAGACTGAGGTAGAGAGGGCAAGGGAGGGGGATCTAAATGCCCCAGAGAACGGTAGGAGTGAGGGATGTGAGATAGTGGTGGGGGATGAGAAGGTCAAGGGGATCGACAGGCGGTTCTGTGGGCAAAAGCGGGACTCCAGGATGGTAGTCTGCCTCCCTCGAGCAGGGGTCCAGGATGTTACGGAGAGGGTAGAGGGAATTTTGAAGGGTGGAGGGGCTAAGGCTGATGTAATAGTCCACGTGGGAGAGAAGGATGTAGGAACAAAGTGCAGAGGGGACATACGTAGGCAGTTCAGGGAGTTGGGGGCTCGGCTGAAGTGTAGGGCCTCCAGGGTGGCATTCTCTGGGCTGCTGCCAATGCGTGGGAATAACAGGGTTAGGAACAACGAGGTGCTCCAACTGAATGCGTGGTTGAGGGATTCGTATAGGGTGGAGGGATTCAGATTCTTAGACCATTGGGAAGTCTTCAGGAGGGAGGGGCATCTATACAAGAGGGACGGGGAACAGTGGTCTGGGAAGGGTACCCATATTTTAGCTGGGAGGTTAGCTGGAGTGTTTCGGCAGGGTTTAAACTAATATGGAGGGGGGGTGGGGAGATAGAGGGAACTGGGAGTGGGAGAGAGATTGGTGACAGGGTAATTCCAGAGAGTAGGAGGGAGGATCAGAGAGTGCCTGAGGGCCTTCAGTGCATGTGTTTTAATGCGAGGAGTGTGACTGGCAAAACAGATGAACTGAAGGCAATAATGTTCGAGAGGAAGTTAGAAGTGGTGGCGGTGACTGAGACGTGGCTAAAGGAAGGGCAGGACTGGCAATTGAATATTCCGGGGTATAAGTGTTTTAGGCATGATAGAGGTGGTTTGAGGAGAGGAGGGGGAGTGGCGTTATTAGTTAAGGATCACATCATAGCAGTGCAGAAGGAGGGTGGTATGGATAATTTAGGAATTGAGTCGCTATGGGTGGAGTTGAGGAATAGGAAGGGAGAGACTACAGACCGCCCAACACTCCGCGGGCCATGGAAGAAGGGATATGTAGGGAAATTTTAGATAAGTGTAGGAAGAATAGGGTAGTTGTAATGGGAGATTTCAATTTCCCTGGGGTAGATTGGAAGGTGCTGAGAGCAGAAGGTGCGGACGGGGAGGAATTTGTACAGTGTGTTTTAGAAGGGTCCTTGGAGCAGTATGTGGATAGCCCGACTAGAGAGGGGGCTATACTGGATCTGGTTCTGGGGAATGAGCCAGGGCAGGTGGTTGACGTTGTAGTAGGAGAGCATGTGTCTAATAGTGACCGCAACTCTGTCTGCTTTAGGGTATTAATGGAAAAAGATGAAGCCTGCCCTAAGGGGAGGGTGTTAAACTGGGGGAGGGCTAGATATAGCCAGATTAGTCAGGATCTTAGGGATACCGACTGGGATAAGCTGTTCGAGGGTAGGTCAACGCTGCACATGTGGGAGTCTTTCAAGAGAAAACTAAAATTTTTGCAGGAAAGACACGTGCCGGTAAGGAGGAAGGATGGGAAGGGTAGGATTAGAGAACCGTGGGTTACTAGGGATGTTGAGGACTTGGTCAGGAAGAAGCGGGAGGCGTACGTTAGATCCAGGCAATTGGGGACAGAGGCAGCGCTGGAAAAATATAGAGAGTGTAGACGGGATCTTAAAAGGGGTGTCAGAAAGGCAAAAAGGGGCCACGAAATGGCTTTGGCAGGTAGGATTAAGGAAAATCCTAAGGCATTTTACTCCTATGTAAGGAGCAAAAGGATGGTTAGAGGGAAGATTGGACCTCTCAGGGACAGAGGAGGGGAACTATGCTTAGAGCCTGAGGGAATGGGGGAGATCCTGAATGAATACTTTGCGTCGGTATTCACGCGGGAGAGGGGCCTGATGTCTGATGCCAGCTTTGAGGATTTTGAGGACCCGTTAAAGGAAATAATCATTACGAGGGACGAAGTATTGGGGCTTTTAGGTAACATAAAGACTTATAAAGCCCCGGGGCCTGATGGTATTTATCCCAGGCTGCTAAGGGACGTGAGAGATGACATTGCTGGGCCTCTGACGCAAATCTTTGTCTCTTCTTTGGACACAGGTGAGGTCCCAGAGGACTGGAGGATTGCAAATGTAGTACCGTTGTTTAAAAAGGGTCAGAGGGATAACCCAGGGAACTATAGGCCGGTGAGCTTGACTTCAGTTATAGGTAAGCTAATGGAGAGGATCCTCAGGGACAGGATGTATGAGCATCTGGAGCGCTGCGATCTGATCAGGGATACGCAGCATGGCTTCGTTAAGGGGAGGTCGTGCCTTACGAATCTAGTGGAATTTTTTGAAGAGGTGACAAAAACGGTTGATGAAGGACAAGCCGTTGATGTCGTCTACATGGATTTCAGTAAGGCGTTTGACAAGGTTCCTCATGGTAGGCTGATAGAAAAGGTGAAGGCGCATGGGATACAGGGCCAGGTATGTATATGGGTTGAGAACTGGCTTGGGAGGAGGAGACAGCGGGTAGTAGTGGAAGGCTCTTTTTCCAACTGGAGGTCAGTCACTAGTGGTGTGCCACAGGGCTGTGGATGGCTCTTTTTCTGCATGGAGGTCGGTCACCAGTGGAGTGCCCCAGGGATCTGTTCTAGGACCCTTGCTGTTTGTCATTTTCATAAATGACCTGGATGAGGAAGTGGAGGGATGGGTGAGTAAGTTCGCCGATGACACGAAGGTCGGTGGTGTTGTGGATGGTCTGGAGGGATGTCAGAAGTTGCAGCATGACATCGACAGGATGCAAGACTGGGCGGAGAAGTGGCAGATGGACTTCAACGCGGATAAATGTGTTGTGGTCCATTTTGGCAGATCCAACGGGATGAATGAGTACACTATCAAAGAATAGAATAGAATAGAACAATACAGCACAGAACAGGCCCTTCGGCCTTCGATGTTGTGCCGACCAAAATAAAAAGCAATGCCCCTCCTAACTAAACCATTCCCTTCTCATCCATATACTTATCAACTAACCTCTTAAACGCCACCAAACTTGGCGCATCTACAACAGCTGCAGGCAGGGCATTCCACTCCCTAATCACTCTTTGAGTAAAGAACCTACCTCTGATATCCGTCCTATAACTCATACCCCTTAATTTAAAGCTGTGTCTCCTCGTGCTAGCTTTCTCCATCCTAGGAAAAAGGCTATCACTGTCCACCCTATCCAAACCTCTAATCATCTTATATGTTTCAATAAGAACCCCCTTAGCCGCCTCCTTTCTAACGAAAACAACCCAAATCTTCAACCTCTCTTCATAGGACCTGCCCTCCATACCAGGCAACATCCTGGTAAACCTCCTCTGTACCCTCTCCAATGCCTCCACATCTTTCTTATAATGTGGGGACCAGAACTGCACACAATACTCCAAGTGCGGCCGCACTAGAGTTTTGTACAGTTGCAACATGATGCTGCGGCTCCTAAATTCAATCCCCCTACCAATAAAAGCTAAGACTCCATATGCCTTCTTAACAACTTATCCACTTGACTGCCTACTTTCAGGGATCTATTGACACATACACCAAGACCTTTGTTCCTCAACACTATTAAGAGCCCTACCATTAGCCCTATACTCTACACATTTATTGTTCCTGCCAAAGTGCATTACCTCACACTTTTCCACATTAAACTCCATTTGCCACCTCTCGGCCCAGCTCTGCAACTGTCCAATTCACTCTGTAAACTAAAACAACCCTTTCACTATCTACCACACCACCAACTTTAGTATCATCTGCAAATTTACTGATCCATCCCTCAATACCCTCATCCAGATCATTTATAAAAATTACAAACAGCAGGGGCCCCAAAACAGACCCCTGAGGCACACCACTCGTCACCGAACTCCACGATGAATATCTCCCATCAACCACCACCCTCTGTCTTCTATCTGCCAGCCAATTCCTAATCCAATTAGCTAAATCACCCTCTATTCCACACATCTGCATTTTCTGTAGAAGTCTTCCATGGGCCACCTTATCAAAAGCCTACTAAAGTCCATATATACTACATCAACCGCCTTACCCCCATCCACCTCTCTGGTCACTTTCTCAAAAAACTCAATGAGGTTAGTAAGGCATGACCTACCCTTCACGCAACCATGCTGACTATCCCCAATCAATTCATTTCTTCTCTAAATAACTATAAATCTATCCCTAATAATTCTCTCCAATACATTGCCCACAACAGAAGTAAGACTCACTGGCCTATAATTCCCAGGAGGTCTCTCTTCCCCTTCTTAAACAATGGGACCACATTCCATCCTCCAGTCCTCCGGAACCACACCCGTAACCAACGAGGACCTGAAGATCAGAGCCAGAGGCTCTGCAATCTCCTCTCTTGCCTCCCAGAGAATCCTAGGGTAAATCCCGTCCGGCCCAGGGGACTTATCCAACTTCAAACCCTCGAGAATTTCTAACACATCCTCCCTATCTACTACAATACTCCCCAATTTGCAACCCTGTACCTCAGTGCTCTCCACAGCTACATTTCCAGCACTCTGCGTGAATACCGAAGAGAAATATTTATTCAGTGCCTCGCCAATCTCTTCAGGCTCCACGCACAACTTCCCACTGCTATCTATGACTGGCCCTAATCTTGCCCTAACCAATCTTCTATTCTTAACATATCGAAAGAAAGCTTTAGGATTCTCCTTAATCCTATCAGCCAACATCTTCTCGTGTCCCCTCTTAGCTCTCCTCAATTCACTTTTTACCTCCTTCCTAGCTAATCTATAGCTATCCATTGCACTACCTGAGCCCTCAAGCCTCATCCTGACCTAAGCCTCTTTTTTCTTCTTAACCAGCAAATCAACTCTTTTCGTACACCAAGGCTCTCTTACTCGTCCATTTCCTCCCTGCCTGACAGGGACATACTTATCAAGGACTCGCAGCAGCTGCTCCTTGAATAAGCACCACATTCCAGATGTTCCCAGTCCCTGTAGTTTCCTAGTCCAATCTATGCACCCTAATTCTCTCCTGATGGCCTCATAATTACCCTTCCCCCAGCTATAACTACAGCCCCCAGCTTCATGCCTATCCCTGTCCATCACTAAGGTGAACGTAACCGAATTGTGGTCACTATCACCAAAATGTTCACTAACTTCCAAGCATAACACCTGGTCTGGCTCATTGCCCAGCACCAAATCCAATGTAGCCTCACCTCTAGTTGGCCTATCTACATACTGAGTCAAAAAAACCTTCCTGCACACTTTGTACGA